>JAYEPQ010000019.1:33118734-33691234 GCA_036321105.1 Dracaena cambodiana
AGCAGTATCTCGACCACAAATCCAACGCCCGATACGAGAGAGATATCGAAGTGGCCGTAGATACTGAATTAAATATAGAAACTCCGAATTTGATCAGATATGATAGTGCAAGACTAAAAGAAGAGAATACTGATGCAGGAGGCTCTCAAGATGATCTTCATGAGTTAAATTACCGAGGTCCAGTTGATTTATCAGTACTGAAGAGTTTCAAGACGCACGTTGCTTTCCTGATGCACCCAATTAGATTATATTAGTTGTTTTTTCAAACAAGGAGACAGTGATTAGATTATATTAGTTGTGTATTGATATGGATGTTGTGAGGAATTTCAAGTGACCGGTGTAATTGTTTTTTTTAAACATTTTGAAGAATTTGTAGAATATATGGTTTTTGTTTGTAATGAACCCTATTATTTGCTTTTTGTTCGGGGAATATATACACTACGTTTGTTTTTGATCTTATTTCTTTAATTTGTACGAGATCTTGTTTGTTTTATACGTAGGGGACCTTATTTATAATCTTCACTATATTATTGTATCGGTTATTGTATCATTGTATCGGTATATCAGTGTATCATTGTATCGTTATATCGGTGTATCAGGAGTATCATTGCATTTGTATATCAGGAATATCATTGTATCGGTGTATCAGTGTATCATTGTATCGGTATATTGATGTATCAGTGTATCGGTGTATCGGTGTTGTAGTGTATCATTGTATCGGCGTATCGATGAATCAGTTTATCTATATATCATTGTATTAATGAATCATTGTGTCGGTATATCAGTGTATCATTGTATCATTTTGCTTCATTCACTATATTTTTGTAATAATGTATAATTAGTTGTTAATATAAGTCCGTAAAGTGACGTTGAATTGGATAAACTAATGATATATCAGTTTATTATATAAATAGAGTGGGTGAGGTGTTCGGAATAGTAGATCGAATCAAGCCCCTGTCCGGACTGACAGTCCGAACAAGGGAGACCTGTTCGGACTGTGAGTCCGAACAGGACTGGTCTGTTCGGACTGACAGTCCGAACGGGGCGTTCCCGTTCGGACTGAGAGTCCGAACGGTCCGGACCCGTTCGGACTCCCAGTCCGAACAGGGAAGGCCCCGTTCGGACTGACAGTCCGAACGGGAAGCGCGAGCGCAAGCGGGAGCGGAGCGCTGGAGCGGGAGAATGAGGAAGGGCAAAATGGGAAAGTTTTTTAAGGGTAAATTTGTTATTTTTTTAGAGTTATTACCTGGGCTCACTAGGAAAAAAGTTGTGCCCCTTTAGAAGCTCCCAAAAAACAGGCTTGGATTTTAAGCGGGCCATATAACCTGGGCCTCATCCACTTTGTAAGAGTCCTTATTAGAATCCCAGTCCAGCCCAACAAAGAAAAGAGGAGCCTGGGGCGATCTGCAAAATTCTAATCCGCAATTTGGTTTTGCAAATCCCCCCCCCCCCCCCCCCCCCCCCCCTCCTCCTCCATCTCCCCCTTGTTCTTCAAATCGCAGCTCCAAGGGTTTTCGTCTTCATCCCGATACGACAAAATGCAACCTCTTCTCTAGAAGCCCTATGCTCTGGTCGCGGCCATCTCTCCTTTCATCAGTGAGCTTTAAACTTTAAGTGTTGAATATATTTTCTAATTACCTTAGTTTTTTCATAATATTTTTTCTTTTTCCACCTTAAATTGGGAAGCAGGATGAGTTGTTACCTTGATATGTTGTATTAAGTCTTAATTTTTGACCATTTCTTCTTGAGAAATGCGGAGTGTTAGCATCAAGAATGGATTTTGGAATCACTGAATTCATTCAATTTTAGCACTAATTACAACTGTAAAAAGGGAAAATTGTTAATGTAAGAGTTTCTAGCTGAACTTTGGAAAAAGGGTTGGTTTGGTTGTATTATTATGACCACTGACTGATTATTACAATATTGATTTCGAGATCATTGGGAGAACTTTGATGGTTTGGTCATGTGCAACGTAGATTTTCAACGAGGGTAGCTTATCAATATATTACAAGTTAAAAGAGCAAAATAAAAACCAAAGAAAATATGGATGGAGGTGATACGAAAAGATATGGTTTCTAGAGATTTAAATGAGGACATGGTACACGATAGGAATGAATAGAAAAGGATTATCAGTGTGAGCAATGTGGCATGATTCTCTTTTGGTTCATGTAGCCTACCACATGTACTTAGGATAAAAGGCTTAGTTGTTGTTGTTGTTGGGAGAACTTTGATGTGTCTAGGAATTTTACGACTTATACTGATATCTTTACAATATAAAGACTTTTTCTAGCTCTTTTGTTTGAAGTGAAAGATTGTTTTCTTGGTACTAGAGTTGATATCTCAATTTTATAAATAATTTTCAGTTCCATCCATGTGCAATTAAGTGAAGGTATTGTCCTGGATGGAGTACAAATTTCATTTTCCAAGTTTAGAGTTGTGTAAAGCATATGGAGAACCAACTTTTAAATTGCTGATGCATCTACATCATTTCCTTTATTCATCTTACGTTTGTGCATTTTTTTTACCCCTTCCGAGTTTAATATTATACACTGGAATTTATTTGCACTGGTGATACCTTAATGAGTCGAGAAAAGGTGATGCCTTGATGAGTCAAAAGAAGGATCTGAGCCATGGTTACCTTCCCTACTTTTTGCTCCCTTAACCAATGTACAGATTCCTCTTGGTCAGAAATACATTTTTTCCCCCTCAAATCAGGGAATACTAAAATTCACATAAATACGTTATGGTATAAGAGCCTCATTCACGGAAAGAGGCTTTTGGAGAAAAAAATGGAGAAATATGTAGCACAAGCAAGTGAATTAATTATATGTTACGTGATACGCTTACAGAGAAAATGTAGTATCATTTCTTAATGTTACATGCTGTGTTGGTAGAGAGATTAAAAGAATACGAAAATTTGTCATGTGGATAGGGCTTTGCTCGCCATTTTCATAACCGTAGGAGTATTCTAGTATGCTTTTCTTACTTGGTCTTATATTTACACATATTTAGTGTATTTCTAGGGTAAGTTACAATTCATCTTCTAACGGAATGCGAGACTTTGCCAAGTGGATACACTCATTAGAGGGGCTTAACCCTCATTTTTTTTAATCTATTGGAGTTTTATTATATGTTTTTCTTATGTTGTCTTTTTTTACATGTGCATACCATATTTCTAGTGTAACATCCAATCCTTCTAACATAATATGAAAGTTTGCCATGCGAATATACTCGCAAAATGGTGCTTCACCTCGATTTTCATAATTATAGGGGTTATAGTAAGCTTTTGTTATTTTATCATATTTTTACACGTATTTCTAGGTAAGCTTCCAATCCATAAATAGTAGATATATAAAATTTTGCCACGTAGATATATTCACCAAATTGGGCTTAATTTTCAATTTTCATAATGTATTCCTAGGGAAGCTTCCAATCCATCCACTAACAAATTACGAAACTTTGCCTCGTGATTACGCACACCAAATGGGGCTTAACCCTCAATTTTTATACCCATGGGAGTATTATAGTATGTTTTTCTTATTTTATCATATTTTACACGAATTTAGCGAAGTTTTTAGCATAAGTTCCAATATATCCCCTAACAGAATACGAAACTTTGCAATATGGATACACTCACTAGAATGGGCTTTACCCTCCATTTTCATAACCGTAGGCGTCTTATCATGCAATGTTCTTATTTTGTCATATTTTACACATATTTAGTGAATTTTTACTGGAACAACCAATCCATCCACTAATAATATACGAAACATTGTCAGGTGGATACTCACCAAATGGGCCTTTAACCAATGTTTAAAATAGCGATAACGGTAACGTAACGTTTTGCCTTTGTTAGGTTATGTCGCATATAGCGTAACGCATAACGTAGGTTACGCAATTTACTATTTATTTAATAAAAATAAATATAAAACTATATAAAATAATCTTTATAAATTGAAAAATAAATTCAAAAATTCAAAAAAGAATATATAACTATTTTGTAATACATAATCTATTCTAAATTTTTATTAAATTTTACAATAATTTTCACATTTATCTTCATAAATTATATTAAGTCCGCAATCATAATTCCAGTCATCACCTAAATAAAAAAAACAAGGTTACAATTCTTTATCATTATTGTAATTTATATTTTTAAATATTCAATTTATCTTATTTGTAATTATTGATTTCAATTCAGTTAAAAATTCAATAGAATCAATAAATATAATATTTCAGCAACCGTATAGGAACTACAACAAGCGAATAAGGAAACAATCGTTAATTAGTAAGTTAGTAATTCCATAAGCAATCAAACATGTCAAATCAAGTAACAAAATTTCAGTAATTCGTTAATAATCAAAATAAGTAGCAACAAAAATATATATATTACTAAAAAAATAATAGTAAATAATGTAATATAACGTAATTTAACGTAACGTTACGTAATATAACGTAAAATAACATAAAAAACGTATTGTTATGGTGCACTGAGTTATTTTCAGTTGTTACGTAGCGCTGGAGTTCCGTTAGGTTATGTAACTCAATATAATGGGTTTCATAATGCGTTATTTTCAATATTGCCTTTAACCATATGTTTCATAACCTTAGGAGGCTTATAGTGTGTTTTTCTTATTTTATAGATATTTAACGAATTTCTAGTATTACTTCCAATCCATCATCTAACAGAAAACAAAACTTTGCCATGTGGATGTACTTGCCAAATTGGGTTTAACCTTCCATTTTCATAACATAACTTTCAATATATCCGTTTACAGATTTCGAAACTTTGTCATGTAGATACACTTGCCCTTTAGATTTTACTCTCAATTTTCATAACAATGAGAGTATTATAGTATGCTTTCCTTACTTTTTCTACGTATTAGCGAATTTCTAGCATAACTTCGAATCCTTCTATTAACAAAGTACGAAATCTTGCCACGTGGATACACTCACCAAATGGGACTTTACCCTCAATTTTCATAACCCTAGAAGTCTTATCGTATGTTGTTCTTATTTTGTCGTACTTCTTACACGTATTTATTGAATTTCTAGCATAACATCCAATCCGTCCACTAATGGAATATGAAACTTTTCCACATGGATATACTCACCAAATGGAGCTTTAACCTTATTTTTTGTAATGATGGGAGACTTATATTATGTTTTTCTTATCTTGTCATATTTTTTACACGTATTTTAGTAAATTTCTAGTGTAACTTCCAATCCATCCACTAGAGCACAAAACTTTGTGACGTGGATACACTCATCAATAGGGTTTAACCATCCATTTTCATAATCAGCATTGTGTTATATTATATTTTTTAATTTGTAGTATTTTTCGTATTTCTACGGTAACTTTTTGTCCTTGTACAAATAGAATACGAAGCTTTGCTAAGTGGATACACTCACCAAATGGTGTTTAACCCTCAATTTTTATATTCAATGGAGTTTTATAGTATGCTTTTCTTAAATTGTGGTATTTTTACACGTATTTAGTGAATTTCTAATGTAACATTCAACCCATCCACTAATGAAGGTGAAGTTGAGGGAAATGAATATAATTCTTAAATTCTCGCAGTTTGTTAGTGTAGTGTCATTTTGATCAGTGACCGCCTGGCCATGCAATTTGGACTTATATTTTGTATATTACCGGTTTTATCATTTGTCAATTTGTCCTTGGTTGTTTATTTACTTATGCTTTAAATTTGTTCACATGTTTGTTATATAAAGTCTTATCTGCTTGATTACTCACATATTATACATTGATTGACGTATCTTATGATACAATATACAATACAATATGCGATTCAATACATAGGTACAACAATGCATGATACATATTCTGATTTGATAACTTTGCTACATTTTTATACAATATGGGTTGGAAGAGAGGCTGGTTATCCAGACTTGATCTGCCACAATCGGTTTATCATCATCATTGCGATGCCAAGTCCAATGTGCATGAGTCCCATTGACAACCTTGAACTGACCATGTCCGAAACTTGCCTCCCTGAACAGTGAGATCTTGGGGGCAGGGTTTATGTACTTTGTCGCCAATCCTTCCCTGTTGCCTCCATCTCCGATGGTTATGTGAACTGGTCCGCAGTCATCAGCATTGTTGTTGTTCACCCTTGTCTGCAATCGACACCTTCACTTTGTGAGAAATACATAGCATAACTATTGAGGAGAAAGTTTTGGTATACTTACAAAGCGCTCGTAGGCGTGTACATGACCAGCAAAGACAACATCAACACGAGCACGATAGAGCAAATCCTCCATGGCCTTCCTCATGTCCTCTCCCTCCCCTTGATGTGCTTTATTGGAATTGTACCATGGCGCGTGAATTAGCACCACCAGCCACGGTGTCTTTCTCCTGTCAACCTTTGCCAAATCCCCAACCAACCACGCGTACTGGTCCGAACCTGAATCAAAGTCCGTGTAAGAGCCCAACATGATCACATGGACTGAACCACCTGCAGCGTCGAACGAGTAGTACAGGTTCGAGGTAGAGCTGCTCAATTCATATGGCATGCGCCACCTTGCATTGTAGGCTTTGAAGGATTTTTCGAATAAAGGGATCATCTCAATTTCGTGGTTGCCTTCTGTCACCATCCAAGGTCTACTGCTAGCAAGCGGTTCCACCAACCGTCCGTAGGAGTCCCACCGGCTCTGTATGTAGTCAGCATATGAGAGGTCACCAGGCAGAAGGAGCATGTCATAGTCGGAGCTTGAAATGTGCTCAAGGGTCGACTTGGTCCAACCAGTCTGCCCAAGGTCACCTGTTCATAAAGGCATTCAGTCATAATTCGTTATGCAGCAGATAAAGCGCGTTTCAACCTTATTCGCTTCTACTTTTGTTGCACTGCAAGTCTACATATCATGTATATTTCACACAGCATCTGACGATTTTCAGTTTGCTACAATTGACAACGCAAAATATTCTGTTTAGTTTACTTTGCTTTGTTTGAAAATTTGTTGCACAGAAATTACGATATCGGACATGTTATATGTTGAGGTGTGCATACTGTTACTCAGTGAAGGTTTCATGGCTAGATCAGACGCATATCAAGAAGGAGGAATTTTACTGGCTAATATATGTGCATTGAGTTCAACAGGAAGAGGAATACTATCTCACCGACGACTACAAGTTTGATGGGGAGTTGTTGGGGAGGAGTTTTGAAAGAGAACTCGCGGGCTGCATTGGAGCTGCAGCGATAGTAGTAGACGGTGTTGGGAGTTAGGGGTCCTATCACGACATCATGGATGTAGCCTGATTTGTAAAAGAAGACAAAGAAGGAGTATGTGGAAGAAGAACCGGTGGCGGAGGAAGAGTATTGGCCCGATGAAGTGCCATAATCAACTGTAGAAGGCGCCTCCTCATCTGTTATCCACGTTACTCTCATCTTGTCATCCCCTACTTGAGATATGTGAACCTGACCATCAACCATAACAAATAAAATGTTAGTTTACCCCCTCCCCCTCCCCAGCATATATCGACATTCACAGTTCTGAAAAAAAAAAAAAAAAAGTCCAACATTCAATGAGAAATAGGCAAAGTTTAGTCGGTTAATTATGCAAAAATTATGTCTCCTTGGGAGTACACATTCTGAATGGGACGAGACTGTATGTAGGTCTTAATTAGTTTCTTTTATATACATATATATATATCGTATTTTCTGAATATGCAATCGATTCTAGTATTAGTATTTCACGGGTTACAATTGACTATGAATAATCATGGGCAATATTCCTAGATGTTTTTGTGTGTCCATAGCGTAATAGGAATACAATAAGTGTAGCCATATCCTTTTCAACAGTTACGCTGTCTTAATTTGATGCTACCTTCCCCTTTCCAACGGTTACGCTGTCTTAATTTGATGCTACATGGGAAGGTAGCCATGAAATATGGCATGAACTTTTGAATAAATTACATATGGGAATTGAAATTCTAATAATAATTTCTTATGTCAAATCTGAAATTTGTTTGAGCCTTCTACAGAACTAAACATGAAATTCTAACCTAATTAATATTCCTCAATTCCAATTTTATGGTACTAAGTTAAAATTTTCAAACTCAAAAGCATAAAATAAGTTTAAATCTCCGTAACACAAAGATAAGCGCATCAAGTAGTATTTTGAAAAATTAAGTAAAATCAAGCAATAATATTTGAGAGCACTACTGTCCTAGCTAGCTAGTGATCATGCACCCCAGAAGCTAAATGAGGAGTAAAGCTTATGGGCTTACCAAATTCAGAAAATACTCAACATTAGAAACATAAAAATATCATAAAGTGTGTATGTGATTGTGTTACCTGTTGAGGAGTGAGTCCATCGTCATTATCAAGAACAGTAACGGAGAGTGTATCTCTCGCCTTGGGACGCTGATAACAGAGACACCCATCGGCCGCGCAACAGAGAAAAACAACCAACCAAACCACGACTGAAGGAAGTCTAGTTACTTCCCTCATGAATGAGTCTGAAGAATGAGAAATATGAGAGAGAGAGAGAGAGAGAGAGAGATATTGGAGGAAGGTACACAATTGTATTGAGGTATTTAAAAAGTAAATAGAAAGAAGGATATACTAATATTCCTCTTGATTACTACTATAATAAGACAAGAAAACTAATCACAAAGAAATTAAGGAAGAGCTTCGAATTTTTTTTAGCATTTGATTTGATAAAAAGTCGTACATCTCTCTCCCTCTCTTCTTCCTCCATTTGCTTGTACTTCTAGTCTTCGGTTTGGCCTAGGACTAAGAACGGCTTGGGACACGTGGGGGCCTTCAGAAGGTGACACTTGTGAACATAACTTGCTGGCTTGTTGGACTTGAACGGATCAATGCTTGCCTGCTGATTATGGTTGAAGATGTTGAAGCAGAGGTGATGTGAGGTGAGCACGTAAAGTTGAAGTTTTCTTCGCACCAGGATGCATGAATTTTTGGTCTTTTTCAGTTTGAATCCGTGGGGTTTGGCTTGGAAACAAGTGTGCACGCACTTCTCTCATTCTCTATTTTGTTGAAAAAATAGGTATAGATAAATTGCCGACTATCTTGTTTCTTGTATGTGTGTCTTTACTAGACAAACAAAATTAGCGAAACACATCGCTACAAAAATACGAAAACGTTTGAAGCACGGGAGGTTATATTCACCATCTATTCTTTAAAAAAAATAAATAAAAAAAATAAAAAAAATAAAAAAAAAAAAACAAACGAAAACATGAAGTCTGTCTATAAGAAATGAAACCAACCTACTATAGCCAAATCTGATACAATATGGCAGGTAAGTGCTTGGTTTAAGTACAAAATTATGTTTTTTTTGTTCTTTTCTTTTCTTTTTTAGAGAAATAGTGCGACATAAACACCATGGTGTCTCGTTACATATGGGAGCAGTTTTGTTTTGATTTTCAAAGTTAGAGGTGCCTACAACATTTCTAGAAGACCCAGAACTTCCACATTTTTGCTTTCAAGGCTGCAGGGTGATGTATATGACAGTGACATTTAATTTGCTATCATCATTTTCATTTTCTTAGGGGAATTATCTTCAGTTGTTTGAATTCTGATAAATTTGCTCACTGACCCATTCCAAAGGTTTAAATTATTGGTGAAGTTGACGTTTGATCATCCCTTTCTTTTAATTTATAATCTGCAGATTATAACCCGGTTTAATTTGTCAGTACATACTCTTTGATCGTTCGGCCTAATTGACAATCAGAACATTATTAATTCAGCTATATCTAACATCTTTCTTCTTATCTATTTCTTCAGCTCTTTTCATTTCAGACAAGTCTCCATTTGACTGTTTGTTTTGTTTATGGATCATAGCAGTAGTACACCTTGAATATATGCTAGTTTTTGGAATTGCTTCTTATATATCAACAGTACATATATGAAAACACCGTTAGGTGATGACAACTCGATCGATATGGATTGAGTTCACATATATATATATATATTCATGTGCGCTCGTGCCCAAGGACCGAACCTGTAGATTCTGTGCCCTGTCAGAGTCGATGCAGCCTCATCTGCTTGGTATCTGGAGAACCCTCATATATTGTTTATTTGCCCAGGATTCCATCAACTATAGCTAACAGAGGGTAACTTCACACCAACACCAACCAACACTTTCTCATAAACACGTCTCTACCATCACTCTTAAACAAAAGAACACCCACATGGATCAACATCAAAGCATTCAATTTTCCACCGTCCAGAACCTAAACAAGTACATACAGGTCTCAACGCTGCCTTAATTTGTTTTCTCCATCCACCATCCTCTAAGTAAGGAAGGAAACAACATGTATGTATCTCTGCCAGCAAATTATTAATTGACTAATCAAGCCAAAATGGCACATTCGATTTGAGAAGAAGAGAATATGCTTATTGAGTTTGGTTTTTAAATTAGTCAATTAAAATCTAGATTATGCCCAATATAGCCACGTTTATCTCGTGGATAACTTGTTTATTTATTTATTTTCACCCGTTCTGTAACGATAGAGATCGAAGTGGACAGAGAAACAAAGACAGCTGATCAGGATTCATGTAGAGATCAGATCAGATCAGATCATCATATATAGCAATGCTAATTAATGTGTTAGAGATGAGATGCAGATCCAGCAGCTAGCCTTGGAGACAAGTTAATTAATATGCATAAATGCTGAAAGGCTATCGTATTGAAACTAAATGTAGCTCACACATTCTTCGTTTCTTGACGCTACCGTATACTGTCCAAGAAAGCAACAATCTTCTTCGCTTTTACTTCTTATGTATCTTGTGCTTTAAGGTCAGCTACATTTCGTTTGTTTTTTCTTGTTACACTTGAGAAATGGCAAGGCGGTACTGGCTGTTAGCTCTGGCCATCCTCTCCTCCTCCTTCTCCTCCTCCATTGGGTCGATCGCCGCCGAGTACAGCAGACCGCCTCCGAAACGGATTCTTGCTACACGGTCCGAGAAGCCCGGCTCACATCCTCAGCAGGTATGGTTCGTTTCCCTCAACTTCTGGAACAAAGTAAGTACTTTGAGTTGCTTGAAACTTGCTTAATTTAATTTGGTTGGGTTTGGTTCGGTTCAGGTTCATATATCAGCGGTTGGGGCAGATCACATGAGAGTTACATGGATCACCGATGATAAGCATGTCCCTTCGCTGGTCGAATATGGCAGAGCTCCCGGAGTGTATGATGCGTCGGCCACCGGAGAAGACACGACCTATCGATACTTCTTCTACAAATCAGGCACAATTCATCATGTCAAGATCGGACCTCTGGATCCTGATACGGTCTACTACTACCGATGTGGTGGTGCAGACGATGTGTACAGCTTCAAGACCCCACCCGCTGCTCTCCCTGTCGAGTTCGCCATTGCAGGTTGGTTCAGTACCAAATTTATGTTTCCAGTCGATCCTGTAGAAACTTGAACCATATATAAAACATACATTAATCATGGTTGCATGTACTGCAGGAGATATTGGACAGACAGACTGGACTCGATCCACATTGGATCACATAAATGCATCTAACTACGACATGCTTCTACTCCCCGGCGATCTTTCGTATGCGGACACGAACCAGCCGTTGTGGGACTCGTTTGGTCGACTCGTTGAGCCATATGCGAGCACCAGGCCATGGATGGTGACTCAAGGCAACCATGAGATTGAAGCATTCCCAATCTTGGATTGGTTCCATCCTTTTGCTTCCTACAACCACAGATGGAGAATGCCCTACGAGGAGAGTGGCTCAACCTCTAACCTGTACTACTCTTTCGATGCTGCTGGTGGTGCCATTCATGTGGTAATGTTGGGCTCGTACGCTGACTTTGGGTCCGACTCGGATCAGTACAAGTGGTTGGTTGGGGATTTGGGCAAGGCTGACAGCCACAGGGATCGAACGCCATGGATCATCGTCTTGATGCATGCGCCATGGTACAACACGAACTCAGCGCATCAGGGGGAGGGAGAAAGCATGAGGAAGGCAATGGAGTCCATACTGTATGAGGCTCGGGTCGACATTGTTTTTGTTGGGCATGTCCATGCCTATGAACGCTTCGTAAGTCCTTTCTACTATTTATTTTGCTATTTCAGCGGGTATATATGTAGATTCCCTACTTTCATGAATAATGTCTATCGCAGTGAGCCAATCTAGCTAGCATTTGTTTTGAATTGAACTTTTGCAGACTAGGGTGTATGACAACTTGGCCAACTCTTGTGGCCCTGTGCACATAACTATCGGGGATGGAGGGAATAGGGAAGGCCTCGCATTAGAGTAAGTAGTAGTACGTGTTGGAAATTGCTCGAAAAAAGACATCTATCTAAATATGCCGCGAATTCCTTGTATGTACTCATCATCTTAAGCACCTAACTTCTGCTTTTCTCACGAAGGTTCGAGGAGGATCATGAGTCTGCATCTCTATCTTTGTTTCGTGAGGCGAGCTTTGGGCATGGGAGGTTGAATGTACTGAATCGAACACATGCTTATTGGTCGTGGCATCGGAACGACGACTCAGAATCCACCGTTCGCGACGGTGTCTGGTTAGAGAGCTTGAGTGCTTCCCATGCTTGTGGAGTTGGCAAAACCAATGAAAAAAAGCCTTGCAGTAAAGACGAACTATAGTGTACGTTGGAACTGTTCCAATAGCTTGTTAATTAGACAGTCTAGAGAACATCATGAATGTCCACAAGATGCAGACATTTAAAAAAAAAAAAAAAAAAAAAAAATCTAATAATGGTGGATAGTTGCTTCCATTTTGATTTAAGGGTTAGAAGACATACGAGCTTATTTGCCTATTTGTTTTGAAATTTTTCATGTCCTGCAATCTGGTATATCTAACTGAGATTGATCCGTGTCCCAATCATGCATCTTTACGAAATACAATATAATGAGATACAATTAGAAGTACACACAATCATGTATAACCACCATATATGGAGTTAACTCTCTAATTCCATTTTTCCTCCAATTTCAATGTCTCTCTCATGACAAGACCGTTTGAGTTAGGTCAAATTATGATCTTTAATTTGTATGGTTGTAATTTGGAGATAGGGAGTGGTTGGAGAAAGATAACACTACTATGCTACTCGTTTTCCTTCTTCTTCAATTTTCAATTTTCTTATATTGTTCTTTTAGTTGCAAAGCACACGACTTTGTATGCTTGCAATGCATAAACTTCTCCAAGAAGAAAGGAGAAAAAAAAAAAAAAAAAAACTTGTTTTCGGCCTTTCTATATTCTTCAGATAAGAAAAGGAGGAAACGGTGTAACCTGTGCAGATGAAGGGACAAAAATGTCATATTGTCTCTTGCAGCATTCTCATACTTTTATGAGCTTGCTCTTTAATAATTCTAAACTTTATTGTATTTTTTTAATTAAAAGAGAGAATTTTAACTAAATTATAAATAATTAATGAAATTAAGAAATTACTATATATGAGTCACCAGCTCAGCTCATGTAAGTTACATGAGTCCACAGCGAAAAATTATTTTTTTTAATATCATGATCTCTATTTCTTTAGTTCCTTTAGAACCAAATTTCAAAGAGTTTGAAATTTATTTGTCATTTCATCAAGTGAATAAAAAATATTATATTTATCGAAAACTGTTAATTTTGTACTTACTTGGTAAAAGACTAAATTAAAATTAAAATCTAAAAAATTAGGTAAAATTAAAATCCAAGAAATTAGGTATGAGTGAATTTTAGGAAAATGAGATTAAAAATTATTAGAGATAGTAACTCACTTAAGACTGTAGCTCATTTTCGTTATTCTCTTAAATTAATTATATAATTCTTTGGATAGCGATAAATAAGTATAGTTTGGCTGTTATTATATCCCATACCGCATACCAAAAGTATTGCTACAGCTGCATTTTCTTTCGTTTTAAATTTAACTACTACAATATGTGTTATTTACTGCTAGTTTATAGCAAAATCTAAATCTCAAAGCATTTGTTTCTGCTACTTTAGCCACAGTATTTGCTGCAAGAGGATGCCATAAATTTACAATAATTACTATATTTTACGGATTTTATTGCAATTTTACAGAAAAATTCTGCATTTCACATTTTTTTTTTAAAAAAAACAAAGGCTTTTAGCTACACTTTTTCATTTCCCAGAATCCCAGCCACTAGAACACTCCCTTGAGTCCCCACCCAAACGTCTCAGTGCAGGGAGTTTCTAAATGGGCCCACCATTTTTCCTAGTGAGATTCGCAGGACAGTATGGTTATTAAGTGGGCTCACTAGGAAAAATGGTGTGCGCCTCTAGAAACTCCCCTCACTGTAAGGTCGGCCCTGATCAATAAACTAGCTAAAACTTTCAACATGCGCATCACAGTTTAATAAACAAGATTGCCATGCTATTAATCATTGATTATGATTAATAAACAATACCATATCGCTCTACGTGCCCTCCAAGCTAAGGTTGCCCCAACAGCCAAAGCAAGGCATTCCTTATCATCTACCATGTATTTATTTTATATATGTACACACACACTAACTACTTAGGCATAACGCTCTCAATCAAATTAAAATCCAAAAAAGCAGAAAAATAAACGGTGCAAGGAAATTAAAATAAAACTAGACGTCAACATCAAGCCAGTAGAGGATGTAGTAATTGGTCCACGTAACCCCCATACATTAATCATCAACCCCCTCCATCTAAAAGCATTTCCAGGGAGTTTCTAAAGGGACACACCATTTTTCCTAGTGAGCCCACTTGATTTTATTTACAACTTTATTATTTAAATTTTAGAACAAAAATACTCTCATCTTCGACCTCTCTATTCTCTCTCTCTCTCTCATCTCCTTCACCATGTTTACCCTTCCACCACCGCCCAGCCGTGACTCCTTCGGTCCAAAATACCACAAAACCTTATAAAGAGGTATCAACTTTCTCATCATGATCGTCAACAAAGAAATCTACGTTCATTCTAGTACGAGAAGTTCATCTACATCTCCGACTAATTGGTCATATCTTCGACTAGTTGGCCATCTCCAGCGACAATATTACGATCCTTATCGTTGAGATTATTTGCGTTAAAGTCTATAAATTTAGAATTTTTTTTTGCTGGGAAAAAATAGAATTTTTTATTGATTTTAATTTGGATTTTACTTTAGATTGCGGATCATAAACTCGCATCATATGAAATGAGCAATGCTATCCGTGTGGTCATACGGTGAAAGGCGGATATAAACTCGCATCATATGAAATGAGCAATGCTATCCGTGTGGTCGTAGGGTGAAAGAGCTGTTGCAGATGACGTTGAAAAGCAAAATAGGAAATATATGAATCCTTGATCCAAGCTAGACAGCCTCGAATTAGTCCGATAAAAATAAAAAATGATGGTTTTTAGAATTTTAGGTGTGCTCACCAGAAATAACCCAGCTTTTCAAAAGAAAAAACCCAGCTTTTCAAAAGAGAGGTGGGAAAGTGGGGAAGAAGGTGTGCTCCTTTGGAAATTCCCGTATTTCCATTTTTTTTGTACTCTTCTTTTTTTCCTATAAAGAAATTAAAACATAAAAAAATAAAAAAAACCCAACAACCCAAGCAACAAACCCCGACGACATCACAGCCGCCGACTCGAGACGGCACAACGCATAGAGATCACAGATCATCTTTGAATTGGAAAAGTGGGCTCACTAGTAAAAGTGGGCTCACTAGTAAAAAAGGTGGGCACCTTTGGAAATTCCCGTATTTCCATTTTTTTTGTACTCTTCTTTTTTTCCTACGAAGAAATTAAAACATAAAAAAAAAAAAAAACAACAACAACAACCCAAGCAACAAACCCCGGCGACAATCACAGCCGCCGCCTCGAGACGGCACAACCCATAGAGATCACAGATCATCGTTGAATTGTACGGCTAGAACTTGTCGAGCTTGTCGGCCTTGACGACTGGGTTGGCACGTGCGATGGCCTCCCTGCCGGCGGTCTTGAAATCGAACCCGCAGGCGTGTTGCTCCGGGTACCGATGGGCCCCACAATAGGTGGACCCGCAGCGGCACTTAAACCCGATCAGCCCCACCTTCTTCCTGCACGCCGAGCACCTGTTCGCTGCAGCAGCCTGCACCGCCGCCGCCGCCGCTGCCTCCTTCCTCTCCTCCGCTGGCGCAGCAGAAGGCGGAGGTGTCACAAGAACGGAAGACGCAGACGACGACGGCGGAGCCTGGAACGATTTCTCGACGGCGATCTTGGCCGACGAAGCCTGCTCCTCCTTGAGGCGGAAGTCGCAATAGCACTTGGAGCAGAGATTCAACGTCGCGGGGCTCCCGAAGAATCCGCAGTTGTTGGCGCAGAGGCGGTGGCCCTCCTGGCATCGCTGCTCTTCAGCCATCTTCTCCTTTAGATCTAATCAATTCAAAACCAAAGTAATCATAATCGAACATCCACCCGAAAAAAATAAATAAATTAAGATGACTGATCTAAAGAAAAGAATCCGAGATCGAGCAAAGCTCGAACAACACGCAACCAATAAAAATTATTGGGGAAAAAAATTACCTTTTAAGTATCAAGACTGAGTTCGAGATTCGTGGAGAGAGGGATAGAATTGGGGATTTTGAATCGATAAGATTGAGATTGAGAGAGAGAGAGGTAGGGGAGTGGCAGAAGAAAAAGGAAAATTCAAAGCACACAGACTCGGACTGGACGCAAATAAATAGAGACAGATAGATTTTTTTTTAAAAATAAAAAATAAAAAAAAAAGTTAATTATAATTGAAGAAAAAATCACTTAAGGCGGTGGAAAAACCAGCAGCTATATTTATATATACCATGCTTCCAGATGATGCTTCTAACGTCACTTTTGACCTATATATACCGAGTTACTAAAATACCCTTAATATTTTACGCTATTTACGAGGAAGGATGACACACTGGATTTGTAATTATGTGGAAGAAAGGAGGGCAGGAGTGGAACTGGCGCTGACCGAAGCGGGAGCTCATCATTTCGTACTGGTCTGGGCCTCGTGGCGAGATGGCTGTGGTCAGCCTCCGGGTGGGGATCTTTTTTTTGTTTATAGAAAATTAAAATAAAAGGAAAAAGATAAAAATGACCTGAAGGTAGGACAGCTAAGCTTTCTTCGAGACACGCGTGTATTAATACAAATTTAAGCTTTACGTGGCTGAAAAGTGAGCTGCCACTTGTATCTGGTTGATGTATGGACGTATATTGGATATACTTGATTAAAAGGTAGGTATTATCCCGCGTTTCATTAATACTTGCTTAACGATAGCACATAGTGTGGAACCGCCTCACTGGAGAGATAACTTCAATACTAAGAAAAAGAAAACGAAAAATAAATACATAAAAACACATAATAAGGCGGGTATTATCGCCGTTTCATTTACCATGTATTTTACTTTACTATTAGAGCATATTTTTTATGATCATTTTTTTTTTCTCTCTCTCCTATATTTCTTTTCCATTTAGGTAATAGAAGTTTGATATTCATGAACCACATGCTGAATTAGTTTTGTTTTCTTTAGACGAATTACTCATCTCATTTACATGAAATTGCAATTAAGTACAAATTAGCTATCAAATTTCGGTTTTTTTTTATTTTTTTATTGTACTTCGTTTACCAGTCCAATCATTTTAATATTACAAAAGAATAAACGATAAAAATGAAAACTACATAAAATGAACAACAAGAGCTAAGAAATTTGCAAAATATAACAATAAAAAGAGAAAAATGAATATTTGAGGAAAATTCTTGGCATATTCTCGTTGCATCAGTAACGTTTACAATAACTTCTCAGACACAATGATTTGTTTCCCTCCCTCCCCAAATGAGTTTGGTGCTTGGAAAAAAAGAAAAAGGAAAAAGAAAAGCAACCCTAGCTTATTCCTCATCATCCACACGAATTCGAGTTTGACATAGACTTGCATCTGAACTCTAAAGAGAGAGAGAGAGAGAGAGAGAGAGAGAGAGAGAGCGCACTTATAAGATTCACTCAAGGTGGTTCCCGAGCCTTTGGTGAAGGCATAGCAGGTGGCTTTGCTGAATGAAGTTTGGGGTTTGCAGAAGCTTGTCCAGTAGCTGATGCGGGAGTCTTGGGATTACCTACATCATGGGTTACTGCCATGGATTTCTTGATCTGAAGAAGTGTCAAGCAAGAATACTTCTTAAGATTTGGAATCAAAATAGAGCATCCATCTATGGACACAACTTCTTCACAAGTTTTTGGCATGAATTACGGTATATATAGGAGCATATGATCCTAACAAGTGACAGGCAGCATTACATTCGCCAAGCATCACATCTTAGAGAACAGATATTGCAAAAAGAAATCAGGCACAAACTATAAGAGGAAATAAGGCTGTATGAGGGTTCTCAAAAAATTAGGTGACCAAGTAAATCCACAAACTCAATTTCCTCTCCTGATTTAACCATGAAAAAATGATGGAGAGATTAAAACCAAGAAATAAAATATCATAATTGGTATAGGTATCAGTTGATGATTTGTAGTATTAGATTGAGCAATATCAAATGTATCGTATTTGGCAATATTGAAATATCAACGATATAGAAATTTGATATTATACGAACATATTCCATCATCATAGGTAGCTCAAAACTTAATATGATATTTGTGATGGCATCAGCCGTTATTTAAAATGATGGTTAAAATTAACACCACTAGAACCAATCAAGCGTGACTCATTTGAGTAATCATCTAATGCAAATAGGACTTATTTGTCTTCTTAATAACAATAAAATAAATAGAGCAGCGCAGAAAATATGACATATGGATTAAAACATCGTACAACTAACCATTGGTAACCCAAAAAATTATGCAGCTGCAAGGAAGACCATATATGGAAATGTGAAAATGAATGAAGGTTGCCGAATAAGAATTGAACATACCATTGCAAGCCTCTCCTTGTGAATATCATTTGCGGACTGCAACACCATCCCAGAGAAAAAACAGCCAAAGGGAAAAACAAAAAATTAATAGAAGTATCATTCTGAAGAAAAAAGCAAAGTTGCAACCGCTGCAGTCATGATCAATTTGTTATGTAAAAATATATTTAACTTGCCGGCTTCTTATAACACTTAATCTCATCTCCGCTGAAGCCAGGAAGATTCATGTTCCAATGTCTCTCTGCACATGGAAGTTGTAAAGATGAAATAAATAGCAGCACACGAAATCGAATAGGTTCATGTTCCTATATCTTAGGATAGGAGAGTTACATGTAAGAAATCAAATAGGAGGACACAGGGAGGACATGAAACTCTAGCACAAATCAGAGAAGGGACAATTACAAATAAATTCTTACCGACGTGTAGAAGTATGTCCTTCGCTTCCAATGTAGTTGATTTTCGATGCTTAGCTAAATGGCAAGCAGCGGTTACAATCTGTTATGTGGAGAAACGTATCATTTCTATAAAAGCATAATACAATTAACATATAGAAAACAAGCCAATTTAACCACATCCAGACATGTCATAAAAATATATCTTCCACATGCAGGCATGTCATAGCATATCTTTCCTCGTGAAGGTTGACTGGAAACTATAAATATTTCAAGGTAACAATCACGAAAGTCCAATAATCAGATCAGATATCCATTATTAAGTCTAAAAACTATCTTCCACATGAAGAATGTAACAGCGTAGCTTTCCTCAGAAAGTTCTACTAGAAACTACAAATATCTCAAGTATCAATCAAGAAAGTAACTTTGATAGAACATGGGGGATTATCAACTATTCAACTTAAAAAAAAAAAAAAAAAAAAAAAAACAAGAGAGTTGAACAAATTAAACAAGGAATCTTAAATCTGAAAGGTCAGCCATACAAGAAAAGTTAGAAGAACTTTGAGAATTTTCATAATCAAACTCGTGTTCCATTAAACAAGAACAATCAAGAAAATCGAACAATTAATCAGAAATCTAAAAGCTGAAAACTCAACCATACAAGAAAGTTTTGACTAACTTTTAGAATTCTCGTAATTAAACTTGTCATCCATTAGCATAAACTTTACTGTGACCCATGGAAATATAATGTTACAGTCTTATAGATATAGGTAATTGATGGGTTTAATTACTAATTATTCAAATTAAGATATATAAATTGATTAAATAAAAAAGGAACTTGTTTATTTCTGTCAGTAACAAAAAAAGAACTCACAGATCCAATGAAATCATCAGCAATCTCCAGAAGGTCATCTTCAATCTCAGGACGCAACTTTTCAGACCGGTCAACCTGCCGAAAAAGCAAGTAAACTGAATGTGGTATGGTAGCCTAATAAGCATTTGGCAGAACAATATACTTGGAGCTGTACAATAGAAACAGGAACTAAACAAATTCAGAAAGATTGACCAAACAATCTTCTCGTGGCGAGATGGAAAATAGTAGACGATTCAAGAAGCTATAAATATATCTTAAGCCTTGCCATTCATCATTAAACTGCTATTATTTATAGCTTCTTCAGTTGATTCGATTGTATTTATAGCTACATTACATATATACATGCAAGTACACATTTATTTATGAATGATTGCATAATTGCATGCTGTGTGCCATGTGCACATATCCAAGTTGTAAAAGACGATATAAGCAATACGTCCTTCAAGGCCCTTCAATTTAAGGACAAAAAAGCTTTGCCTGGTGTTGTACACACATTCATCATTAAATGTCACAGAACAAATTGTAAGTTCAGATAGCCACAGCAAATGGGCCTTGGAATCAAGTTTTTGAGTCTGGAGTTTCTGCTTTTCATTCAATAGAGGTAATTTAACATTGGAGTAAAAACATTCGATGTGCATTAATTCTAAAGAGAATTAAGTAGCACAAGCCTAACCTGTGTTACCAACTCTCGGATACGCTTTCTGCTGATAATATCATTACTAAACTCATCAGCTTCAGTAGAAGGGGTCGAGGTTGACAAACCGGGTTGGACCAATGCTTGAATGTTTGATTTTGGGGTTGTAGGCATGAGAGCTCTTGCAGCTTGATATTGAGGAATCGACAGTTGGTTCCTCAGTGGATGGTGCTCTTGTGACTGATTTGGCAGCGAACTCGGCTGTTGCATCTGATGTAGTTGTTGCAGTTGTTGTTTCTGCTGCTGCTGCTGCTGTTGAGAAGAAGCTGATACTTGTAGGTGATGTGAAGTCGTAGGCATATGCTGCTGCTGCTGCTGAGGATGTTGTGGTCTTTGTTGCATGATTGGTGGTTTCATTGGGGGTCTGTATGAAGAGGAAGACAAAGAAGATGCATGTGTTTGCTTTCCTTGAGCTGACATCCATTGCTGATGATGAGGTGGAGGATTTTGTTGTGCAGCTGCCTGGGAACTGGGTGAAGTAATTGAAGGACCTCTTGGGCCAACATGGCTTGGAAATTTCTGCAACAAAAAAGAAGAACCAACAAAAAATAAGAAAATACTTTCCCCAAAAGATTTCTGACCTTAACATTGAAAATTAACTGTTACGAGCAAGTAAATTATTTGCTGTAGCTCAGGGTAAATATACATGCTGATCAACATAATAATCAAATCCATGCAAATTAGCAAGGCTAAAATAAACATAAAGTTTCAGTAGTTTGTGTTTAAAAGTTTAAAACATCCAAAAATACCTGATGTTAGAACATCAGGAGGCAACAACTAAATGCAAGAGGTTAACATAACTGAAGTGTATTATCCACTACCCCTGTAATCAACTGAAGGATCACACATTGAGGTCACACCATTGATGAACAGTGAAGAAGGGACCAGATAGGAAATTCCCATATGATTCTTAAAATGGGTACAGGGATAACATAATATAGCCTTCCAGTCATCATATGTTAGTATGTTATCTAAATCCACTACCCCTGTAGTCAACTGAAGGATCAGATATTACGGTATTAATATTGACAAACAACAAAGGGAGGGAGGGAACAACAAAGGGAGGGAGAGAGGGGGAGAGAGAGAGAGAGAGAGAGAGAGAGAGAGAGAGAGAGGAAATTCTCATATCTGATCCTTCAAATAGCTACAGGTGTTGCGTGTTATGAACGTCCAGTCATCATATGTTAATATGTTACCTAAACAACCACAAAAGTCATGATATAGTAATGGCTGGAAGGATGTCATGAAGAATACTATTCACTTTAAAATCATGTCATTCTAAGTTTGTTTAGTTTAAACAATATAGCATCACCTTTTTTACTTTCTATCAGTTCTTTGCTGGCAAAGAACGTGGAAACATAAGAGTCGCAAAAAAGATAAAATCTGAATGAGATTACTAGTATGGCAGTATATGAAAAGGGTTTGGAAGGGGAAGAGAGAGAGTTCCCGACTTACTTGGGAGTTAGCTTGGTTAGCTGATGAGGATGCTGATCTAACTAGCGGTTGACCAAGCCTTTGCTGATTTTGCCCAGGAGCCCCACCTGGTCGCATCTGAGAAGCAGTTGGTGCAGTACTCAAAGAACCAATCATCCCAATTGTCTGAACACCAGGAACAGGTTGCCTAGCCTGGAATGTTATTATTGTCATGATGGAAATCCCATAGAATCAGCAGAAATAAGACAGAAATGACACATTAAACAAAACTAAAATATTCAAGAAATAGAGCGAACTTCATATAACTTGCAATGCATCCAAGAAGATGTTCTTATATCTTCATATAGCTTGGACCACAGTGATAAGGCATATAAGGTCACATGAGCCATATCAAGAAACTATCCTTCATGAAAGATTGTTCTCCAGCAGAACTATTGACAATAGGTGACTGGCATTCTGCTTTCGATGTTCAGGACCTGGTAATAACTAGAAATTTTAAATATGATAAATGCAGTAATCTATGTTCCTTTTCTTGTCATTAGCTTGTCTCATGCTCTCAATTTAATAGATACATATTGATCATCTACTCAGATTCCTAGATTTAACATTGATGCAAGTTGAAAATAAATTAAAATGGGAAACAAGAGAATGAATAAATCTCCCTACTTTACACATCATAAAAGAAAATAGTGGCAAGCGGATCCTTCAAATCCTCCAACATCGAGCTCCAACGACCTCTGCAAGTACCTAACTCTGAAGAGACCAGATCTAGAATAACTCAATAGCTCTTCCTTACTGTTTGCCATGTGATCAATGTTGCTATAAAAGAAGGTTGACCGTGCTGCATTGCTTCACTAGAAGGAAAGAAATGCTCCCCCAAGTACTCTTTCCTTTTTCTTTTTGCCTTTTCTCCCCTTTTTGGCTAAAGAAGGTCTCCAACCCACAAAATCCCTTAGTTATGTTGCATTCCCTCCACACACAGATCAATTATCAAGGGAAATCCTCACAGGATCCCAGTTCCTTGGGGAGGCCTATATCTTGGTCATTGCCCAAGCACTCTCTTGGATTCAGTTATATTACCAGACATCACCATTTACAAATCAGTCTCTGTATTGTAAATAATGTATCACTTGCATCCTAAAGGCTGAAGTATAAAAAATCAAAGATCAATTCAACCCCCAAAAAATGACATGAGGTAAACCATCATATACAATAAGCCTTTATCTACACTTTCCTGGGGCAGTAATACAAATCTTTGTTTCTTCATTCAGCTAACTAAATCAATGAGTACCACGACTCGCTACCACAATCCAAGTCCATAGAACTAAGTGTTTGCAAATTCACCCAACCTAAGGTTACTGGTCTACATCTGGGATACTCAGATTTAGATCGCTACCAGGTAGACCTAAATAAGCAATTCAATAAACAGGTGGATCTGGGTCTTGCTTTTCTAACTTTACAAGTACATTTTATGTGGTCTAACAAGAACACATGCAGAGTGCTCTTTTCCTCAAGGCCATTGGCCGTCAAGTGCTTCGGGTTAGACTGGTTTAAGGGGAGTTTGAATACTGTTTGTTACTTATGTTCCGTGTGCTTTTTGTTTTTTATTTTGCTTGCCTTGGGCTCTCAATATAATAAATACAACTTGACCGCCTCTACTCAGATTCTTAGCTTTAGCACTGATGCAAATTGGAACCACATTAAGACAGAAACTAAGATAAAAAGAAAACTTTCATGCTTCTTTGACGTCATATAAGACATAGTAGCATGCTGATCTTTCAGATCTTCCTATGTCAAACTTCAATGACCTGCTCTGCATGAGTTTAACTGAACAGTCCAGCCTTAAAACTACTTAAAGTCCTCATGGTAAATTTTCATTAGTATATGTCACGTGATCAATATTTCAGAATAAAATTGGATACGTTTCATAACTTCAATAGAAGGAAATAAATGTTCCCCTAAAAACTTAATGTAGGAGGCAATCTATATTGCCAGGCCATCAGAATTGTTTTGATGCATGCACCTTGCAAATAACACATCACTTGACACCTAATGGCTGCAGAAGATAAATACAATGCCAAAAAGAAATAGGATTAATCACACTCAGACCCCCTATAGTATGGGGGGTGTATAACTTATCACCTCTGAAAATTAAAACTCGCAATAAACCCCCTAGACCGTTACCCATGTTATTCATCAGTTAGCTAATATCATCCCCCTTTTAAACCAAACTACACTCCTTTCTCTAATTCCTATTTTACCCTCACTCTTCTCCTTAAGTGTTTCGCTTCCTCACTCCCTCTCTCCTTCCCGTCCCTCTCTCTCTCTCACTCCCTCTCGCCTTTGCTCAGCATACACAGCAGCTATAGCAGCCGATGCTATTACTGTGCGAGCAAAGGCAACATGCACACAAGAGAAGATTAAATACAAGACTATCAAGTTCGATTTCACCGAAAAATAAGTGTATCATTGTTGTGCCAAAAGTATAATTATTTTCCCGTTATTGAGAAATATACTTCCATATTCTTCCATAGGCAAAAACCGAAACAAACTCTTAAACAATGTTGAAAATAACACGTTATGAAACCCGTTATATTGCATTACGTAACCTAACGGAACCCCGGCGCTACGTAACAACTAGAAATAACTCAATGCATCGTAACAATACGTTTTTTATGTTATTTTACGTTATATTACGTAACGTTACGTTAAATTACGTTATTTACGGTTATTTTTTAGTAATTTCTATATTATTGTTGATTATTATTTTGATTATTAGTAAATTGCTGTAATTTTATTACTTGATTAGTTGTTGGCTTATTTGATTGCTTGTGGAATTGCTAACTTGTTAATTTGCGATTGTTTTCTTGTTCGTTTGTAATTCCTCTCTGATTGCTGAAATATCTTACTTGTTGATTATACTGAATTTTTAACTGAACTGAAATAAAAAATTACAAATAAAATAAATTGAATATTACAAAATATAAATTACAATAATGATAATAACTAGAACTAAAATGAAAAATTGTAATATTTTTTCTTGTTTAAATGATGACTGGAATTACGGTTGCAGACTTAATATAATTTATAAAGATAAATATGAAATTTTTTGTAAAATTTAAAATTAGAATAGATTATGATTATAAAATGGTTTTATATTCTTTTTTTTAGATATTTTATATTTATATTTCAATTTATTAAAATTATTTTATATAGTTTATATTTATTTTTACTAAATAAAAAGGAAATTGTGTAACCTAGTTATGTGTTACATTATATGCGACATAACCTAACAGAGACAAAACGTTACGTTACCGTTATCGCTATTTTAAGCATTGCTTTAAACATAGCCTCCTCTTTCAAGAACTGCCAACTTATCAGATGAAGATGCGGAACATAACAGTCCTTCCACAAAACAAATAGAAGATAAAGATTTTGATAGTCCTAGCAATGTTCTGAGATGGAATGGAACAACACAATTCCTGATCACAGAAGATGCCAAGTCCCTAAATGTCATTTCATCCATTCCAAATGGATCGGTTGCAATAAAATGCTCTCCCATTCGAGTTATCCCTATGCCAACTCCACTGGGGGAATAAATTTTGATAGGAGTGCAGGATATCATATGGTGAGGCAACCAATTCTTTATCCGGAATCATCAGGCCTTCGCAAGTGGAGTAACACCCCATCCATGGCACAGGAAATAGTTCCTATGAAATCTTCAGACCAATCAAGCCCTAGAGATTTTTACATCTCACATCAGCATCCAATGTCGTCGCGCTTCTTCAGGGCGAGGGAGAGGTGCGACCGACAAAACTAGCGGCACCGGTGACAAGGACGGACATGCCGGTGGAAGGGTCGGCGCGGCGGATTTGGGCGGAGGCGCAGATCTACTTCTCCCAATGGAGGCCGCCCCAGGAGGCGGTGAAGTAGTTGGAGGAGGTGTCGATGAAGGACTGGAAGCTGAGCTAAGAGGCAGTAAGGGTGATGAGGAAAAAGGCCCACAAGAACATGGTGCTCGTTGACGCGAAGCACCGGTGGAGCTGCCGGCTCATCGTGCTCGATCTTCACCTTCCCCGGCATCGATGGCAATAGCTCCTCCTCCAGTATCCTCATCTTCATTTTTTTATTCTTTATTTTTCTTGAAATTAGAAGAGGGAAACGATCAAAAATTGAAATTGGAAAGAATAGAGAGAGAGAGAGATTGGGGAAAGGGAGAGGAGAGGAGAAACCGCAAGCAGAAAAATAAAGAAAAAACTAGCCCGGTTCCTCTTCTCATTTCGGTTGGGGGCAATAAGGTCGTTTCACGACACGTGCAAATCACATGATCCCACCACTGAAGCCCACTTCACTCCGTTAGGTCTCCCTGGAGATTTATTGCGAGTTTCAATTTTCAGATGTGATAAGTTATACACTCTCTATACTACAGAGGATCTGAGTGTGATTAACCCAAAAATATATGAGGAAAACCATTCCTGTACAATATCAAAGCATTTAGCAAAATTTTCAGGGTCAGCTATGCAAATCGTTTTTCTACATTAAGATCTACAAAAATAATGAGTAGCATTTATTTGAAACTTTTGTGTGATCAATATCCTTTTCTAACATTCATCATTAATAAATTAAATATTACTATAACAATGTATCAATGGCCTCTATCCATGTCTTTCTGATAAGAGGTTTGCAAATTCACCTGATCTGATTTTTTTTTTAGCCTAAATGATGGGTAATCCCCCCACATTCTATTGAATAGATTTTAGCGAAACAAAACTAAATAAATAGGATACATAATACGTGTCCTTGCTAATGAACAGACTAAAAAAAACAAAAACAAATAATCCCCGCTTCATACACACAATATAAGCTAAATACGAGTAGCTCTAAAAATGGATAAGTAAGAAAACTAGAGTCATAAAACCTTCAGAGTATAAACTTTGGTATATAAGTAGAAATAAAAATCGTAATGGAATAGGTGTAATCATAGATAAACAGTTGTTTGGTATATAATAGATGTTATGAGGAAGGATGATAGGAATTTATTAGATAAATTATTTTAAATAAGGAGATTCTTGATATTATTAGTGTCTATGCGCCATAAATAATACCTGACGAGTATAGTAAACATCAATTTTTAAAAAATCTAGATGAGATTGTGCAAAGGACATCCATTAGAAAAAATTCCTTATACGTGGCGACCGTAATACACATGTAGGAACTAAACGTAATGGCTTTGTTAGTATAATAGAGGATTTGATTTGGAAAAAGAAATGAAGTAGACAAATCGATTCTAGATGATACTTTCTCATATGATTTGATCATAGTGAATACTTGTTTTAGAAAGAAAGTTCTCACTTAATTACGTTTAGAAGTATATCAAGCGTGAGCCATATAGATTTCTTTTTAATAGAGTAGATAGAGATAGTTACATCAGTTATAAGGTATTACCAGTTAAAGTGTAGTAACCCAAAGTAAACTCTTAGATTTGTATGTTAGGACTAGAAGGGAACTTAGAAAAATTAAATATAAGTTAGAGACTTAGATCTTAAAATTAAGTGACAGCGGCTAAAGAAGGCAACCAAGTAGTCTTTCTGAATAGAATAGTATAGGAAGCAGATTGGAAGACCAAGATGATTAACAAAAGGTAGCTACATTAAGAGTGTAGCTAAATATACACTTAGTGAGAGATGGTACTCCACCAAGTAAAGACATATCATGGGAGAATGAAGAGCTAATTTGAAAAATAATTGTGAAGGAATGATCTTTGAGAGGTATAAAATAGTCAAGAAGTAGACTAAGAAAACTGTTCAGAAAACAAGAGGTACATTTTATAAGGAAGTACATGAGAAGTTGGATACCAAGGAACTTTGAAAAAATATATACAAACTAACTCAAAAAAGGAAGAGAAAAACTAGTGTCAAAGATGAGTATCAAAAGATTTTGCTTTGAGACGAAGAGATCAACAAAAAATGGAGAGATTATTTTGATAGATTGTCCAATGTTAGAATATCAAATTGTAGTTTTATGTGTAAAATTAGAGAATATGAAGTTAACTAGACTAAAACGAGCATAAAATCGAGAAAAATTGTTGGCCCGAATATAAATCCTATTATAATATGTATCTCTCAATAAGAGTCGTAAAACAGTGAAATAAAAATCGTGCCCCACACACACCATGAAGATTTAGAAAAGATAATTGAAGACAGGTTAAGACAGATTGTTAAAATATTATAAAACCAGTTTGGATTCATATTGGGGGATAAACAATAAAAACTATTTATTTACTTCGTCAATTTATACAATGATTTCGAAAGAGAATTAGAAAGTTGCATATGGTTTTTATTAACTTAAAAGAAACTTATGATAAGGTATTGGGGGAGGTAACATGGTGCACATTAATGGAAAAGGGAGTCTCATTAAGTATATCGACATAGTCAAGAGCAACACATTTCAAAACTTGCGGAGGCCAGATAAATATTTTTTTTATCACAATTGGATTGAATCAATAATCCGCATTAAGTATTCTTATGTCATAGTGGTGGATGAACTAATTACAGCTAGTCAGGACTAGATACCTTAGTGCGTGCTATTTGTTTGATGATATTGTTCTAGTTGATAAGACAACAATATTGATAAATCTCAAATTAGATTACGAAAGCAAACCTTGAATATATACTAAGTAGTCCAAAACAGAGTATTTATAGTGGAAATTTAGTAAATTGATAATCCAATATAAAATGTTAATCCAAGACTATGGTGTTGTGATAATGATAGGCGATAGATACTGATAAGCAATCAATCTATATACCTAAGCTCTATCATCTAAAAGGATAAAAAAATCGATAGTGATGTCAATCAAAAAATCCAAGCTAACTGGTTGAAATGAAGGAATGAAACGAAAGTTTTTTATGGTTATAACATTTTGCTAAGGTTGAAGAGAAGGTTTTATTGGACTGTTTTTAGGGCAACTTTGTTATATGGGCTATAACAAGAAATCGTGCACAGATATGCACATGTTTCACTAGATGCGGTAAAATTAGGAGAAATAAGGTGAAAAAGTAGGAATATTCTTGTTAAGATAGGTGTAACTTTTATAAAAGATATTTGAGAAAACTGCCTCCGATGGTTTAATCAAGATGTTGCAGACCTATGAATGCAGGGGTTCTGGAGATGGAGCTTATCAACATAGGAAAGTTAAAAGAGCGAAGGGAAAACCAACGAAGACAGAAATGATAATCAGAACTAAAGAAAACAGGAATGAAAGTGATACGAAAAGATATGGATATTAACGGCCTTAATAAAGAAATATTGCTCGATACGAGTGAATATAGAAGGATGATCCATGTGATCGATCCAGCGTAATTCCTTTTTTGGTTTATGTTGCCCTCCAAAAACTTGGGATAAAAGGCTTAACAGTTGTTAATGTACGAGTAGTCCTAAGAATACAATGGTGGTATACATCTGATGTCGTTGATGTCCCAAGGCATCTATTGACATCAATGATGTAACCTTGACTTTGTACCCAATTTATTTGAGATTATACTGCATAAGTACATTGTATGTGTTACATCTACCGACTCATGTAACACGCTCTTGTACTTAGTGGGCAGATATACTGACTAGACCAGTTATCCGCACAGGCCTCTAAATAAGTAGATCATCTTCGAAACCAGCTAGTAGTCCCCAGACCGCTTGTTCTATGACGTGATCTCATTAACAACTCCTGCATGCTTCCAAATTTGAAATGTAAAAAGTACATTGGCGAAACCTTGAGAAAGTTCAAGCTCATTAGCACTAGCTCCACTCTTTCTCATCTCTTTCTCTGGCATACTGGAATTTGGTAAGCTAACATTCACATCATGTAGGTGATTAAAATAAGCATCTTCTAATGGCTATAGCTATGCATTCATGAATCGATTGGGTTATTTCTATCTCAAATTTTAAATTTTGAAGGGGATCACTAGCTAGATCCCTTGTCCAACTACAATCAAATAGCAAAGCAAGCAAAGATATTGATGCTACTTGGTGATAATAATGGAAATAAATTGCACACAACTGAAAATGCACTCGCCTGAGCGGCAGAGGAGGCGGCCTGGTCGGGCCCACCAGGGAAAGTGCGGGGTATTGAAGCGAAGTGCTGACCGAACGAAGGAGACGGGCCGCCGAAGGGATGCGAGGGCCGAAACGACGGGAACGGGGAAGGAGATGATGGGGACCTCTGATGATGCGAGTAGCCCGCGGGAACTCCAATGGCGGGTCCGCCGCCGCTGCCGCCGCCGCCTGCTCCTCCTCTCGGTATCGATTGCGCCGGGGGGCGAGGACGCGGGATCGCCGGCGGCTGCTGCTGAGGTGGCGGAGGTTGCGGTTCGGGTTGAGATTGAGGTTCTAGGGTTTGTGGAGTGGTTGGGTTCAGGGGTGTGGCCGACGTCGACGGTGTTGGGGATGGTTCCGTGGGTGGGGCGGTGGGCGGTGGATCTGATGGCGTTGATAATGGCGGTGGTGGGTCCCCCGACGGCGGTTGTGGCGGCGGCGGGTCGGTGGGTGTCGACGTCGGCGGTGGCGTTTCCATCGATTCCAATTTCACTTTCTTTTTTCCTTTTTCTTTTTTTTTTATTTTTTTTTATTTTTTTTGAAGGGAGAGTGATGGGAGTTCTGATTATATATAGAGCATGAAAACTCTGGACAAGGATTAGGGAAATTTCTGATGTTTTTATCAATTTTTAAAAGGATTGCTCTGCATAAATTTTTAAAATTAAAAGAAATAGAATTAAAATGTCTAATACTTTGGGGAAATATACTTTTATCATAATCACAAATTATTTTCAAATTGGTATTTTGTAGTTGAAAACAACCTTACAAAACTATCATATTTTTTACTATTATAGGCAGTGTATTTCACCGGTGGTTTCATAAATTTCATATAATTTACTTATTTCTAGTTCCAAGTCAAGATTTAAATTATCTAAATTCATATATTTCAGAAATATAACTCTAAATTTTCTTTTCAGAGATTATGATCAAGTAAGTATCTGCACAACATTACTATTTTTGATCCTGCCATATTAAAAAATTTAAATTAAAAAATTATTAAAATTTTATTTTTAATTTAAAATTTTGAATAATACATACATCTATTATCACCCCTAATCCTAATCAACCTATCGCGAAGGTTGCTGTGAAGGTTGCTGCATAGATGAAGGGAGGCTCTCTCTCCTCTAGGTCTCTTCTCTTTTCGTATAAATTGCAGTCTTCACCATTTGGTAAGATGTATAGAAACATTTGATCAAGGCAAAACAAAAGATCAACCTCGTTTAAGTTATTTATCGAAAAATATAATCACAGAACATAGTAACTTCCACAATATTGCAACAGAGAAATTTTTATCTGAAACTACTTGTTGCAAAGTCATCATAATTGAAGGCAACTTTATGATACCTTCATCCACGAATAATCATGAAAACCAAAAACATCCAAGGTAGGCCCAAACAACTTGGACAGTATCAGAAAAAATAAACTACAAATTGATGAACGATATGACCTAATATAAACTGAGTTGGTGGTGTTCAATGCCAGAGAAAAGAAAATTGTTAGTCAGCGAGTGCCTTTGAAGGCGATGGAGATCTCTCTTTCCTTTTGCCAGCTATAGGTTGAGCTCCACCATTAGAAGACTCTAGTAAGGATGATTCCTTCACCCCATTCAAATTCCCAGACGTCAAAATCTCTACATTGTGCAGTTCCTCTGTTGTATGGTTAAGTTCACCAATAACACCGGTCTCGTATTTTCTGCATGATTCTGGTCTCGTAATACAAAGCCAAACTCTCATGCTCTCATCACTGCATTTGTCATCTAATGGTACATGCCACGACCCTGTCTCGGACTCCTAAAAGAACACAAGAAATGAAAGCACTCTAGAACCCAAAAACCAACTGGTGCGAAGCATGCCAAAAAAAATTATGTCCATTACGAGAACCATACCTGGATGACTACAGAATATGGGGGTGGCATTGTTAGCTTCAATTTGCCTTTAACAAATGTGTAACGTACCTGAAAATAATTTATGAAACTGTTACAATGTTTCAGCAGCTAACTCCGTAATTTGGAGGATGGAAGCTATGAAGCAATCATACTGATACGACATGATATGGACTCAACAAAACAACAAATCCCAAAAAAGTGGATAGAAGAACATGACATAACTATGCACGTATTTATGCATGTGTCTGTATATAAAATGCATCAAAAGCCGTAACCGTTAGAATATATTTTAAAAGTAGAAAGAAAATAAAACAAAATCTTAAAGTACATGAAGTCTCTCACACATTTAGTTTCTATTGGCATAGTATACCACTTGGGTCAAAAGAATTTCCTTTTTTTAATGTTCTTTAAGTAATGCACGACCTGATATGCTTGACTTATGATCTCTACAAGTTTATGAAAAATAGAAAATTTCGACATGCAAGTTTTTGAATTCTGAGATTCAGATAATGTAAGCAAGTGTCGATATCCGATACATGTTCCACAAAGTCGCAACATTCATTTTGAAGTGCCTATGCTTCATAGGATAGAGAGAATTCATTGTGGTTATGAATGTAAAACAACCTATCTTAATAATCCTTGTACTAGTTCCCTATGACTGGAGAGAAACCTTGTACTAGTTCCCTTTGATGGTCTCAAAAAGTCCCCCAAATCATCTTCCTCTACCATTGCCACACTGATATACTACGCTAGCAGGCATGTGCCTACTGCTATCCATTACTCACATGGTAATGTCCACACTGCCATCAGCATGCCTACCACCTTGTTAATTATGACATGGATGTCAATGAATGCATGGGAAGGGAAAAAAGGGAAATTTTTTGTTGCAAATCAGCAAAAGTATGAACCAGATGGAGGTTGTTGGAGGAGTATATGTCGAGTGTGCTCACTCAACAATGTTGGAAGAGTATGTTACTGTGGCTTGATATTCTACACAGTTGGAAGAGTGCTGGCAATGAATTCCTATTAATTGATAAAGGAGGCGAGATAGGAAAGATTGCCTGAACTTCTGTGCATGGGAATTGACCAGTGTTTCCGTATTTTGATTTATCCAGTAAGAATCCAAATGTGTCTGCAATACTTTATCCCAGGCAGACCCAAATCATATATGTTACTCAAGCTGGTTGATGAGTTAAGCCAAGTTATTTCCCTTTTTTTCTGTTTGTCTAATTTGCGCCACATTCCTTTCATCAATTGGGATGGGAAACTTTCATCGATTGGGATGGAAAGAAGGTGGACTAAGTAAGAGAGGAAGGTAACTATTCTATTCTAAGTTAACGAAGAAGGAAAGTCAGTTTTTAATAGAAGATCAGACTGATAACAGTTCAATACAAGATTGCCCAGGTATCTTTGCCTCTATTTTTTTTATTTGAACAGGATACTCAAGAAATATTAACTAAAATCACCTTCTTTTCTTTGCTTCTTTACCGGACCTTACGAGATGGTAATCTTAATATCACCAATTTAGCCTCTTTTGCAATCAACTTCCCTATAGCGCCTGACGGGCTTAACAACACTTTAAGGGCTTAACAATGCCTGAACAAACAATCGAGAAAGACGCATTTCCTCCTCCCCCGCCCTGCCATTCTGAATAAAGTTCCAAATCCCCTAGAACTTTTAATGTGAGAAAGCAATAGAGAAATGGGAAACATTCAACGAAAAGGACTTGACATATAGGAGCTCAAAATGTATTCCAAAAGATCTATTATGTAGAGCCACCCCCCACAAAAAAAAAAAAAAAAAACACCCCCCAAGAACACCCAAAAACCCTCTCCCTTCTCCTCTTCATGTTTATCTTACACGCACACAGGGGAAGAGAGTATTGTGGGCCAACTACATGTCATGTGACTGAGAGCAAACAAATCAGTAACAAGCATTCTAATCTTAGATTCCATTCAATGTTTAAAATAGTGATAACGGTAACGTAACGTTTTGTCTTTGTTAGGTTATGTCGCATATAACGTAACGTATAACGTAGATTACGCAATTTACTATTTATTTAATAAAAATAAATATAAAACTATATAAAATAATCTTTATAAATTGAAAAATAAACTAAAAAATTCTAAAAAGAATATATAATCATTTTGTAATACATAATCTATTCTAAATTTTTATTAAATTTTATAATAATTTTCACATTTATCTTCATAAATTATATTAAGTCCGCAACCATAATTCCAGTCATCACCTAAACAAAAAAAAAAAACAAGATTACAATTCTTTATTTCAATTCCAGTTATTATCATTATTGTAATTTATATTTTCAAATGTTCAATTTATCTTATTTGTAATTATTGATTTCAATTCAGTTAAAAATACAATAGAATCAACAAATATAATATTTTAGCAACCGTATAGGAACTACAACAAGCGAATAAGAAAACAATCGCTAATTAGTAAGTTAGTAATTCCATAAGCAATCAAACAAGCCAAATCAAGTAACAAAATTTTAGTAATTCCCTAATAATCAAAATAATAAGCAACAAAAATATAGATATTACTTTAAAAAATAGTAAATAACGTAACACAACGTAATTTAACGTAACGTTAACGTAATATAACGTAAAATAACATAAAAAGCATATTGTTACGGTGCACTGAGTTATTTTCAGTTGTTACGTAGCGCTGGAGTTCCGTTAGGTTATGCAACGCAATATAACGGGTTTCATAACGGGTTATTTTCAACATTGATTCCATGTTCCAGTGGATTTGAGGAATACAATTGACTAGCTTGTATGTTTTTTTTTTTTTTGACTAAAATCCGAAGGATTATAATTCAAAAATTTGCCAAATCCTTCAGAATAGTAAAGGGACTCTAGACCTCATTTTCCTACCCAAAGGATTTCTCTTTGCTACTATCTTACTTTTCAACCAAAAAACTAATGACTTGGGGAGAAGTTAATGAAACAACCAAACTAATTTTTCAATTGTAATCCCTAGTATTTTTTGCAAAGGAACATATGTGCAATGCAAAGCATTTTTGTCCTAAATTCAACCCAAGGGACTTTTATCCCAACTATCCAAACAAGGCTCTAAAGTAGATGTCTGCAACTTACTTCAGCCCAATATAATGTGATACTATAACTCAAGGCTGACATGAACCAACACTTTATACTAGTCTGAGTTTCTTTAAGAAAAGATTACTTTTTGTTTATGAGTACAAAATTTCAACACGAGCATAAAGTTTTGCTCCTACGTTAAGATTTAAACCACCTAAATGCATCTATTCAGAGATATAACTTTACGATATGAACAAGACGGTTGGTATTGCATTTTAAACCATGTCATTTATCTTAACTGATCATCTAGCTCACAAAATTTAATCAAAGACATGATAGCACCATCTAGACTCGAATAATTAGCTTTAGATTCTTTCAAATCCAAATTATTCATCAGACTGATTCAAACATTCACATAAAACGCATAGCCAGCACCACAAATAATAATAGTTACCGGGCCTCTTTTTACTGTGGATAATTCAAAATTTCAGAATACATACCTGATGCCGTTCTTTCCACTTGGGAAAGAAGCTCCTGCCTAGGATCTCAAATATGTGATCTCTCATTTCATCATTTGTCACAAGTAGGCACTTCAGTTTTACTGCTGCATATAGCCAATACCTGAACCATAAAGAAACATTCTAAATACAAAAAAGGGAGGAAGAAGATCTTATAAACGATAGAAAGAGAAAAAGTAATGAATGAACTACTACAGGACTAGAAAAGGAGAAAAGGAATTACTTCAGGAACATTAAAATGGAATCAAAAAAACATTTGACAAAAGTGCACCAGGAACGAAGGCGTGGCTCTAATTTTGGTGACCTGAGCCAAATGTTTGGAGGCAGGGGGTTGTCAAAAAATTAATAGGTAGGAGTTCAACATCATCAAGATAATGGTTAGAATTGTACTTTTCGAATATTTTTCTTAATAAAAGAATAAAAGTTTAAAATGGATGAGGATCAACAGATCATTAATAGTATACTCGATGCATAAACTTCTTACATAAGAGAAACTAGTCTTACAGCTTGATTACTTTTATATGCTAATATCTTTTGGACCACTTATTGGACCTCCTGCAGACCTATGGATTTTCTTACTCCTCAATCTGGAATCAGAAATTCTTCGTGCAGCTCACAATAAACATTGATTAAATAACATTGATTAAATCCTCTGAAAATGTATAGACATAGGTACTATGGACCCGAAAATAGAAGTCTTTCATCTCCAAATCCAAGATCTCCAAGGTGCCTATATTCTTTCCGATGGAAGCTAAGCTAAAAGTAAAGAAACCTTAAGCAGAAGGAAGTCACATTCATACGTCAACAATGCATTGCTATCAAAACACAGAATGTCACTAATTCCCTCAGATCTCTGTCATTCATAATTTTTTTTAAGAGAATATGCTGTATAGACATTACCCTTGCCCAGTTTATGCTATAGCGTAATTATTTATCATTTCAACTTTCTATCATTTAAATTTCACTACTCTTTTTATGCATGAACAAATATGTGTGCAGATGCACGGACGCATAAATTTATACACATGCGTATATTAATGTGTGGAGTTGTATAATTTTTATTAAGAACATCAAAAGGAATGAACAAGTGCTTGACTATATGGTAAACAATAGTATACTTGAATGTCTCTCAGTAAACCCTACCAATCATCATTTGAACCATTTGGGGTTGTATACAGTGCTCCTTCAGCCCTCCAGGTGTCAAGCAGCTGCCTATTTGAAGGGTTTTCCATGAGTGCTCGGCAACGTTTATTGTGAAGTATCACGAGAGGCCATTTACTCTGACTTCTCTTATACAGTGCTCTTACAACAGTATCTAGCTGCTCTATTAAAGAATATAGAATGCAAAAGAACATTAATACTGGCAAACAGAAGTCTAAAAAGATCAGATATAGCAAAATAATCTGTAAATAATGAATGAACCTGGGACAAACAGAATCCACCGTCAGCAAAATTCTGTTGATACAATGCAATATTGGCTCCATCGATTATAGCTTCATAATCAGCATGCATCTCCAACCATTCCTAAATAAACAGAGAATAGAACCAAGTTAAATCCCAAGTAAAACAAGAGAGTACCAGCAAATCAACAAACCAGGATAACATGAATATATTCTTTTCTAGAAAGTATTGAAATTACTGAAGTTCTGTTTTATTTCTAATACTGACGTTTAAAGTCTACAAATTTAAGATCTTGGAGAGTTTAGAGAAAATGCCCAACAAATAGGTAGTTTTACTAGTCCTAGAGATCAAATTTTTATATTGACCTTAACAATGTGGAATCCACCTGCTTCCAAATAATAGCCATTTCAACAGCAAAGAAATACTCCGCTAATACCCATTTTCTAAAACGCAAGATCTTGGATATTTTGGAGAAAATGCCTAACAAATAGATAGTATTGAGTAGTCCCAGAGACTGAATTCTGATAAAGTCATTAACAATGTGGAATCCACTTGTTTCCAATTAACAGTCATTTCAAAGGCAAAAAAATATTCTGCTAATGCCCAATTTCTATTTTTTTTTTTAAGTCCTCCAACCATCGCACTGCCTCCAAACTGCTTTCTAGTAGCTATTTGCTTTCCTATCCTATATTTAGGAAACTAAGACCAATTTGGAAACGGGACACAGATAGGGCATGTGTGGATATGGAAAAATGAAAAAGAAAAACTATAATACAAATACAATGTGGATGTGGATACAGAAATGATCCATACATGTGCACCAGCAGACGTATTAATAAACCAAGGCATAAATCTGTAAGGCTCAAGAAATATCAAGGATAACCATATTCAGTATTCGATGACTGATTACCATCAAATATATTATACAAACATTTATTTTTTTGGATATTTTGTACCAAATTACTAAATTATTTGATTCATCCAACAAGAATTTAAATTTTGATAAACTACCAAACTATGTCAGACTCATCTATTATGAGACCTTCAATTAATAGACATATGAAAGGCAATGAAATTTCACTAAAGACTAATTTCTCTTCATTTAACCATTGTAGCCCTCCTTCAACCATCATTCAAACAACTACTTTCTATTAATTATCAATTATCCATAAAAATATAAGATTCTAAAGTATTTTGGAGAAAAATACCTAGCAAACAGATTATTTTGATTCGAGCAACACCCAACTGAATTTTGATAAAATCCTGAACAATGTGGAACACACCTATTATGATTTATAAAACAATGAAATCCTTATACTAAGAGCATCTCCATGGTGAAAAATTGTTCCAATAATGCCTATTTCCTATGAGTCATTTAGCCATGCTGTAGGAGACTTGTACCAAATTCCAATTAGAAAGGGCAATATTAACTTAAGCTATCTTTTAAGGACTATGTATCCAAAAAAAAAAAGTTCTTTATTTTTTTATTTTTTTTGGTTATTAAGGCATTTGCTCCAAGTATCCCAGCTTCTGATAACATGAATTTCAGCCAACTAAATTCAATGGAAATAATGAAAAATAATAATTGATATATCTAACAAACATATATTTTCCCTGGCCAGCAACTTATGATTGTCATGGCATCCATTCCCCAATACAGTTAACTAGTATTCAAATTTGAAACATATAAATGCCAATATAATGTAACTTGACCCGGGGAATCAAATGCCTAAATAGATAGGAATTTAGAGAGGCCCAAACCTGAAAATCCTTGAAATTTGATTTAGTTTCCCTTTCCATTGCCAAACTAGCCACCGACTCTGCAAACTTCTCTGCCTCCTTTTCCTCAACATCTACACAAGCCAACCTCTGCCCACAACCACAGCAATCCCCACTTGCACTCACACTCATCCTCCTCACTTCCCACCTCCCTTTCCCCAACCATCCCAATCCATGCCACCCTCCACCGTTCATCAAAATCGCATCTTTCACCTTCCCCCAATCCCACCCCACACTTCCAAACTCTGCCGCCTTCTCACTCTTAAACCAATCCTCCAAAATCTCTGCCGTTGATGAACTCACACTCCCCGAACAACTCCTCAACTTCAGCAAATACTCGTAAACTCTCTCCCCTTTCCCTTTCTTCCCACTAACTCTTAACAACGCCGCAACTTCCGCCTCTTCAGGCGAAATCCCCATCGAAATCATAAAATCCTCGACATCATACACCTTCTCAGCTTCCAACTCGCTGCAGAAAGCGAAGATCGCCGGCCCGAAAGTTCTTAACTTTGGCACCGCACCGTACTTTTCCTTCATCGTCTTCACAAGATCGAACGCGAGATCCCCGCCGCCGTCCGATCGTTGGGCGGCGATCCTGGCCATGTTCGTGATCGTCGCCTCGTTGGGGACGATTCCGCTCCCGATCATGCGGTCGAAGATTTGGAAGCTGGAATCGATCGCCGATTGCTTGGAGGAGGGATCCAGGCTTTCGATTGAAGAGGAGCAGAGATGGAGGAGCGTGTTGTAGTGGTAGGAGGTGAGGTGGATGCTCGAAGAGAGGGCAGATTGGTAGAGGGCGAGGGCGGCACTGAGGTCGCCGTTCTTCGAGCAGGCGTCGAGATCATGGCGGAATTGGGCTTCAGGCCGGTGGTTTTTCTTTTTTGGCTTTGGGTTAGGGTTTGAGTTTTGTTTAGTCTTGCGAGTCTCCATCGATAAGGACTGAAACCCTAGAAAGCTAAACCCCTAGAGGAGGTGGACGACGTGGTGGGGTCAGTTGTGCCGGAGGAGCAGCGAACGCGCTAAAACTGAGCCTACTTTTTCCTAGTGAGCCCACTTCACAAACGGTCCGAGTTGAAAGTGCTGAACCAAAAATATAATGTACAGAAAGTGGCGTGCTCCTTTGGTAACCCCCTTCGTTTGTTTTTTGATAAATTGCAGATAGCACCCCGTTATGTTGCAGGTAACACCTCTCATTTTAAAAAAAAAAGAAGAATCAATAGTAAAATGATTAAAAATTAAAAACTGTAATTTTTTTGGCACAAACCATGCAGCTCCGAAAAAGGAAGAAGAGGAACATTTTCCACTTAACTGATCTGTGCGAGTACGGGGAGTAATTGACAAAATTTAACTGGGCTCACACTAACAATACGTTCGGCCCAATTCTATAAGAACCGTTAACCGGCCCATCATCGGCCTGCTCGAAAAACCTGGCGAGCAGTATTTTCAAAACTTTCCACCCCTCCAGTTTCACTTTCGTTTCCCCAAACAAACCTTTTTTTTTTTTTTTTTCCTTTTTCTTCTCTTTTCTACGAATTAAAATATCAAATGCAGCCGCTTCGGATGCAACCCATCTCAATGCAGTAAGCTTTCATCGCCACTCTTTCGCTCTTCAAGTTGTTCTCTTTTTAAGCAACTAACGTGTTCGTTATAATTACCCCACTGAGGATTTGATTGAGGGTTTATCTTTATACAGTTCAAAACTTTGCCTAGCTAATGAGATCTTCTTGATGTATCATCTTAATTTGCCTTTTTTAGTTCACATTTAACGTCTGGTGGTTATAAAAAGATGATGCAGTAGTTTCGAGTTTAAAGTAATTTCAAAATTTTAAATATGCAGTAATGTATCAAGTTTGATGAGAATAACTTAATGCCTCAAAGTGATAATTTTTTTTTTGTTACTAACTACTATTTGGATATGGAAACACCATTTTTGGTTTATAAGGTCATATAGTGATTCTTGATTCTTGATTGTATTATGTAAGGAAATGGTGGATGCAGGTTTGAGGTCCAGAGTCCAGATGTCATTGTAAAGAATCACATAGGCCTAGCAAGCTGTTGTACGATTGCAAAGTTCAGATCTTTGTCCAGGGTTGATTTAATTGGTGTGTAAAGTGTAAATCCTTAAGGATGTAATTGGTCAAAGAATTAATAGAAATATCGAAAGAACAAGGAAATTGTGTGATAGTGAGTGATGCATGCATTCTCAGATATGTTGAGCAAGAATTAGTCCTTGAAGAACATCATTCTTCTAGAAAATTTAAAACTATTTGATGCATATAAATTCCCTCACCATATCATGCACCAGGAGTTAAGCAGAATCTTTCTTTCTTTTCCTGCCTTTTACCCTTTTTTTTCCTTATTTTTCTTCCATTTCATTATTTTCTTTATTATTTTGTTTTCTCATTTCTCTTTCATTTTTTTTTTTTTTTTTGAAAATAAATGTTACATGCATGATTAAGAAAGCTTTCAAGTTTCAACTTGCTTGCTGTGGCATTGTCTACTTGTACATAATAATACTGGCTAGTTCCAGCTGGTCATATATATATATATATATATTTTTTTTTTCCTCTCTCTCTCTTCTTGTGAATTAATGTTCGTAATTTTCTATATTTTGAAGATTAAAATCAGGGTATGTTGAGTTACTATATGGTACGTTGTCCATACTCTCTTATTAAATTATATTTCATGAAATCAGTGATAACTGGGTATATGTGTTTCATGTTTGAATTGGCTTAACTTTCTAAAATACAGCAATAAGAGGGCACACCATTAAGTTAAAAATCAGGGTAAGCTGGTCGAGCCACTATACAGTATAATGTATCTTGTCAATTCTCTCTCTAATTATATATTCCATGAAATAAGAGGGTATGTATTTTGTGTTTGAATTGGTTTTTTTTTTCTACACAAAGGCATGATGTTTATGCTGTATAATCAATTAAATAGGGTTTCCTAACTTCTAATCAATGGAAAGCATGGGGCATAGTATTATCTTTTATGCTAAAAAAAATAAATTAGATGGGGTTTCCTACTAACCAACTTGCTTCCTATGTTCTTTGCAGGCTGTTTCTCTTGGCTGGTTAATTTTGTCATGAAACTGGCAACACTTTAGTTGATTTGGTTGATACTTGTTTTCAATTTTTTTTAAAAAAAAATCTTTCAGTAGAACTGTCCAAAGTTGGTCTTCATTCCAAGCTCGTTATTGTGTTAAAGGGATTTGTCGTATTGTTATCATCATCATTTTTATCAGTCAAAGAAGTTTGCCTTAAAGAATTGGTTGGCGATTCAGTACTATCAAGAATGGTCCATGGATGGAGGATATCAATCTAGTATTCCTTGTTAATTTAGGCACACCAAAATATTCTCAAAGCTGAGTTGCACAGACTAACACCGATATGCTGACATGCCAGAAATTCTAAAAATACGTAGCATACACATCTCCGCATCACATGCCTGACGCTTCATGAAAGAAGTGTCTATGCTCATGGTCTCAAAGGCAACACCTGGCTATACAGTTAACCACCTTTGCATCTACATAATTGTTCGGTCATAGAGTTGCTAACAAGAAGCAGCCCTATATTTAACTTGGTAGTTTTGTACTATTTTAAGTTTTTCTTTTACTTGAGACAAAGAACAGCCCCTAAATGATGAGGCCATTCAACTATTTTTCCAAGTGTTTGAGATAAAAATAGCCTACCCCAAATACTTGGGATAAAAGGCTTAGTAGTTGTTGTTGTTGTTTGAGATAAAAAATACTTTGTTAAATATTCAAACTTAATTGTAAGAAACTAACACCCATTGGTTTTCATGTCTTTATTTTACCGGTATGTGGTAATGAAATAAAATGTCCGGTCAAGGAATTTGTCTAACATGTTCTGATTATGTCTTTTTTGAGAGTACAGTTTGCAGATGGGGTTCCTTTGTTCAAGATTCCCATAGTATTTAGAAGTTTGCAGTTGAAGAAAGGGACCACTTTATTGCATGCTGTTGTATCTAGTCAATGCATATATACTGGCTAATATAGACTGCAATTTTTATCTTAACATGTTTAATATAATAGTTTTGAGAAATGATATATGTGGTAGATTGGCGGTCCTTTTATGTAAGATTCCCACAGTGTTCAACGATTTGCAGTTAAAATAGCAGGCCAGATATACAATGTTGCCATATATATATCTAGTCAATTCCTGTAGACTATAAAATCGAAGTGCTGCGTGTGTTTCTTCCCACACGTCTCTATTGAATTTGGCACTCCAGTGTAGATTTGGCGGAAATTTAATTTCCTAGAGTCCATGCTTGTAATCGTTATATAATTAGCATCCGTATTTTGTTTGTTTACCTATTTTTGAATTTCAAACTCTAATTAGTTTTACTTTATAAGCTCGGATGTTGATTTCATGAATCTTGTTCATATTGCATGATGAAGTAATGTTAGTAGTGTTGGGACTTGTTTTAATTTTGATCAATAAGCATTCATCATTGTTGAAAAATATTAAAGGCTTGCAAGTTCGTTTCAGCTTCAAGAAAATAGGCACATCTAAGGAGAGGGGAGAAAGTAGATTCTGCTGACATCTTGCTATATATTTATATATCAACATTTTTTTTACAATATTGATACTTGGTTTTGCTGAAAATTTTAAGTTGTTATTTTTACCAACACAAGTAGTTGGCACAAGTTCATAATATCATCAGTCGTTTTTATCATGTAAATGCCAACATTAAATTTAGTGCTTGCTATATGTTAAACTATTGCATGTTTAATAGATTTTTATGACCAATATACTCAGTCGGTGGTGGCAAGCGGACTTGAAATTAAGTTCACTATGAAATCTGAACTAGTTGGCTTGGAGCTGGATCGAGGTAAGGATGAAGGATTTTTGAGGCCATGCTGTGTTATCTGAATGCCCTAGCCCTAGGCCTTCAACGATGTGGCTCAAACAAACTGCTTTACACTGAAATTAGAAGGGGATTTTCTGTGTTACTCACTGGAACAGAAGAATGAAAAAGAAAAATCAATATATGTTATATCTTTATTTATTAAGGTCGACCCAATCTATTTACGGTTCTCTTTGTTCTATCCTTGTCTACACAAGCCATTCCTTTCCTTCTCTCTTAAGGGTCTAGCAAATGCCCCTAGCTAGCTACGGTCTTTTCGATCCAATTGTACATTTTGTATAATTAATGTATAGCTAGCCAATATATATATATATATATATATATATATATATTTCTGATCTAGTACTCTTTATTGATTTCCAGTTCATCCTAGCTACTAACAAGCGCATGCATACTGAACATCCTCGTGTCAGGAAATAACACTACAAGTTTATTCATTTGAGTTATTTCCTCCAGTTTCATGTAATCCTCTACTTGTTTTGATTGGAAACTTTTGAGCATATGGATTAGGTGGTGTTATACCAACCCATAAAAGTTGAAATTGTATTTAGTTTTGTTTTAAATACTTATGGGTGGGCTGTAGCTTTCTTCGGTTGTTATATTGTAGGGTACTGTAGGTGTCCGGGGGGGCCAGTGTCCAAATAACTTTCGGTGGAAATTGAACTATTTTCTGCTGCAGCTTATTGAAATATTATAAGTTTTTGTTTGCTACTTGAATTGATTTAACTATTTGATGCAGCAATGTACTGACTGTTTCATCAAGGAAACCAAACTTGATGATGAGATACTGAATTGAATTATCTGGTTCGTTTTTTTCTCCCTCATAAAGAAGTCAGGTTTGCTAATAATAAAAAAACTCGTAGGAGTAGAGGAATTATTAGAGAATAAACTATTTTTCGATTGCATGTCCTTTAATTTGGTTTAAGAATCTTTTCAGACTGAATAATTAATACTGCAATTAATTTAGATATATATCCGTAGTATTCAAAGATTTCATATTAGAGTAATTGGGCTGATTATAATATGTGATTAATTTAAGTAATCAATCATCTGGTCAAGGCATATAGATAGATGCACATTAATATTTACATCAAGGACTGACTGCATGCATTATTTAAAGGTTTTTCCTTGAGTGGGTTAGTATATTGGTGCCTTCTTTTTTGCTTTTGAACTTAATTTTCAGCCCCTGACCGAATGATGAGATTGTACTTACTTAATTATATCTTGAAACCGATGTTTCTCTTGTCCACGAAATTTGTGTTGCTGCAGCCTGCACTGGTCTCTCTCCAATTGGCTTTTAACGAAGGAACCATACAACTTAATCAAGTTACAATTCTGTCCACTTCTGATGTGGTGATATGCTCTTTAGGATAAGCATTTAATTTCAGATTCTTATCCTCATTGTGTCATGTCAATTCTTCTCCTTTTTTTTTTTTTTTTTTTTTCTTTTTTCTATGTAAGAGAATAATGGTGTGAACAAGATGATAGATTTTATGGAGCCCCGTGGGCTACTGTGGCAATTTGGGCATTTCTTATAAATGTTAATCACAACTTGCCGTTTAATTGTCATTGTTGGCGCGTTTAATTTTCAGGCCAAAATGATTGTAATTGGATGACTGATTGCAATGCGTCATCAGTGACGCAAACTAGTATTGTATTTATTCCATATATAACAATTGCTGTCTCAGTTTAAAATTTTAAAGCATTATTATTTATTTCTGCAGAGCCGGTAGATTATGTAGTAGTATTCGTTGTTTCTGTCTTCTTTTTTTTTCCTTTTTTTTTTGTTTTTTATTAAAATCTGGTAATAGCCGGCAATTGTTTTTTTGGCAGATCGATCGCTTTCGGTGGCATGCAGTTGCCTCTGCACATGGGAGTTTCTTATATCTGACATCTTCTTCATCTTTCTCGTGTGCATGTAGGGATTCTTCTTGTCGGGTAAGAGCTGTTGACAGTAAAAAATTATAAGTAAAAAAGAATTTTTCACACAGAATTCGGAGTTAATTCTGTATCTCCGCATTTGGCTATTTTAGCCTCGCATTTAAGCAAAACGTGGAGCTAATCCATAACTCCGCGTTCTGATGAATTTAGTTCTGCGTGAGCAGATTTCATTAGAATTCCAAATTGATTGTGATTGAGATTTCGGTTTATCCAAATACTCAAATTGAGTCTAATTAAAACTCCAAATCAAGAGATTTAAATTAAAACTAAGATATTTGATTGTAACCCTTGATGGATACAAATTCTATTTAAATAGAAACTCTCATATTGATCTAAGACTATAAATACTCTCTTGAGCAAGCCTTGAGGGTCTTCTTTTCGAAGCATTAAAAAAATTCAAGTTAAACGTGAGAAGCCTTGAATGAATCAAGATCAACAGAGAAAGATCAAGTCGGTCGTCATTTTCGTCAAGCAAGAAGATCATCGACGTCAGATGGTCCAAAGGAATTACTAGATAGATTCTGTCGCTGCGAGAACCCACTATATTTTGTAAAAGAGAGCGATAATTAAAAATCCTCTCGTTTGTTCTTTATCTTGTTTACTTTCATTGTAATCTAAGTTGTATTCAATGGAAGAAAGCAAAAATTTTGCTATGAACAAGAGCGCGAGGCTATTGTTGTTTTTATGCTACTGGCTTCGTCAGTCATGCCTAGCTACCACAAGTTCTTCAGAACTCGAAGGGTCTACAGATAAGTTCAATACTTGAAGACAGTCTTCACCAATGGTGCATTTTACTAACTTCCTCGTGTTGTTTAATGACTTCTTTTTTTTAATATTTGTAAGCTAATTAATAATTTGATAGTGATGCTTATATTTAAGCGACAGCTGGCCACAGGCCCTGTGGTACCTGAGCGTGTCTTCGTGCTCAGCCACATGCTGCTGCTGTTGCTGCTGGCGGTATCTGATTTCTGTCAATTGTACAAATGGAAAACCGAAAGTGATTCTAACAATAAAAGATCCTGTGTCAGTAACTGATAACAGGGACCAAAGAAATACACGCGTCGGATCCGACGATCCACATGACTTGAGCTTGCAAAACGGCCACTTTATTTCGACCACGATGGCTGTCGAGGGTCGACAGTGGTCGCAGTTGGCATCCAAGACATTGCTCTCGTTCCAGATGATCAGATTGTTCATGGGGGTATCAGAAAGCTGCAGGGACCGTACGTCAATGCTCATCATGTTCGATGAAATTAAGGCACTGATCATCATGTGATGGATTAATTGATGCTGGCGATCGAGGAATGAAATTGTAATGTCGGACAATAAAAATATCTGGACAGGACATAGCAAGTGCTTTGAGCATCCTATATATATATGTATTATTATTTATGGGCTCGATCGGCAACGCCATGAGTCTGCAGTTAGCATCAATATGCATTGTTCTCAAGTGAGTATGGTTCAGTTGTCGGGTCGGGTCGGGTCCTTTGCAGATGAAACTGAACTTGTTATAAGTACCAGCATGGATGATTTGTGCACGTCGTAAGCAGATCGAGTTCCAGCCTGAGATATTCGATACTAAAGATCGATACATCCCTTTCAGTTTCAGGCGTCGAGCAGGCAGCAGGCAGGCATCCACATTGAACACAGGGTTGCGGCTGCGGCTGCGGCTGCCTTCGGTCCCTGTCGATGCCCTTGTTGCTAGTTACTTGTCGGATAGAAGCAGTCAATAGAGATTGATCCTGATGGCACATGATATAAAAGTTGTAGGTGTCAGATTGAAAGTGTTAGAAGCTTGGAATTGATATTGTTTCAAGTGTGAGGCCTACAAACATTAATTGGTAACATTAGTGGGATTTTTTCACGCGGTAGTGTAACACATCTCAGATCAGAGAAAACGTTATAATTGTTTTTTTTAACGTGTGATGGCCGGGTTACTGTTAGGCAAATATATTGGAAAAGGTTTTTGAAAAATTGAACAAGGACTAGCTTATCTCCTTTTATTTTACAATATTTATCATGTTCTAAAAAATATTCAAGATTTTTCTTTTTCTTCTTCGACGATGATGGGCATTACATCCTATCATACCTCGTTATACAAATGCCCCTCGCCCTCAAAGTCCAATGAGTTAGATTGAAAGAACCCTTGCTAAATCAGCTTCGAGACCGAATCTGTACCCTTACTAGCACTAAAATCAATACACATATTTGCCTCTCTTCAAGCATGCTGAATTCGAACATGAGAAAAATTATTACCAATTAGCCGGGTATCTTAGAGTAATGAATGACTTGCATCAACATAGTCCTTCAGAAGCAACTCAAGGACACCTTGAGCTTCACATGTGAGCGAGCGAGAATTATGTCTATATTCATCCACACTCTTAAAAGAAAAAAAGAATGTCAATCAGTCGAGTAAAGTAAGACCAGAAGCATAACAAAACATACTTTTGAAAGATTTGGTAAGATGACAAAAATGATCGATAAAGTGTGCTTGTTTTTTTTTTTGTTATCTAAGATAATGGCTTTCTCGACTTCTAGTGAGAATATTCTTATTAATTCCGTCTAATTAGATTAAATTAAGCCTCTCTCCTATTCTTGAATTTAATAACTTCACATGTACGTGCTATTTCTTAAAATAAAATTCATACTTTCATATTATAGTTTGCAAGGCACTTTACCATTATAATACAGTTTAGCTCGCTCGTTAGAATTATTAAAATTATCGGTGCATATTACTAGCATATAAAATTATATAATTCGATAAACTCTTCCTTGTTAATTTCTAAACAATTAGAGGTCAAGCCAAGCTAGCTAAAGGAGTGGCCGAAATTAAGCATCCTTCCAAGTTACTGAATATATTAATTTAATTATTAATCAAATTAATCCTAACCATCTTCAAGATTCAGTTGGTTGTTTAATCATCTGTTCATCTTTTTTCGTTTTGACGCGCATGCTTCCTATTCTATTGGCTTCACAAGCTCAACAACCATAAGACAAAAGTTCTCTCTCTCTCTCTTTAAAATTTAAAATTAAAAAAAAAAAAAACTTTATTATTACTAATGGGGGACAAAAGATGTTAATGGGCAAGTGGAAAGGATATCAAGCTGGTTAGTTTGATATATATTAGTTTTCTTGTATAATTTGTATACTTCTACTTCACATATGCACGTGGCATATATGTATCAGCCTAATTTGATTTTTTATTTGAAGTGAACTAGCTAGATCCACGTCCACCTATATATGCTTCATCAAATCATTTAATTAAGCTTAAAATACTTGATGAAAGGGTCCCAAACCAACTAAATATATAGTAAGTCTTGTCGTTGAACACATGGTGTAGTGCGATGGACCCGTAATGGCTAGTTTTTCCCAGTATGCTTTGAGAAAAAAAAAAACACAAATGATAATCATCATTTTTTTTAATTTTCATAAAAAAAATGATTTTAAAAAAAAATAAGAAAACATCTTTTTTTGAAGACTAGTAATTGTACTGTTACACTTATATATAATCAAAAATGTATATATATATATATAACTGTAAGCAAATTGCAGAAGAGAAACATCTTCCTCTATCGGATGACATGAAGGATGTATGAGAACTCCCCCATTCTAACGCCACTAGTTGACTCTACAGATCCAGACATAGAGTCGATTAGAGAGATCCATCCGAAAGAGATCCTGCGATGAGAGAAATAGACGTAGGTTCACAGGACAGTTAAAATGTGATTTTTGTATTTTTGTCATTGCAACTGTAAACAATATATGATCTGATGTTGTGTTTTAATTATAGAATATTATATTATCCTAAAGTGAAGGATTTTTGTCCAGTTTTAAGGCTTAAAAACAAATTTTTCAGAGTTGTTGGTTGGAGACCCGATGACAATCACAGGCGGATTTTGGACACGTACGCATACCACCAGTGGGGTGTGCAGCAAGGAAAATGTTTTAATTTCACCAACCAAAACTAACTAAAAACAAATCAAATTCATATTTAATATACTAACAATAAACTAATAGAGAACGAAAAGATATGATAGAAAAATACAAGTGAGGACCTACACGTACAAACCCGTTGTGGTCTTTTATCTCTTCCATATAAAAAATTAGAAAAATTAGAAAAAAAGACTGCGAATGTGAGGGCAAGCTGCTGCCACCTCTAAAGACAAAAAAGACAAAAAAAAAAAAAAAAAAAAAAAAAAATTAAGCACGAGGTTCCCGTGCGCCAACATTACAGAGAAGATAGGACTCTTGATTTTTGATTTGTCGGCCCTCCTTCCGCTGCTAAGCACGGTCAGGATCTGACCCGCCGTCTCGGTGCGTGCCAGGCCCGTGGGGTCCAATAGAAATAATCGAGCAATCTAACTTAGAAAATTTATAAAAATATTAAAAATTAGAAACTTAGATAAGATAAAATTGGTTTTCGTTGTAAAAATGTAAGTGGAATTTTTTCCACCAGAATGGATAAATCGATACGGATATAATTAAAATATGGATTAGAAAATTATGTTGATTTCATCTAAGAGCCAAAAATTATGACCAAGTCAAATTCTACTTAGTAATTAACCAAAATCTGAAAATAGTTGGGCCGACAATGAATAAACCAAACAAAATGGATGTTATATATGAACTAACCATTTATCCAAATATATATCCTAATAATTTGTAATCAAATTCATAAACCAAACAAAATGGATGTTATGAATTACTAACTAACCATGTATCTCTCTCACTCTTTTTGTTTCTAATGAATAGCATCAATGATTTACATCATGTTCAAAATCTGTATCTAAGTAATTCATGAATAAATTTATTTATTAATGACAATAAATAATGTTTCTGAATTTATATCTAAATAATTCCCAAACAAATTTATATGTTAATGACAATAAATAATGTTTCCAAATCTATATCTAAATAATTCATAAACAAATTTATGTGTTAATGAGAATAAATAATGTCAATTCTCTAGATCATGTTCACAATCTATATATAAGTAATTCATAAATAAATTTATGTGTTAAAGACAATAAGTAATGTCAGTAGTCTAGATCATGTTCAAAATCTATAAGCAAACAATTCATAAATAAATTTATGTGTTAATAATAATAAATAATGTCAATTGTCTAGATCATGTTCGGAATCTATATCTAAATAATTCATAAATAAATTCGTGCGTCAATAACAATAAATAATGTCAATTGTCTAGATCACTTTCGGAATCTATATCTAAATAATTCATAAATAAATTCATGCGTTAGTGACAATAAATAATGTCAATTGTTTAGATCATGTATGTATGTCCGGAAACTATATCTAAATAATTCATAAATAAACCTCTATGTGTTAATGATAATTAATAATGTCAGCTTTGTGGATCAACGGAATCAATATCTAAATAATTTATAAATAAATTTATGCGCTAATAACAATAAATGATATCTAGAATTGTCTAGGCTAGATATCTATGTATAAACAATTTATAAATAAATTCAAGAACCCGGCGGAAATCTACCATGCAGCTCTCTCTTTGTTTCCACTCACGTGCCCAATTACCAGTTCCAACTGGAAGCCTACATATTTCATTCACCCATTTCCTGGTCACCCAAATTTCCACCCCCTCCCTGGCTATTCGGTTATGGGCCCCTTTTGGGGATGTTCTTTCTCCCTCTTCAGTGCACCCCCTTGTCCTTGTTGGAGAGGAGAGAGACAGAGTCTCTATTTCGGCCCTTTCTTAGATAGATTCAGGAATTTGACATCATTATCTTCTCTCTCTCTCTCTCCAACACTATAAAACTCCCCCAATCCCCGTTTCCTGAGCTCCTCCAGTCCTCGTCCATCCAATTAGCTCCTGTTACCACCCCATCCAATCCAATCCGATCCAATCCCAATAGAGGAAGAAGAAAGATTAATTAATTAAGATTAATGGAATTAGGATTATTATTATTATTATTATTATCAGTATTATTGGATTCGGATTTAAAAACACTAGTACAGATGCAGTTCTCCTTCCTCTTCTTCACCTTCACCTTCTCCTTCCTCGCCTTCTCCCTCCTCCTCTTCTTCCAGCGCTTCAGCCCATGGTGCACCTGCCCCCTCTGCCGCTCCTACCTCAAATCCACGTGGAGGTCCCAGTTCGAAAACCTCTCCGACTGGTACGCCCACCTCCTCCGCCACTCCCCCACCGGCACCATCCACCTCCACGTCCTCGGCAACGTCATCACCGCCAACCCCGACAACGTCGAGTACATGCTCCGCACCCGCTTCGACAACTTCCCAAAAGGAAAGCCCTTCTCCTCCATCCTGGGCGACCTCCTGGGCAAGGGCATCTTCAACGTCGACGGCGAGCTCTGGAAGTTCCAGCGCAAGATGGCCAGCCTGGAACTCTCCAGCGCCTCCGTCCGATCCTACGCTTTCTCCGTCACCACCACCGAAGTCCAGAACCGCCTCCTCGCCGTTCTCGATTCCGTAGCGAATGCGGATGCGGCCGCGATCGATCTCCAGGATGTTTTCCGCCGGTTCTCGTTCGACACCATTTGCAAAATATCCTTCGGGCTCGATCCTGGCTGCCTGGAGCTGTCCCTTCCCGTGTCCGAATTCGCCGCGGCCTTCGATCTGGCCTCGTGTTTATCCGCCCAAAGAGCTCTGTCGGTCAGACCAATCGTGTGGAAGCTCAAGAGGCTGCTGAATTGGGGATCGGAGAGGGATTTGAAGAAGGCGATCGGGCTTGTGAACGCGCTGGCGGACGAGGTGATCAGGCAGCGGCGGAAGCTGGGATTCCAGCAGACCCAGCTGGATCTGCTGTCGAGATTCATGGGCACCGTGAACGACGACAAGTTTCTGAGGGACATCGTGATCAGTTTCCTGCTAGCCGGCCGCGACACCGTGGCCTCGGGGCTCACCACATTCTTCTACCTGCTGTCCAAGAGCCCGGACGTGGTTTCGGCAATGAGGGAGGAGATCGACTCGGTGATGGGCGAGAGCGATGAGATGGTGAGCTACGATCAGCTTCGGTCCATGAACTACGTGCACGCGGCGCTGTACGAGAGCCTGCGGCTGTACCCGCCCGTGCAGTTCGACTCCAAGTTCTGCATGGAGGACGACGTGCTGCCGGATGGCACGTTCGTGAATAAGGACATGAGGGTGACGTACCACCCCTACGCAATGGGGAGGATGGAGAGGATCTGGGGGGACGACTGCCTCGCGTTCAGGCCGGAGCGGTGGCTCCGGGACGGGGTGTTCGTCCCCGAGAGCCCGTTCCGGTACCCGGTGTTCCAGGGCGGCGCCCGCGTCTGCCTCGGGAAGGAGATGTCGCTGATGGAGATGCAGACTGTGGCCGTGTCTGTCGTCCGCCGCTACGACATCGAGGCCGTCTGCGGCGGCAGGGCACCGAGTTTTGCCCCCGGCCTCACCGCGTCGCTCAGGGGGGGCCTCCCTGTACGGGTGGTGCCGAGAGGCGGTGGCAGGGCGCATGTTAGCAAGCGCACGCAAGGTTTTTGCTAGAGTGAGCCGTGCCCGTCGCCGGCCGGGCAGAGGGGGCCCACATATCCTGTGTACAGTGAGGAATGTTAGGATTGGTGGTGCCTGTGACTAAATTGTGCTTTTGATGCATCCCAAAGAAAGTACATCATTTTTTTTTTAATAACAAAAAAAAAAAAAAAATTATGAAGTGCATGAGAAAAGCAACCACCATTTAATCATGAAATTATTTTGAATTTTTGTCCGCAGTTTTGTTTCCTTAATTAATTGGTTTGAGAGTGGGGGTGAGAGGGATCAGTTTGTATTAACTACAGTGTGAGAGGGAATATCTTAATTTAGGGACCCCTGGCCCTTAGAAGTAGGAATTTGGGGAAATTGTGTCAACTGCTTTTGTGGTTGCAACATCTTGCCTCCCCTTTCCACCCAATGCCATCAAAATGAATAAATGTGGGAACATGGGAATTTTTTTTCTTATTTCTTAAACGATACACACACACACACATATTAATTTTTTTTTTTTTACTGGAAAATCTTTGTTTTTAATTAAGTTGTAGGATCCCATTAGTCTTATGCAAATGACACATATTATTTTATGTGGAGAGTGACTCACTCACCAGCCACTACCCATTGCTTGTACTCATCAAGATGCTTCACCTTTTTACCACTCATTTTCTTATTTTATTTTCCTAAACTAGCAGTATGGTTAAGTTGTGGAACAATGGTGAAGTCTCTTTATAGTTTTTTCTTTTTTTTAATTATTACAGTTACTTTTTAGAATACGCTAAAAAAAAAAAAAGAAGAAAAAAATCAGTCACTGGCAGATTATTGGTGAGTTTCTTTATAATTGTTTTGTTACAACTATTTTAAGAGAGAAAATAAATGAAGATACAAGACAAGCCTCATCCTAATACTTGCATTTTCTAATGGAAAGACAAACAAAAAGAGTATCTTCTTCTATACACGTTGAGAGTGATTCAGATCCCCAAATATTTTTGTGCTTGCTTATGGTTTCACTGAAATTGTTTTGTCGTTGCCAGCTGACCGGATACAATATATATTAGATAAAATAAGCACAACATATTTATATGCCTAAGAAAATATTAGGTGTACGAATATGGCTCAGCATTCTTAATCCTGATGAGAACCCCGAATCAAAGAGGGTATAATAAGCTTGTTGATTGTTGGTTAATGTGACAATTAGGTATAATAGGGATTAAATCCTTAATTTTTACATGCAATAATATTCTCAAAGTCAAAAACTTTAATTTATCATGTTGGTGGTGTATCATAAGAAAAATTTGTTGATACATAGCTATCAAAGAAAACCATATTACATTAAATGTTTACGCATCACAACATTTATGCATCATTTTACCAATGAGAAATAGAACTAATTAATATACGATTTTGTATTTTTAATATTTCTAGTTCCATGCATCTGTGAAAAATGCTGTCCAACTGAAATTATTAAGTGTATGCATTTGTGGAAAATAATTAAATGTGGCTGCCAAATTTTCAAAGTATATTCAGAGACACATGCACATGACAATTACTCCAACTTGCAGACATACATGCATCAAACAAAGATTGATGAGTCACACACACACACACTCTCTCTAGCCTCTATCAAAATAGAATATTATTTTTTAGATATTTGAGGTATGTATTTGTGTTATATGAAATTTTTCAATAAAAAAGTGACCTCGTGTTTAGTTGTTGTTTGAAGGGAGAATTATTTTTCATGGAAGAGATAGTATATATGTGATGGCTATATAAAAGCTGACCTGCTACTGATCTGAAAGCAAGCCACTGCTTACTCATTAATATTTCACTAACGTACGTTTTCAATAAGCTCAATTAACCTTGGAGAGAGGAATCCCAAGAACAGCTGCCTAGCTTTGCATTTGCTTGACCCAAAGAAGAACACTGAACACCTTGGTTCAGGGTTAGGTTTCAAAGATGTAAGCAAACATAGCTAGCTCGTGAAAGATTCTTCATTTTTGTTCTTTTTTCTTTTTTCTTTTTTCTCTTGGAAAAAGACCTTTAATTTATTTCACCACCCATCTAAACAAAGAAATTAAATGGGAGTATCTGCTGGAGCTAACTGTACAGTAGAATATCATTCGCGAAACAAGCACGAGAGATGTAGTTCTGAATTAAACCATTCTCTTAAAACAGTGTTTTAAAGTACGTCAGTGCAGCTGACAGATATGTGACGGCCTCTCCTATAATGAGCTCCATCTATACGAGAAAAGACACTTCTCGTTAACCCATGAAATAACATGCATTGACTGCACACACGCACTCTCTCTCTCTCTCTCTCTCATGGTAAACAGTCCCATGTTCAATGGTGTTCGTGGGAGCTCAGTACTCTGACATGATGTATGACAGTGGACAAACTGCAACAACTGAGAATATGTCTGGATGTTTGGAAATAATAAAAGTAAATAGGAAAATTAAAAGTAACTTTCAAGTACTGAACTGAACTAACAAACTATGTACGAATTATATCTCCAAAGATTTCATACGTGATCACGAAGAGAACCTCAAAGGCCCCTTTCCCATGTGGAATCAACGCTAGCCTTTCCTTCTCAATTTTCCAAAGACATATTTGATTCCCTATAAGAAGAGGAGACAACTTTTTTTTAAAAAAAAAGATGATCATTTTTGTACCAATCTGCACATAAAATGTGATAGCTATACCTGCATGTACTGTTTCGTCTTGTTTTAATGAAATATGGAATAAAATGAAGCCACGTTTGGAAGTTTAATTAAATTTGGATTCTGAAAACTATATATAATTGCACGGTCTCTCTTTCCTTGTTAGGTGAAGCAACCAAATCGAATCATGTAGCTAGTCACACTTATCTAGAGAGAACATCCATTGATAGTTGGGGCGTGGAAGCAGATCCATGAAAATTATTGAGTGTTAACAAACATAGTCCCACATCGGTAGTGGGAGACTATGTAAGGGGGGAGGAAGGCTATATAATGGCCTTTCCCCCTCCCATTATTCTCGTTCCAAAATCTCTCCTCCCCCTTGTATTATTACTTCTGTCTAATAATAAATTTTGCTGTTTTGTCCGTGGTTTTTACCCAAGAAGGGGTTTTCCACGTAAATCTTTGTGTCTCCATTTCTGTGATCATTTGGTATTTTCCCACTCGTTTTGCCATAACAGTGGTATCAGAGCAAGGTCAGCAAGGTTGTGGTACTTATACTATACTCTGTGGCTGTAAGTGGGTCCTCCACATTTGTGGTTGCCACCTTCCACATCAGAAAATAAGTATTTGCTTTTTTGTGAGACCTACTCGGTATACTTGGGGGGTCCACCCACTTGTTCTTGTTCTTGTGTGAGTAAGGTCAATAAGGTCGTGGTACTTATCGTATACTCTGTGGCTGTAAGTGGATCCTCCACATTAGTGGTTGTCACCCTCCACATCAGAAAATAAGTATTTACTTCTTTGTGAAACCTACTCGGTACACTTGCGGGGTCCACCCACTTGTTCTTGTTCTTGTGGGACCCACTTTCTTCCGCTTGTTCTCCCACTTGTTCTTGTGAGGCCCAAATTTCTCGTGAATAGTGTTCATGTGGGGCCCACTTTTCGTGAATAGTGTTCTGGTAGGGCCCACTTTCGTGAATAGTGTTCTTGTGGGGCCCACTTCAGTGAATAGTGTTCATGTGGGGGCCACTTTTGTGAATAGTATTCTTGTGGGGCCCACTTTCGTCCACTTGTTTTGAATAGTGGGAGTTGTGTTGGAGTTGGTATATAGTAATGACAGGCAAATTTGAGATTGAAAAAAAAAAAGGGAAGAAGACAGAAAAGGAGATTTGGGATCATCTCATCAAACTGTACGAGGTAAAATCTCTCCACAACAAAATTTTTCTTAAGAGGAAGTTGTACACCATTCGGATATCAGAATCCACTGTAGTGACGGAGCACATAAACACCCTCAACACTTTATTTTCACAACTCAAGAATTTGGGTTATGATATAAAGATGGGTGAACGTGCTGAAATTCTACTTCAAAGTCTACCGGATTCATATGATCAACTCATCATCAACAAAACAAGCAACTTCACACCAAGTAGGAGCATTGTCGGTGATGAGAGGAAGATCAATGGAGCCTGTCCCCAGTGGGAGTCAAAGTCACGGTAGATCCAAATCACGGAGTAAGAAGAATGTCAAATGCTACAATTGTGGCAAGACGGGTCACTACAGAAGAGATTGTTGGAATTTGAAACAAAATTCCGGTCCTCAAGGAAATGTGGCAAACAGCTCAAATGATGGAAATGCCCTAGTATGTGAGGCAGCAACATCACATGAAGGCAGAAAAAGATTACAGGATGTATGGTTGTTCGATTCTGGAGCAACATGACTTCTCACAGAGAATGGTTTCATCACTATGAACTAGTCTCTGAGGGGATGGTTTACAGCTGTAATGATCATGCCTTAAAAATTGTTCGAAGAGGATCCATCAAATTGAAGATGTTTGACGGGACAGTTCGCACCATCCAAGAAGTACGACATGTGGAGGGAATAAAGAAAAACTTGCTGTCTTTAGGACAGCTTGACGAACTCGGGTGCAAAATGGAAGGTGAGAAGGGGATCATGAAGATTGTGCGATGCGCGCTTGTGATCATGAAAGGAGAAAAGCTAGCTGCAAACTTATACCTAGTCAAGGGAGAGACTCTGCAGAAAGGAGAAGTATCAGTTGTCACAAACAATGATGATGAGAAGACTGCAACGATGTGGCATCAAAAACTTTGTCACATATCGGAGCAGGGAATGAAGATTTTTGCAGATAGAAAGCTACTTCCGGGTCTCACGAAGGTTTCTCTACCATTCTGTGAGCAATGTGTGATAAGCAAGCAGCACTGGCTAAAGTTCAGCACATCAAATTCTAGAAGCCTTCAAATTCTAGAATTGGTTCACTCTGATGTATGGCAGGCACCAGGTATGTCTCTTGGAGGAGCAAAATATTTTGTAACATTTATTGATGACTATTTCAGGAGATGTTGGTTGTATCCAATTAGAAGTAAGGCAGATGTGCTTCCAACCTTCAAGATTTTCAAGGCGCAGGTGGAACTTGAGACTAGTAAAAGGATCAAATGTCTCAGGTCAGATAATGGAGGAGAATACACTGGTAATGATTTTGAAGGTATCAAAAGACAGTTCACGACGGCATATACCCCTCAACATAATGGAGTGGCAGAGCGGATGAATAGAACGTTGCTTGAACGTACAACAACAATATTGAGAGCAGCAGGCTTAGAAAAATCTTTCTGGGCTGAAGCAGTCAACACCGCCTGTTATGTGATCAATCGGACTCCATCAACAGCAATTGAGTTGAAAACGCCGATGGAGATGTGGACAGGTAAACCAGTCGATTACTCTAATCTTCATGTTTTTGGAAGTTCTGTATATGTGATGTACAATTCCCAAGAAACTACTAAGTTGGATCCAAAATCTAGAAAGTGTATTTTCTTAGGGTATGCTGATGGTGTAAAGGGGTATCGTTTGTGGGATCCCACTACCCACAAAGTTGTCATCAGCAGAGATGTCATCTTTACAGAAAAGAAGATCCAAGATAATAGCACTTCAAAAGCAGAGACTGCAGTAATACAGTTGAAAGATAATTCCTCTGAAGCAGTTGGAGAGAACCAGATTCCAGAACCTGTTGATTCTGGTGTACAAGAGATCAGACGATCAAGCCGAGAAAGAAAAGCTCCAGTTTGGCATTCTGACTATGATGTGGATAGCAATGTTGCATATTGCCTTCTAACTGAAGATGGAGAGCCATCAACTTTCCAAGAAGCAACAGTCAGTTCGGATGCATATCAGTGGATGGCAGCAATGCAAGAGGAGATCGAAACTCTTCATAAAAATGAGGCTTGGGATCTTGTGCAACTACCACCAGGAAGAAAACCATTGGCAACAAATGGGTATACAAAATCAAAAGGAACAGTGATGATCAACTGGAGCGATATCGTGCAAGATTGATGGTCAAAGGCTACGCTCAGAAGGAAGGTATTGACTTTAATGATATTTTTTCACCTGTGGTTAAACTTTCTACATTTCGAGTAGTTCTGGCTATATGTGCTATCTCTGATTTACATCTAGAGCAATTAGATGTAAAGACAGCATTTCTTCATGGTGATCTTGAAGAAGAGATTTATATGCTCCAACAAGAATGTTTTGAAGAAAAAGAAAAGAAGAACTTGGTTTGCAGGTTGAACAAATCTCTATACGGATTAAAGCTGGCGCCGAGATGTTGGTATAAGAGATTTGATTCTTTCATCATGAGCCTGGAATACAATAGACTCTATGCAGACCCTTGTGCATATTTCAAGAGGTTTGATGATAACAACTTTGTTATATTGCTATTGTATGTAGATGACATGTTAGTTGCAGGCCCTAACAAAGGTCAGATTCAAGAATTAAAGGCTCAGTTGGTTAGGGAGTTTGAGATGAAGGACTTGGGACCAGCAAACAAGATTCTAGGGATGCAAATTCACCGAGACAGAAGTAATAGGAAGATTTGGCTTACTCAGAAAAATTATTTGAAGAAAATTCTTCGGAGATTCAATATGCAAGATTGTAAGTTAGTTTCTACCCCTCTTCCTGTTAATTTCAAGTTATCCTCAAGTATGTGTCCTAGTAATGAAGAAGAGAGGATGGAGATGTCTCGAGTACCGTATGCATCAGCAGTGGGTAGTTTAATGTTTGCTATGATCTGTATAAGACCAGACATTACACATGCAGTGGGAGTGGTTAGTCGATACATGGCAAATCCTGGAAAAGAGCATTGGAATACGGTAAAGAGGATTCTGCGATATGTTAAAGGAACCTCAAATGTTGCATTATGTTATGGAGGATCAGATAAAATTATTCGTGGATATGCTGACTCTGATTATACAGGTGATCTTGATAAAAGTAAATCCACTACTGGATATGTGTTCACTCTTGCAGGTGGGGCTATAAGCTGGGTTTCAAAATTGCAGTCTGTTGTTGCAACCTCAACTACAGAAGCAGAATATGTAGCAGCTACACAAGCCAGTAAAGAGGCGATATGGTTGAAGTTGGTGATGGAGGAGTTCGGGCACAAACAAGAGAAGATTTCTTTGTTTTGTGACAGTCAGAGCGCTTTGCATCTTGCAAAGAATCCAGCCTTTCATTCAAGAACCAAGCATATCCGAGTTCAGTATCACTTCGTTCGTGAGAAAGTGGAAGAAGGAACGGTGGATGTACAGAAAATACACACTAAAGAGAACCTAGCAGATTTTTTGACAAAAGGAGTCAATACGGACAAGTTCATTTGGTGTCGATCCTCTTGTGGCCTGGCAGAGACGTAAGCAACATGATGACAAGGCAGAAATGATGATGTGAAAATTAATTGAAACTCAATTAAATCTTCAAGTGGGAGAATGTTAACAAACATAGTCCCACATCGGTAGTGGGAGACTATGTAAGGGGGGAGGAAGGCTATATAATGGCCTTTCCCCCTCCCATTATTCTCGTCCCAAAATCTCTCCTCCCCCTTGTATTATTATTTCTGTCTAATAATAAATTTTGCTGTCTTGTCCGTAGTTTTTATCCAAAAAGAGGTTTTCCACGTAAATCTTTGTGTCTCCATTTCTGTGATCATTTGCTATTTTCCCACTCGTTTTGCCATAACATTGAGTTCATCCTCTTTAAATATTACAACTCACATTTCTCACGTGTGAGCTAGCTCACGAGAGATAATTATAAAGTCATATTTCTTTGCTTTCATTTTTACTTTACTGCATGCATGTCCAATGTTAAAATCAATTTCCAATACATGTGAAGAATTGCCTTTTTCTTTTTTAATTAAATGTTTAATTTCCCTTAAAAATTTTATGAAAGTTAAACTTTATATATATGATAGTTATATTTTCCCTTAAAGACTTTATGAAAGTTAACTTTCATGGAATTTGCAGGCTATTTTTATTCTCCAAGGCAACATAATAGAACGTGTTTCTATAACAAGAAACAATATGCGCACCTACTAAGCCCACAATTGAAGTAAAGATAACTCTTGCTTTCTCTCCCATATTGGATCATGTATCAACATATCTTTGCATGTTTCCGGACACTTTTTGAATAAAAATTATGACTTTAACTCTGAATTTGGAACTTTTCTTAATTCCGCCTCACTGCTTCCATCTGTTGCACGTTATGAATCTTTTTATTGTTAACATTTCACGCGTTTGCATACAGATGCACCTAATAAAAGATACGTAATATTTACAGAAATCCGATTTCAAAAAGTATTTGACACAAATTAGAGCATGAGTTGAGAATCTTGGGATTACGCAAAGATATATACCTACCAAAGGGGGATGTAACATTATAGAGAGAGAGAGAAAAAAAAAAAAAAAAGGAGTAAAACCAATTTATAAATTAACAATCCATTTGACAATTTGACGATTCAAAGTTCTTCTTCAAGTTAATTAATGTATACAAACTAAGAATCATTCTCCATGATTCGTGGTTCTTCAAGATCTTTAGTTTATATAGCCTCTGAAATCAATCATTCGAGAACAGACTCAGTTCTTTAAACATTATACGGCTTAATTATATATATATATATATATATATATATATATATATATATATATATATATATATATATATATATATATATATATATATATATATATATATATTTTCCGTGCCTAAGTTTTTTTTTATCCTGGCTAGGGTTTCAGCTAACACCAAGCCTAAGCCTGACGGCAAAAAGCACTGAGCATGGGAGTAGATAATCAATTCTAAAATTTGACAAGCTACATATATAGCTTATATTGTACAATGAATCTAGAAGTGTACTTGGCAATTGGAAATCTAATGCAAAAGAGGAGAAAGTTATACAGCTAAAGAACAATCTCTCACTTTTGAGAAAGCACATTAAAATCGTTTTTGTTGAGCTCTTGTACTGACTCAAAAGTCTTAGGAGTCTATATGGCAAATTAAGCTAAAACACAACCACATATATGTTGTATACTTCCACTAGTTCAATATATTCAAGCACACTTCTTTGACTTTGATTCTAGTTGTGTTGATGGTCATGTATTAGTCTATGTCTTTTGGATGGGGTTCAAAATTTTTTTATTTTGAATGTGGTGTTGAGATTGGGAGTGTGGATAGATTAGTAGGATGTTTATTTAAACAAGCCAACCAAGCTGAGATCTTTTGACCTTTGCAAACATAAATAGAGAACTTGTCAAAATCAAATCCATAATTTATACCAAATCTTATTTGACCAAACACAAGTTGATGATTTAAGCAGGGTGACTTGGATCTCCATAACTGGATTTGGCCAAAAAAAAAAAAAAATCTCAAAATTCTACCATCTCAAGAATTTTGTTTGGTTTTCCATTTAGTAAATATAAAATCAGTAACATCTTGTATTCAGGAGGTTGAAAGACAAATGAAATTCAAAAGATGTGAAATTTGATCCAAAAAGTAAAGAGGTGAAATTCATAATCCAATTTTTTTTTTGAAAAATAATAATAAGATTACTATTTTTTTACTAACAGTTTATGTAAGTTTTCTGTACTGATAATTCATTTAAATAATTTAAATTTTTATTTACAAGATAATATATATGTATAGATTGATATGGACGGTTAGAATATTTCAAAGAAATAGTTCATATAGAACTCATGCAAAAGATAGTTTGAGAACTGTTGTTATAAGAGCAACCCTAATATATGTACATATACAGCCGCACACATGTAATCGTCTCATTTTTAGTTAATATATGGTGTGGGATGGGCCTATTTTAGAGTCTTCGGCCTCAAGGTTATAGTTTAACAGGGGAAATTATAAAAGCACACCCCAAATTTATAAGGGCACTGCCTACCCCCCCCTCTCGCTGCGGTGGGGGAGACACAGCCAGCGCGTGCCCTTGTGCATTTCTGGTGTGCCTTTATAATTTCCCCCACCAAGAAGCAGCCCGCAGCCCCCTCAGCCTGCACCGGACCGCCTTCTCATCCTGCTGACCCTCTTGCAGTATCACAACATACGCACCACTAGAAGACTAATGATCACCACAAACTAATTGAATTAATAAGATTACTACTTTGAACTTAAGTAATCATCATACGAGCTAATTACAATTAATTTCCTCTGTTAATTTATACAAGCACAAAACTGAAACGCACTGGCTCTATTTGAGGAGACGTTAGCTGATCAGAGTGAATTTGGTCGAGGGCAGCAAGAGTGGCATGATCCGTGATGAGAGAGAATCGATGTTCTTATGATCAGCCAGTTAGATAGGTTAGCTTCAACCCCATTAGAATGCTAACTGCCCTCCAATTACGTTGGAACTTAAGATAACATGCCTTTTTTGGGCTTTGTTAGAACGCTTTTTGGTAATGGGCCATTATACAGGCTTTTGGGCTTTGTCAGATTGCTGATCAAAGGGGCCTAGGAGTTTCATCCGTAAGGTCAACCTGAAGAGCTAAAGTTCTATGCAAGCATCTCTCTTTAATGTTTGCCGCACTGATGCTGCTGTCAATTCTAAATCTCTCTTTTCTTCCTTGGATCCCATTCTCATGCAAATTCGGTATTGCTAAGCCACTCCAGCTTTGATGTCGACTAATTTTGCATTTTTGTTGCATCTCTTAGAGCTTCTCATGTTTCGGAAAGATATTTGCATAATATTGTTCGGTATTGATAGTAAGCTAATATGAAAAATGTAATTTTTAGAGCCACCCTAATGCAAATTATAGTTTTGGTGCAACAACCAACCTATCTGGAAAAATTTAAAAAACCGTCGACAAATGCCAAACAAAATTCAATCGGAGAGTACAAAGATCTCACGGACCACCAGCCGAGCCCATCGGTTGAAGAAGTACAAGGGCAACCAGGGCCCACGAAGTCAGTACCGGAAAAAGAAGAGCACGGCCCAAATTTATAGCCGTCCGATTCAATTTTAAGAGCCCAGATACAAAATTGCCAATTGTACTTCCAGTGTCTAGTCTTCCCCAAAGCCAGAGCGTAGTACAATGTAATTACGTAAACGCCACGCCAAGATTCGAACCGGACCGCGTTGGCGCACGATAGACGGTCTTCTCTTCTATCCTGCACATGGGCCCTTATTATCCTTATCCTAACCTTTTACCAAACAACAACAATAACTAACCCTTTTATACCAAGTACTTAAACATTTTACCGCTAATTATTTTAATAATTATACCAACCCCACCTGAATTTTCCCTATTTAAACTCGCGAACGCAAGGGATCTCATCTCGTGCTGACTCTGATTTCTACGAGTTTTTCTTTTTCCTGCTCCATCCATTGAAGTTTGGATTCTCATCGCCATGGCCGAGGTAATCATAACCTTTTGATTCTTGATGATGAATGAAACCCTAATCTCTGATCCGATTTCTATTTAAATGTAGATTCTAGATGATAAATGGTTTCGATTTGCAATTTTGAGTTAAAAATGTTTTTTTTATATATATATTATCGAAAAGTTGATTTAGGATTATGGTTGAATTTGATCCTCGGGCGTGTTTATTTAATTTTAAGTTATTTCATTCGCGGTGGAATTGTTTTCTGCGTCTTTGACTTATCGAATTATGTGATTGTTTGCTGCAATTTTTGTAATTATTGAATCATCAAGTTGTTAGATTGTGGAAATGAATGATGAGGATATTAGGGTTGATTTCAAGTGAGAGAATTTTGCCATGTGTAGATTTTACTAAAAGAAAAAGGAATCATTCGATCAGTCAAAAGCGCGCTTTTTTCTTCGCTTGAGAGGAAAATTGTTGGTTGACAATGTAGTGTAAGCTTCAAATACGCAAGGGAGTAACCAAGCAGAAGGAGAAGAAGGGGTTTGAACTATGAATTTGAAGTTGTATTTCAAATTCAACGCTTCAATATGATACTTTTTTAAACTTTTTTTTTTTTTTTTTTTTTTTTTTTTTTAATGAAAGTTGTTTTTTTTCTTCTTCTTTTTTTTTTTTAAATTAAGCAAAGTGGTATTCCCTCAAAGAATAGAGAGCAAAAAATCTTACACTATGTTGTTCTCATGCTTTCTTTGGCTCGGCAGAGCCATACCATAACGTGTTCAATTACTTGTATGAGAATAAGTCAATTAGCTTACAAAAATATTGCTGAATTTTGCAAATAATTTGGATTTCTGAACCTCAATCTCAATTTACTAAACATCGTGCATTAATTATGTGACAGTAAAACTATATGTTTTTTAAAGTTGTTGCTAAGGTGATTTTGTGCATATTCCTATATCTCGACTCTCTTTAATGAAAGAAGTTAAGAGTGAGAAATCCCTCCTCTAAGATAGATTTCTTTTTTTAAAAGCTTTTAGGGAAAATAAAGCATTTTCTTTTACATGTAGAAAATGTCTAGTAAGATGGCAGGTGTGTCAGTGTGAAAGCTGCTTTATTTCACCTGTTTTTCTTGAAACATCAACACTGGACATGCCTTTAGTAACTATTAGCTTATGTATAGTATTATTATCAGATATAAATACGTGGACATTCTTTCTGTTGTACAGGTCAAGCTACGTGACTGATTTTGCAAAATTAAACCAAATTAAAAATAACACTTATGTTTAACTTCCGCACTTCTAATATACATGTCACTTTTCCTCATTTTTTTTTACTATCATTATTATCAGATGAATTTGTATCAATGTTGTGTTTATGCTAAAGGTTGTCGCTGTTGGATCTGATAATATTAATAGAAGACTTATCTAATTATTTGCTTTGAATGCTATCACAAAGCATGAGAACCCCTGGCTGGTTTTGTACTCTTTCCTACTGCAATTGAATGATGAACGAGCTAATGGTCATAGTATCTAGTTAGCTTTTATTTAGGCTTTGAATGGCCATAATTCTGGGGTTTTGTTTATAATATGTGCTTAGCCTTCCATGGAGCTTTAAATTGGCCTTCTCTATGATAACAATAGGATAGTGTAGTGGAAACAAGTGCAGAGGCAGTATAGGTCAGGCTAAAGCTTCAGTCCCTCTTGATATAGCAGACACTATGGGGAAGTCATGCCACGTCGAACCGGATACTTAAGTTTTAGTATTTTAAGTATTGGTGTGTCTTGCTGTGTCGTCTACATATCACTGCTTGTACATGTCCATGCATGATAGCTTCCTCCTGGTTCTGCTTCTTTCCTAGATCTCAAATGAATTTTTTATACTTCTCATCTATGTTTTTATCATCATTTGTCCATGCATGACTAGCAGAAATATGAAAAATATTCTGTGGTGATGTTGGCAATATTTACTTTGGGGAGGAATGAGCTGACAAGTCACTACTCGTGAATTCCATGGATGTGAATTAGATTGAATATTCGTAGGTCATATATCTATTCATTTCTCAGGCATCCAGTATTCACACAAACTAGCATAATTTAGACAAAAAAGTTTATCTGGACGCATGCACTCTCAGTATCTCTCAATCACCAGCTGGAACTACTCTATATCTAAAATGTCAACTCTCAGAGGATTAGATGCAGATTTTCTTTTTCTTAAAGATTTTTATATTTATCAGAATGGAGTGGTAGCTAATGTCAGCACCATCGCATGGATTAGTATTTGGAGTGGTTTTTGATTGATATTCATTATACACCAACTTGTGGAGTAGTATGTCATTATAATAGGATATGTCCACCTGTATGGTCTAAAGGTTCATTACTCTTTATTAGTTTGCCAGTAACTTCTTGTTATTGTAACGAAATGTAAGATTTGTTATTATGTGCTAGGTAACAAATATGACACCTGCTTGCATTTAAATATTAAGATTTTTCTTCACAAAATTTACGACTTTGATAAGGTTACTATCATGATGTTCTTCTGAATGAGACTGGTATATTTTGAAGCGCAACAAACAAACTAGTTACGAAATGCATTTTCAGATTTAACCGTCCTATTTCTTACTTTATTAGGAAATTTGTTCTAGGGATAAAAAATCCAGTTTAATATCCATTGTGAATGTTTAATAAGTGAGCAAATAACCCTACTTGGTATAAACTCTCCCTGAACTTGTTGGATAGCTCTCAAACATGTTTTCAGGCCCTTCCGGTTACCAATTTGATACTCTCGCAGTGACATTTATTAATGCCCCTTGCTGTAGGCTTATGATGTTTGCCCAAAGCCTTGATATGTATTGTACTGCATAATGTGCAATTTTAATAATATTATCATATTATTTGTTGTTGCACTCACTGGTTTTATGCTAATACTCAGTTTGCTTTCTTTTTTATATTTAAATTAAAGATGGTTAGTATACCTTCTAAAGCAGACTTCTTGTTCTTTGACAGACTGTTGTGCTCAAGGTTGGCATGTCCTGTGAAGGTTGTGTTGGTGCTGTTAAGAGAGTCCTCACCAAAATGGAAGGTTGTTATTCCAGCCTCGTTCTTCTTTCACTATGTTTCTTATTCCAACTTCAAATGTTTTCCTGGAATCATCAGCATGGAATAGATACTCCATCCATGTCCTTTACCTGTTGTATTATATTTCCAATTCTTATCTTTCGATAATAAATCTTTTTTTACTACAAGCGACAGTTTTTTTTAATAATTCCGTCACAGTCAAGGGCATGTCCTGACGCCTGACATATTTTGGTAAGAGAAGTGGTTGACATTTACTACTCATTTTCATTTTTTGGGTGTCAATAGATTACAGTTATTTTAGATATCAATGAGGTAATTAAGGTCTATTGAACAACACCTCATGATTTATTTCATGACACTTCTCTTTTGGGTTTATTCTTTTCATTCAGGTGTGGAGTCATTTGATGTGGATATCAAGGAACAAAAGGTTACTGTGAAAGGCAATGTGAAGCCAGAGGCAGTCCTGCAAACTGTTTCAAAGACAGGGAAGAGAACTTCCTTCTGGGAAGCAGAAGGCAAGGAAGCTGCTCCTACTGCCACTGCAGATGCGCCCGCACCTGCAACCACAGCTGCATGAAAGTGATTAGATAGAGAAGTGGCGTGTACTTATAATTGTGCTGTTCCTTTCTAATTGATCTCTCGTCATCCAAGTATATGTCTGAATCATCATGCCTGGCTTGGCTTTGCATAATTTACCAATTATATGTTGTCTTAGGGTATTGCAGTAATCAGGGACGCATTTGCGATTTATGAAGATCATATTGTATAACTTCTCTTGATTATGGTTTGGTTCTCTATGAGTATTTGTTCTTGAGCTTCTACAGAGGAATGCAGAATGTTTATAGCATCTGCCTGATGGATTCAGAGACCAGGGTTTTGGAGGGGATCATCCTTTTGTTCCTGCCTCGACCACCTTTCAAGTTATATTCCATTAGTCAAGTGGTATAGATTAATCACTAATTCAGTTATATATGACGTTAAAATATCTCAATGCTGTTAGATCCTTTGAAATTGAATGATTCTGTGCGAAGGAGTTCTGATGTTGTCTTGGAAATGTCGAGAACTCAGGTACCTACTCAGATGAGTATGCTTTTGCTGCAAACTTCACCTCAGGTACCTACTCAGATGAGTATGCTTTTGCCACAAACTTCACTTGCTTCTGCATCGTGTCATATTTGGATGAAAAATAATCTTCCTAAATCTCAACTCTGGACAATATCTACTCTCGTGATCAATATTTAGATAAAATATTTGGATCAAAAGATACACGAGTACTGACAATTTATGTTCTCTTCCAATTGGTAAACATAGCTTGCCAAGTAAAAATGACCAGTTCAGTAGAGAATGGAGATGAATGTTGTCACATCACCAGCAGAGATGCTGAGATCTGGCAAATAATCATTTTCTACACTACTGAAGTGCAAGCCTGCATATCCTTTCATTCAATTTGGTAACAACCAGAACGTCACCAACATGACCAAAGTAAATCAGCAATCTTCTATTACTCATGTAACCTAGTCTCCAGCAAGAACATACATGAACCATCACTATTACCTCTAGCATCGCTAACATAGGAATCTCATCCAACAAGCCTGCAAACATAATTGCAACTACATCATTAGCGTTTCCTTTGCTTTTTTCTATTTACATGATTCTAAACATTTAAACTTCAACAAAGTCAATAATCAGTAAGCTGCAATTTGCAGAAAATGGTAAGCACTTGTATTATTATTTCCCTTGTTATCATCATCATCATTATCATCATCTTAGGTTTCCTCCAATAGTAGTTACTTCTTTTTTCTTTTTTCTTTTTCCTCCCTTCTTTCAACATGTGACTACCAATTTATATCCATGGTGTCATTTCGAGTTCAAAACTAGATCCATCAATAATCTTCACACTCTTTAGCACATACGAATATGCAAAAGCAAGAAACAACAATGATCATCATCAACAACAACTAAGCCTTTTATTCCAAGTACTTGGGGTAGGCTACATGAACCAAAAGAGAACCCTGCCGGATCCATCACATTGTTCATTTTTTTGGCTCATGTCATAATATGTGATAATATTTTACGTTAGTTGTCACAGGTTTACCACAATCCTCCCCCTTTATTCTGACTTGGGACAAGCGGTGAAAGGATAAATATTTAAGAAACAACAAAGATAGCAAACAAATAACAGATAATTATAAACAACCACAGCAACAAGAAGTAGCTGTGGTAGAGTGTCTGGATGGATTGAATCCTTTAGTTACCAAGAGTGACAAAACTCTATTTCAGAATTATTATAAGATATTCAATAAATATTGCACAAACGAAAGCTAGAGAAAGACAAAGATTACCAAAGAACTATCAAAAAATATATAAGCATTAATCAATTAACCTATGAACATAGCATGAATAGATTTTCAAATGTCCTATGAATAGCCTGCAAAGCATTCACACTGTATATTCATGTAGCCTTGATAGGAACCTATATTTCATTATTTTCAATAATGAAATGCTCTGCAATACCAGTTTCTTTTACACCTTCCACAACAAATTTGAATATGCTTACTGTTGGAGGATGACAGAGAAAAAAATATTGCATTTAGACTGTATGTGCTTAAATAGACATTTTTGCCTCACATTAATGCTATTAGTCTCTGCATAAGATGTATGAATTTCTACTAAACCATATTAACAGCACAATGGCTCGTTTGAAATGAATCTGTGAAATTCCCACACAAAATAAACAAGACAAATTTGTCTTTGAAAAAAAAAAAAAAAAGCAAAGGGCAACGTGTATAAGTACCAAGTTACAGCGGAACATGGTCGGTTTGTCTCAATTGTTAAAAGTTAAAACTGGATCACATTGAACTTGTCCAGTTTCCTGCTGAAGTTATACAGCTAGCCATCAACTTCAATATGTATAGTTTGACACGAACATGCCTGTTCCGTAAATCATTAGAATCAAGCCTCAATGGAGCTGGTAATAAGAAGTGCAATTAAGCTTAAAAGAAGTTCTCATACATGGCAGTGAAAGATCTAAGCAAGTTAGTATCTGATACATGGCAATGTGTACTGGATAGAATAAGGGAGGAGGGAAAATACAAGATAGAGATAGCATACCCGACAACATGGAGAAACTGCTGAATTTAGAAGTCAGAACTAGCATATCTATGGAAAGATATGCCGAAGCCAAAGAGATGCTCCTCTTTTGACTTCAGCTTTGAGATTGAGTCAGACTGACTATCCTACCTTCTCTTATAGAAGACAAAACATTTTTAACAAGAATTCATAAGGATCTTGTTTCATTCAAAGACTCTGCATTTACTCCCAGAGATTTTCTATAGAAACAAGCAAGATCTTTTAAAAGACTTAGTTAACAATTTCTTTCCAAAAATGTCAATCAAATATCAAAATAATTTACTTTCTCTTATTAATTGTCCAAGGGGAAATTGGGGTTTGCTATGAAAAGCATTGAACTGTCTGATCCTCCTCTAATCAATTGTCAATCTTGTAAAACCATCATTTTCATCGTCTAAAGATGAAAACATTACAATAGGATCCATGATACTTTCATCGTGATTCTTTATCTTTGATGTTTAAAACTTAATATATAAATTTAGTTGCTTAAACCAAAACAGAGTTTGACAGAGAGTACTGACATGCATAGGAAATTTAAATGATGGCATTTCATCATGATAAGAAACATAAAAGAATATGGGGCGATAAATATTTGTTTAGTCAATATACTACCATTCTTACATATGTTGCTTTATGTCTGCTTTGGCAAACAGATAAAAATGAATCATGACTCTAGTAGCAGATTAAATGATACAGTAATATTGGCAACTCATTTGCAAGAAGATCATAATGGCAAGAGATGAATAAACACACCCAGAGAACAAACATCAAAAACATCTCCATCAGGGAGGAGGGACAGAAGGGGGTATGTGTGTATTTGTAGGTGGGTGTGCAGGTGTATGCGGGTGGTCGGGTGGACTGACTTTGCATACTTATTTAAGAAGGCAGAAAAAAAGTAGCAATAATATAAAATCTCAGAGGAAAATTTAGTGTATCCAAAAAGAGTTTTGTCTCAAAGTTAAAACAGATTCTTCTCTCACAGTCAAAGCAGAATGAACCCTATAAATAAGATGCAAGCTCTCCCTCCCGCTTCCCTGCTCCACTTTCCCTTTCTTCCCTTCTATCGCTTGCCAACCAGTTCACCGCTAATGGGATCGCCTGATCTGAAGCTCCAGCTACTAACTTACATTACTTCGTTGTTTCAAAAGGTAGGATCTCTCTCTCTCTGTTCAATTCTTCTGCTCAGTTCAGCACAAGCTTATATTTCATCACTAATAGTGTAAGCCTTTCTACAGATCAATGCTACTTGACTTATAGCAAGTTCTGCACTTTCTATACATTTTACTTTCTTCTCAGTAGCAATGACCAGTTTGAAGCTCTGATTTTTCACCATGTGCCTTCAATGTCTGCAAAATTGGATCTCTCTCTTATAATTCTCCATATGTTCACTTTGCATGAGCAAAAATTTTCATACCTAGCAAGTTAGGTCATTCTACGTATGACTTTCGATTTTGTCGTCACGGCCTCTAACAAATTTTCTTGTTCCTTCATGGCATCGGAAGCACCGGCTCATTAAGCACATGGCTTCAATGATCAAATTGGTAGATATTATGGTTGCTCGACTTCCATGAGCTAAAATAATAAAATATCATTAAATTATTGCTTTTTGCATCATGAAAGCTAATGAACAACAAGGCATATCAGCTTTCTAGTTCAAGGAGTTGGCTTTACGGTAAATGTGGTACTGAGTTAAGGGGTGAAGTGCATAAAAACAGCTGGTTGCTTGATTATAAAAGCTGGCTAATCCTTATTTGGTGACATACCATAAATGAAAGATCAATTAGATGATGATGACGATTAGCAAAAATTGATGGGATATGTAAGAACTCAATTGCAATGGACTTTGTCTATGGAGAGAGAAATGTTAATGGCTATTGGTTTACATTGCTGCAGGGGATACTAACTGAACAATTCCATCAAGTTGAGATTCTGAGTGACTCCCACAATTCAGGATTCAGGACTCAGTTCATCAATACGTTCTTTGATGGTACTGAAAAGCTTTTTTCCCACGTTGATGACATACTGTAAGTACGTGTATAGTTTGTTAGTTCAGATCTAATAAAACATATATTGATTTAGCTTCTTTGTCTCTCCTGTCTGCAGGAATGAGGACAATGTTGAGTTCTCAAAGCTGTATCATGCCGCTAAAAAGATTAGGGGGAGCAGCTCAATGTATATACTTCTTCACTCTTTTTTCCTTGATCATACAAAAAATTAAGAGGGACTTACCCTAATAATAAATAACTGATAAATAAATTACTACTCTAAACATGCAAAAATAACTAGCAGTTTTAATCATGAGTTTTGATGTATGTATAGGAAAGGAACAGTCACTAAGGGTTTAATAAGTCAAGCTGATTAACCAGGCTTGTCCAAGGTCCGGTTTAAACTTTTGTCATGTGAATGTTTAAGCTAGAATATATGAATTCCTAAATCAAGTAACGTATAACCTCCAAGTTATTGGTGTAACATTCAGCAAATGTAGATATGGTTCGAGAAATAAATTTCCTTATGATAAATTCAAACCCTATAGGAATGATTTCGACCAAGATTGCAAAGAAAATCTTTAATATTTAGGTTTTGGATTGTGTTGTCAAGTAAATTAGTACATCATGTATAGCGTTAATTACATCTTAAATGATATTACTCTACAAAACCTAAAGCTTCCGGGTTCTGCTTATTTGGTTTTCATGTTACCATTTTCAGGATAGGGGCTTGCGGCATGCAGCACGCCGTCCTTCCTCTGATTCAGTGCTGCAAGGCAAATGACAAGGATGGGTAACGAAATTTACTCATATTACACTTACATAAGATTGATCATCTTTGGGTTTGCTATTGTTTCCAATATCCTATCTGAAATAAAAGAAAATTCTATAAGTTTGTATCCATGTAATTCATGATTTTCTTTCTTATCTCTTTTTCTGACCAAAGGCCAGAAAGGTTGGCTGATTTTTTAGTTTTTGATAGGCAAACAAAATAAAGGAAAATAACAGTTTGAAATTAAAAAATTTTAAAGGCACCAAGACTCATGGCTTGACAGCATGCATCCAGATCATGACATACTCAGAGTCATGCAATGCCATGGAGAATTTCTGTTTTGTCATGTTTAAGACTAAAATTCAATGTTTACTCCATTTCTGATTCTCTTAGTTATTGAATAACTTTTCCTAACTTCCCAGCCATTTATTATGGGCTTTCCTCTTTTTCCTTTTTTGTCTACTAAACTTGTGCAGTAAGGATCTTCTCCTTGATAATATCATTTTTTTAATATTGGCTCTTTTACAACCTAAAAAAATATTGGCTCTTTTAATTAAACAGATGCATGGAGGCATTACAGGGCTTGAAGCGTGAATTTCAACAAATTCGAGCCAAACTTGAGATCATTGTGCAGGTAAACTTTGGTATTCTCTCTCTATCCTTTTAGATATAATCTATGATATCTAGGACATTTCTTCCTTACAAAAATTGGTGTGTCTTGACACTCAGAGAAAAGACATGTGTATCCATCCATGTCAGATACCTACAAATTTCTTTACTGATATCTGGCTCTAAAATAAATGCAAGATGACGTAGTATGTTACGACCTTTTTTGACAAAATCTAACTACATTATATATATATTTTTACTAATTGAGGTTCTTACATATGAATAACAACATATGCATACCATTAGATTAGACAACTTGTGTTTAGTTCCACATCGTATATGGGTTCATTTGTATGGTGGTGGGACACCTACATATGTATTCCCAAGTCTTATGACAAAATCAACTGACTATTCCATAATACTTACATAGTTACATTTATGAGTCAAATATACTTATATTTTAAAGAGATGCGCATATATAGTTATGTCCTTTTGTCTTAGTTTTGGATAATTTTGCCTTGTCTGACACTGAGTGTCAGTGTTAGAATGTGATACTCCTGTCTGTGCTTACTAATCATAGGGTATAATCTCCTTTTGGTGATATGGGTGTGTTTGAGTGCGTGCGCGTGTCTAGTATGTGTGTTTTGAAGGGGGTTGGGTGCGAACTTGCAAAATACTTGTTATTGATAATTAAACAAATACCAGTACATAACAGTAGCTACCATGAAGAGATTTATAACTGGACTAAGGTTTTTCACCATAAAAAAAAAAAAAAAAACCCCATGGAAATATGGAATAAAGTACATATATATACTCATTTTGGATGTTTAGAAGTAAGAAAAAAGATCAGGCACTAATTGGAGTTGATACCGTAATAGCCATTTCATACATTCTTGTGATGCTATTGCTTTATGCTTTCTTCAGCAGATTGTGTTACTTAGAAAGTGATCTACAATACCTAATTATCATATCTATCCTTCAATTCTCCTTCATTATTACATTTCTAGATACCCTTGTTTAATGCTGGACTTTTTTTGGATACAGCTGGAAGAGATCATCCGCCATAATGGCCAAGACTAGAATAAAAAATGTGGAGTTAATGAGGAGAGCTTGATGACCCTTTATGCTATACTGGTGAAAATATGTTGTAAATGGAGAACCTTAATAATGACAATGCTGCAGAATAAATGTCAGGCTCTTATGTTTAATTCATTACTTTAATTCAAAGAAAATGTTTTTGGTGCCATTTTATTTGTCTCGTCTAGCTTCAGGACATGGTACTCAAATTAAGCCCTTCTTCATCTTTACCGATAGATTTACCACAGAAGTGATAATATTCATTTCTTTTAAATAACAATTTTAATTGTCCAGATGCATAGGCAGCTACAAGTTAGTAACTTGAACTTGTTCAAATGGATGATTACTGTTGGAGTTTTGGTGCCAAAAGGTAAATCTGAATAATTCGGTAAAAATTATCAATAAAAGAGAAAAAATTTAACAAACGGATTGGACAACAATAATCAGGTAGGAAGCATTCTACATATCATTACTTGATGAGGCGAACATAGTTTGCTTGCTATAAATACTCGGCTGCTGCCACTGCAGTTATGCGTCAGATTATATTTACAAGTATTTCTTTTGGACATTCTATCAAACTCTCACAGTACACACCTATGACTGGAGATTTGAATTGTCCAAGTTTCGAGGGTTTTTATTCCCCATTTTCTACTGCCTTTACTTTTTCTCCATGTGTATGTTGGGAAATGTGTTTGTTTGAGTGTGTGCCTGCGTTTGTGGTGGTGGGGTTGGGAGGCAGGGATAGATGATTGAAAGTTCTCACTTGAATTCTCAGATATATAGTTTACAATGTTCTCAAATAAAGGATGATAAACTTCACAGAGGCAGAAAAATAATAAGCAAACCAGAGTGGCAACATTTAAAAATAATAAACTTTACAGTGGAGCCAAACATAGATAATATTTGAGCTTCAGAGTGTTGTTCACCACTTGTTAAGTCAGGGATTGAAGTCAAAGTAAAGTCCGTGAAGTCAATAGGATCTGCAGTCTGGTGAACAACAAGAAGATCACCAAAGACGGATTCCATTTAATGTTAGATCATCAACAAAAATGCTGAATTTTCAACTGATCTAGCCAATGATTTGACTCTCTAGAGTCATCGATTACAAAGTGAGATATAAGAAACAACCTTAGGCATCACAATGATTCTGTTACTGGTGGAGTGCTAACTTGGACTAACATGACCAATTAGATGCTTCAGTGCAGAAGTGCAGATTACACTTGAATAGTTCAGGCATGAATAAATAAAAAATTAGAGTACCTCCCTAGTTGCGAGAGTTTAAATTGTAAATGGTGTATGAACCAATCAACTGACGAGTAAGTTGCAGCGGCAAGCCCCTCCCTTCACACAATTGATCATAACCAACGCAATACTTAAATGGTTCGGTAATCAAATAGAAGGCATTTGTACGGTTAAAGGTCCTACAACTTTGATTGATCTTTTCATGGGCAATGCTCCAAAGGGTTTAATTCCATAGAACATCTATTTTTAAGTGAAAGGTGCTGATTACTGCCACTAAATTAGCTGGTAACTTGATCAATCTTCTAATGGAAGCTTCCAGAGGAAGGGGAGGATGTTTGGTAGAAATTGGTTGTGGCCTGGACGGTTAATGGAATTTCCACTCAGTACTATAAAAAACAAGGTTTAGAAGTTGTTTATGCGGCCGGATTATCTGACCATAATATTTGGTCATCCCATATAATCAAGTCCATGCACACTACATGCCCGTATACCAGTTTATGCATGTGACCCAAAACTCTACAATAAAATCCTAAAATCTTGATTTTGTTTCCAGACTCTCTCCTTCTCTCCTATGAGAAGAGTAAGGTTGTGACAACGAAGGATTTTTTTTTCCCTCCATTTTTCCTCAATCACTTGAAGAAATCACTATTATAATACTTAAATAGGGCTTCCATTTTCTAAATCTACCCTCCTAATTTCAGGTTTTTTTTTTGGTGAACCTGACTAGCATTTAACACTGCACGAAGTAGTACAAGAACTCTCGGCACTTCGTTCTAAATATTGCTTTTTGCATATAAAATGTAATCAAATATTTTTAGTTTTTTAATTAATTGAGCATTTTAGACACATAATATGGAAATATATACCAAATATTTTTAGTTTTTTAATTAATTGAGCAATTTTGACACATAATATGGAAATATATACAAATTTATTCAAACATATGTACAAAAATTTATTTCAGTGTAATTCTACATAATCCATTTATTCAGCATATAAACCTTTCTATGCATTATATATTGACTAATCGAACGCATAATGAAAATGTATTTTACAACATTGCTTCCGCATCTACTTCAGTGTTATCAAACAACAGGTTTCCCACACCTAGTAAAAACACACTGTTCTTCTAGAGAAGTTTTGTGCAAGACGAAGAAATATAGAGGTGTTAGATTGTCGTAAGAGTAAGCCATAAGTTAGAAATCATGTTCTAACAAGAACTAAAGGATTAAAAATCCCATACAAGCAATATCTTTAGATAATGCACATCTCATATTTCCAAATTTATAGTTGGAAAGAATCTCGAGAGTTATATATCAATTTGTGTGAATTCTCTCATCCCTTTCCCATCTGACATGCTCTATCCATTATCAATTCTGGGTCGGTAGTTCTCTTTTACACATTCATCTCCCATTTCCTCTCTTTCTCTACATATTCATCACAATTAAACCCTTTTAGCTTGAGAGCAAGTTCTCAAACTATTTTTCCAGTAAGACAGAAAACAAAGTCCACAGTCATGAGACGGGTATCATAATACTTAGATGACAGTATTGTACAAAAGATGACAGACACGGTTTCCACAACTTTTGTAAATAAATAACTCTCAAACTGATAGTTCATTTAATTGATTGTTAACTCTAGCCAGCAGGATCACGTATGCAAACAACATGAGAAACAAGCAAGATGGGAAAAATATCAAATGAGTTATATAAACAAGGCTAGCAGCACAAACTGTTAATAATTCTTAAAAGAAAACAGGTACCTTTCTTACAATGTAAGGGGGACCACCTTGCTATACTGAATGCAAATAGCCTAAAAAACAGCTTTTCTTGACTGGATCCCCTTGAATAACTTTTTGAGTCACCTCCTTTTTCCTCATTTCTATTCCCTGATTCAATGACTCCAACCTTTTTCTGGAAACAAGGTAGGAAATTCATGATAGTCCATATTCTAGAGAACCTTACAGAGAAAAAAGTCTACATAATTGTTAGTTATATCATTTCTAGAAGTAAAAAGAAAGAAAAGAAGTATCTAGAAACTTCAAGGCGACCATGCAAACTCCAGCACTGGCAAAATCCTTCCCTCCCCTCCACTCCGCTTGCAAGAATCATACGCCTAAACTATTAAGATTGTATGAACTACTCAAAATGAATGACACAGGGCAAATCTTAAGGTCAAATAGAAGAAATGCATTTCATTCTAAGAACTTTTCTCAGTGCAGTCACAAACGGAACCAAGTTGGACTGGATAATGGTTACATCCATATCCATATCTACTTTGACCGAGCGGGAACAAATAACGGATAACTATAGCGGTAACCTAGTATCCATATTTGTTTTAAATGTATAAAGGTATGGATCAGGCATCTGGAAAACTCCATATTTGTTTAACATAAAGAAGATACATTACATGAAATTTTTGTTATTTATTACAATGCAATATGAATTATGGAGTAACAGAATGGCTCATGCAAGATAAATCAATTGTGAATATATACAATACTATTAGCTTGTTCTGTAGGGCTTATGTAGAACGAATATCGGTAGGATTTGTATACAGGTATTTGGATTTGGATTCAGATATTTCAGAAGTATCACTATCTTGACTTGGGTATGAATGTGAAAATATGCATGAGTTTTGATTTGAATAATTGCATTTGCTTTAAATTTATGTGCATATATGTTACTCATATATGCATGTGAATTTTTTAGAAAGGCATACATGGAAATGGCTCGTGTTGGATTTTATGCTATCAGTTTTCAGCCCTAGCCACCTACTGTTTTCATGTTTTCTAAAATCACTAATTTCAAGCTTGTCTTGCATCATAACAACAACATGCTCTTTTGCAAACTATATCCTTCCACTAATACTATATGCAACACTCAGAATAGGAAGATTTTATTATGAAAAAGCTAGTTATTTCTAATAAATTGGTTTTCCCTGTATGATCACTTATAAAACAAAAGCAATTTAATGAAGGTTCTGTTGCTGAAACTAATAATAAGATGCTAACACTTCAAAATTATATCAAAGCTGTTGGTTAACAAACTCGCTTCAGTCCTTCCACATCTGGTTGATGAAATGCAATCAGGTTTTATAAAAGGGAGAAGCATGTTGGACGGAATAGTCCTAGCAAAGAAGTAATACATAAGGACAAAAAAGATGAGCTTCCTTCTCAAGCTTGACTTTAAAAAAGTCTATGATATGGTGAATTGGGAATGCTTACTGGGAGTTCTCAAGAAAAGAGGATTTGGGGATCGTTGGATTCAATTAGTAGAAAAGTGGCTTGCTTCTGCAAAGGTCTAGACGGTCATCAACGGTAAGGTTGGCGGAGAGATTATATGCAAGCGGGGTCTGCGTCAAGGAGACCCACTGTCTCCACTCCTCTTTGTATTGGTAACTGACAGTTTAAATGGGCTTCTTATGAAGGTGTTCGATACTGGTCTCGTGAAAGGATTACCTCGAGGAAGGAAGTTCATCCTATCCAATCTCCAATACGCGAATAATACCTTAATCTCTTGTGAAAATAGGATAAAAGGGGCAATAGTCCTTAAATAGGTTCTCTGTTACTTTGAAACTTGATCATGACTAAGAATTAACTTCCAGAAAAGCTCTATGGTGATGCTTGCCCCCCTGGACCAACGACCCTGACAATCTAGAGTATACTTGGGTGCAAGATGGGCAGATTCCCAGTCAGATACTTAGGAGTACCTATTAGTAGGGGTAAGCTTATCAAGAGAGACTGGTACCCCATAATTGATAGATTTGAAAGAAAACTTGAAGGTTGGAAGGCCAGATACCTGTCTCTGGTAGGTCGAATTGTTTTAATTAATTCGGTCCTATCATCAATCCCCTATATCTCATGTCCATTCTATTAATGCCAACATGGGTCACAAAAAAGATGGACAGAAAAAAAAAGAAGATTTTTATGGAACGGGATAGCAACCAATCAAAATACAGTCTGGTCGCTTAGGTCCAGGTATATAAACCAAAAGAGGAAGGGGGGTTGGAGATCCTAGAACTGAAGTCCTTTAACCTTGCGCTATTGACAAAATAGTGGTGGGAAATGTTAAAAAAACCACAGGGACAGTTACAGAAGCTACTGAAAATCAAATATGAACCGAAAGGAGATGAATGGTGGGAAGAAGCCCACAATACAACCAATGCATCGACCTTCTGGAAAGGGGTGCTAAAAACGATGGATATCTTCCAATCAAGCATATCCTTTAAACCAAGCTGGAAAGGAAGGGTGTCGTTCTGGAACGACCGATGGTGTGCAAAGTTATCACTGAAGGTGCTTTTCCCGAATCTGTACACCTTAGCAAGAGATAGAAATGCATCCACAGGCCGGTTATGGCACCACAACAGGTGGAATCTGGAGCTTGATGTGTTTGCGGATGCAGCAACTCAGTTAGAAGTCGCTGACCTCAAGAAAATTATCCGGGAACACCCCCCAAGCACTGGTGATGGAGATGAGATTTTTCGGAGATGGGAGAAACATGGGAATTTCACAGTTAAGTCTGCATACAGACATTGTATAGATGGTGGATGTAGGCTCCTACAGGCATGCCACATATGAAGGATTAAGTGCCCTTTCAAAGTAAGGTGTTTCCTACGGTTGATTGCAAAGAGTACGGTCCTGACTTGGGACAACTTATAAAGGAAGGGGTGGCAAGAACCCAGTATCTGCACCCTCTGCCATTCGGAAGCGAAATCCATTGCACATATCTTCCTCACATGTTCTTACACTCTAAGGGTTTGGTAGAAATGTGCCGCTCGCCTGCGGACCACAGTGTGCATGGCTGAGTCATCAAGTGTTTGGATTAGGGCAGGTCTGGATAGGACAACGAAACACGGTGCCTACTTACGTCACATTATGTTAGCAACCATTTGTTAGAATATGTGGAAAGAGAGAAACAACAGAATTTTCAGACAATTCATGCATCCTGCTGATATCTGTTTTTATCTCATCTATATCGATATACTTTTATGGACAGGTCTAGTCTCGGAGAAGGAGCGATTTTGCCTATCAAATGATCAGGATTCAGAGAAAGAGATGCAGGATGCTTCCCCAGATAGAACCTCTCAGGGATGTAGGATGCTTCCCCAGATAGAACCTCTCAGGGACTTCTTGGTGGTGCATGATGGGAGAGTTTACGGAATTTTCGTAGTCCACCTTGAGTGGACGTCTTTTAGAATTTTTTTTATTTTTTATCCTTTATGTATGGTGTTGTAAAATTAACGTATTAGAACTATATGACATTTTGTAAGACGGTTGTTCTGTTCTTACTTATTAATAGAGCAGGGGGGAATTCATTTTGCTCACCGTTTCAACCTCAAAAAAAAAGATGTTAACACTTCTGAAATTTCTAACAAATAGCTTACACTCAGAAACATAAATTCTTCGTCATTTGGTGTAACGGAAAACATAGCCTATACATAAAGGAATAAAAGGACAAGTTATTTTTAAGTATTAGATACGCTACCTCTTCAGAGATGTGATCGCGGCTTGAATATGACTAGCTCTCTCTCCTTTGCTTCTTCCAAAGGCATTCATAGACCCAGATTATACTCGCTCTCTTGAAGTTGCCGTCTCAGCACCTTATCCTATTAGACGATATTACACACACTAAGTGTCAGCCATTAGAATCAAAACACGACACTAACTCATCAAATAATTAGAAGAAAACACAATCAATAACTGTAACCAACCGTTTTCTCAGCACAATGCCTATACATCACAACCTCATCTTGACAAAATGGCTCGATATCATTAATCTGTAGGCCTGAATGTGGTGCTAGTTAGCATCCACTAACTAAATTCACCGAGATATAAAGTGGGAAAAATAAGTGGTCTAATTGAGGTCACTCACATAAGTAAAGACTCCTCAGAATTCAATCGCATAAATTGACACCTTCGAACACATGGGACGCAATCTCCGTGGGGGATAAGAGGTGATGGAGGCCCTAGCATAAGGTCATTCCCTACCAAAATAGCTTCCTCCATGGTTGGCAGTGAATCAACTAAACCCACAACAAAAATATAAAAATAGTGGTAAATAAAATCAACACTCCTTTAGAACCCCAAAGAGCAACGCCCATCTTATAATTTAGCTAAAAAAATAAACAAATAACATGCACTAATATCAACAAAAACAAAAATTGGATAATGGTTAATCCCTATAGTTGCCTGGATACTGTATGTAGACCTAAAATTCAGTATAATTTAATATACAAAACAATTTTGCTTAAAGGTAGTGAACCCCTATTGCCTCTCAGCACAACCTAATGCAATAAAGGAGCTAAATTTAGGCTTATTCCAAATTATGCATCAAACTGCGATAAAAATCAAACCCGGATGCGGAAAAATAAATAAATAAATAAATAAATCTTCTAATTTCTCGAAGAACCCAATAAAACAATTGAAAATATTCGTTTGAAAGCCCGCCATACCATCCATTGTTGCTCGATTGACAGCAAATAAGCTTCGTCTTCTTCAATGGCAACAGGGGATTTCTAGACTAGACCGAACAAAATCACAAAGGAGATAACAGCATATTTAATCTTCAAAGTGATAATAATAATAATAATATTAATAATATATGTAATCTTCAAAAAATAATATTAAATAATAATGCACGTATAGTTAATAGTCTTCGTATGGTAAGCCCATGGGCCTTTCTCGAAATTATGGGAACTTGGGGCACAAGATTTTTCCCAGTGAGCACAGTTAAATTTTATCATAAATATCAGCTTTGCCCTCAAAATTTTTTTCCCATCTTGCCCTTCTTCCCTCTCCCGCTTCCTCCAGCCCTCCCGCGAGCTTTTTTTTTTAGCCCGTTTGGACTGTAAGTCCGAACAGATATGGTTCGTTCGGACTTACAGTCCGAACGGATCAGATATGGTTCGTTCGGACTTACAGTCCGAACAGATCTGATCCGTTCGGACTGTAAGTCCGAACGGACCAGATCTGTTCCCTCCGTTCGGACTGACAGTCCGGATAGGGGCTTGACCCGATGTGATATCTCCACCACTGTCTCACTCACTCTATTAATGTAATAAAATGATATATTATTAGTTTACCCAATTTAACGTGACTTTTAGGACTTATATTAATAACTAATTATATATTATTATCTAAATATAGGAAAGGAAGTAAAAAAATACAATGATACACTGACACCTCGATATACCGACACAATGATACACTGATACAATAATTCACCGATAAAATGATATACTGATACACTGATACAGTGATACTCCAGATACACAAATACAATGATACTCCTGATGCACCGATATAATGATACAATGATACATTGATACACCGATACAATGAAACAACGATACAATAACTGATACAATGAAATAGTGAAGATTATAAACAAGGTCCCCAACGTATAAAACAAACAAGATCTTATACAAATTAAAGAAATAAGATCAAATACAAACGCAGTGTATATATTAATCAAACAAAAAGCGACCAGTAGGGTTCATTACAAACAAAAACCATATATTCTACAAATTCTTCAAAATGTTGGCAAAAAACAATTACACCGGCCACTTGAAGTTCCTAACATCATCTATATCAATACACAACTAATATAATCTAATCACTGTCTCCTTGTCTTTCTTGGGGGTTGACGTTTGCTTCTGGTTTGAGACATAATTGGCATATCGGGTGCATTAGGAGTGGATTGATCTTGTCTTTATTCCTCTGCTTGCTCTTCTGGTGGTTCTTTTGGCTGAGTGCAACCAGTTAGCACGGCTTTAATTTTCGCAAGTGCTTTATCAAAACAGTAAATTTTCTATGTGTAAGTAAGTAGTAACAAAGTATAATTTGCTACAAATATCATATTTTATCTATTTATTTTTTAACTACAAGATAGTGTAATATTAAAATTTAATGACACTGAAACCGTCCTTTATAACTTAATCAACTATTAGGACAATACCATTAAACTTCTAAATTAACTAATAAATTTTAATATTAATATCTATAATTAGAAAAATAACTAAATTTTCGCATATTTTACAACTACGATTACAATATTATATTTTCTTCATAATTATAATCTAAATATTAAAAATCAAAATTAACAAAAAAATGTACTCGTTTAGAATTTCCCGATTCTTAAATTTTATCAGACCAAACAAAAAGTTCTCAGTTTTCAGTGCAGTCACAGACCAAACAAGAATAAACTAAATAAAACAAAATTAAAATTAAATTAAAAGAGACTTACAGTGGAGCCGAGAAATCTGAGATCAAGAGAAAATGAGGCAGCGGAGGCTTCGGCAGCGGAGCCTTCGGCGGAGGCTTCGGCGGCAGCGGCGGCGGGTTTGGAGGAGATGGCTGCGGCGGATCTCTTGAAGGAAAGGGTTTTGCGGCGGTGTGGAGAGGAAGTGAGGAGAGAAGAGGGAGATGAGGAAATGAGGGAAAGTAGGGGAGCGGAAGAGAGAAGAGGAAGAAGAAGGAGATGGCGGTGTGGAGATGAATGAGGAGAGAAGAGAGAGATGAAATATACCTGAAAGGTATTTTGGGAATAAACTGTGCTCACTAAGAAATTCTCTCATTTACTTAAATGAAACTGGGCTCGCTAGGAAATCTGGGCTCACTAGGAAAAAACTTGTGCCCCTTTAGAAGTTCCCGAAATTATCCATCCTCTTTGCAAGTGGATCTGGGTTCATATCGATTCAACCCGAAAGAAGCGTACTAGTGAGGGAGGGGAGTTTCTAAAGGGGCAAGCCATTTTTTTCCTAGTGAGCCCACTTAATGACTGTCCGGCAGACTAAAAATATCCTGCAAAGTGGGCTCACAGGGAAATATTGTGTGCCTCTTTAGAAACTCCCCAACTGAGGGAGTGATGCTTGAAAGCCCGGGAACTTCTAAAAGGGCACAACTTTTTTCCTAGTGAGCCCAGATTTTCTAATGAGTCCAGTAGGTTTTTGCTAAAAAGTAAAATTTCTTAGTGAGCACATATTGTATTCCCAAAATGCCCTTCTCCCTATATCTCCTCTCCTTTTCCTCTTCTCTCCTCATTTCTCCTCCAAACCCTAACCCAAACTTCCATTCGTCCTCTCCCACTTCCATTCATCCTCTCCATCCTCATTCTTTCCTCATTTCTCCTTCCAAATCTCTCTCTCTCTCCCATTCTTAAACTCCTGCTACTCTCCCTCACGCCGCTGCAGGCTGCCGCCGAGCTTCCGCCGCCGCCGCCGCCGAGATCCCGCCGCCACCTTCCCACCATTACTAAGTAAGTTTTCCAAATTTAGTAATATTTATTTTAAAATTTAGTTTTTATTATTTTTGAATTAAACAACTCTTCAAATATTAGGGTTTGGTGATTTTGTTGGGTTTGGAAGGAGGAAGAGGGGATGAGGTAACAAGTTTAGTTGTAGCATTTTTTTTGTTAATTTTAATTTTTAATATTTAGATTATAATTATTAAGAAAATTTAATATTGTAATTCCAATTGTAAAATATGCGAAATTTAGTTATTTTTTATAATCATGAACGTTAGTATTAAAATTTATTAGTTAATTATGAAGTTTGATGGTATTGTCCTAATGGTTGATTAAGTTACAAAAGACGGTTTTAGTGTCTTTAAAATTTAATATTATACTATCTTGCAGTAAAAAAAAAGACAAAAAATAATATTTGTAGCAAATTTTACTTTGTAAGTTCATACTTACATGTACAGAAGAACCAATCAGAAGAACCACCAGAACAGCAAGCAGAGGAACAAAGACAAGATCAATCCACTCCTAATGCACCCGATACGACATTTATGTCTCGAACCAGAAGCAGACGTCAATCCCCGAGAAAGACAAGGAGACAGTGATTAGATTATATTAGTTGTGTATTGATATGGATGTTGTGAGGAACTTCAAGTGGCCGGTGTAATTGCTTTTTCAAACATTTTGAAGAATTTGTAGAATATATAGTTTTTGTTTGTAATGAACCCTATTATTTGCTTTTTGTTCGAGGAATATATACACTACGTTTGTACTTGATCTTATTTCTTTAATTTGTATGTGATCTTGTTTGTTTTATACGTAGGGGATCTTGTGTATAATTTTCACTATATCATTGTATCAGTTATTGTATCGTTGTATCATTGTATCAGTGTATCATTGTATTGTTATATCGGTGTATCAGGAGTATTATTGCATTTGTGTATCAGGAATATCATTGTATCGGTGTATCAGTGTATCATTGTATCAGTATATCGATGTATCAGTGTATCATTGTATCGGTGCATCGGTGTAGTAGTGTATCATTGTATCGACGTATCGATGAATCAGTTTATCCATATATTATTGTATCGGTGTATTAGTGAATCATTGTGTCGATGTATCAGTGTATTATTGTATCATTTTGCTTCCTTCACTATATTTTTGTAATAATGTATAATTAGTTGTTAATATAAGTCCGTAAAGTGACGTTAAATTGGATAAACTAATGATATATCAGTTTATTACATAAATAGAGTGAGTGAGGTGTCCGGAGTAGCAGATCGGGTCAAGCTCCTGTCCGGACTAAGAGTCCGAACAGGGCCTCCCCTGTTCGGACTGAGAGTCCGAACGGGAACGGAGCGGGAGCGGGAGAAGAAGAAAAGGCAAAATGGAAATTTTTTTTAGAGGGTAAACTTGATATTTTTGGAAGTTATTAACTGGGCTCACTAGAAAAAAAAAGTTGTGCCCCTTTAGAAGTTCCCGAAAGCCCGGCTCTTATCCTCTTTCTGTCAAATCAAAAGCAAACTCGAAAGAAAATGGAGGGCTGACGGAGATGATGATGATAAGCTCACTGTCATGCCACTAATTCTACTCTCCACCTCCCCTCCTCCTCCTTCACTTCCCCACCTCTCTCACCACAAAAATCTCATCGAACCCTTCACTAATTCAATCTCGTTGCTCCGCTCCCATGTACAAAATGGAAGGATGCGAGATGCACGCAAGATGTTCGATGCAATTCCTGGGAGAAGTCCAGTGTCATGGACCATCGTCATGGATGGCTACGCTCGGAACGGGTCTGCCGTCGAGTCCCTCTCGTTGCTTTGTGACATGATGGATGAACTACGTATCGACCCGTTCGTTATATCCGTTGGTCTTAAGGCTTGCGCTGCGCTTGGCAGCCTCGACTGTGGTAGTGCATTGCATTGCTCTGCAGTGAAGCTGGGTTATATGGGGGAGTTGTTTGTCGCCAATGCATTGGTTACGATGTATTCTGCTTGTGGGTTTCTTTGGTATGCGGAGAGTGTGTTCGAGAGAATTTCGCAGCCCGATTTGGTCTCTTGGAGCTCAATTTTAAGTGGGTTTGTTAAGAATGGGAATGTGGATGGAGCTATCGAGCTGTTTGTAAAGATGGCCCGAGAAGTAATTGGGTTTGACAGTTATGTTCTTTCTATTGGTTTGAAGGCTTTTGCAGAACGAAATTGTGTTTCTCTTGGTATTCAGGTCCATTGTTATATGATCAAGGCAGGATTGAACTCTTCTTTCTTGTGTAACTCGTTAATGGAGTTCTATGGGAGGATTGGTGAGTTGGCCTCGATGGGGAAGGTTTTCCATAGGATGTTGAGGAAGGACTTGGTTTCGTGGAACACGATTATCTCATGTCATGCTCGGAGTGTTTGCTGCGAAGATGCTTTGATGTTTTTTTCACAATTGATGCGTGAAGGTTCTTGCGAGTGCGATGACTTCACATTAGGAAGCATTCTTCAGGCTGTAACCAGATTAGGAGCTCTGAATCATGGCAAACAAATACACGGGTATGTGATTCGAGCTGGCTTTGAATCGAACAGTTTTGTGATGAGTGCTCTTCTTGATATGTATATTAAGTCCAGTTGTCAAGATACAATTTCTTTTAAGCTCTTGAGACATTTCTGGTCGTTCGAAGTAGAACCTGATGAGTTCATTGTGGCAAGCATTTTAAAATGTTGCGCTTTGCATAAGGATTTAGAAGCGGGGAAGATGTTTCATTCCTTCATTTTGAAATTTGGAATGGAATTAGACCCTGTCGTGATCAATGCGTTGATTGACATGTATGCTAAATGTGGTGTCCTCGATGCATGTCTTCGTGTATTCGTTGGAATTCAGAATCCAGGGACTGTGCCATGGTCCGCGATAATTGCAGCACATTCTTGGAACTTTGAGTTTCAAGAAGCTCTGTATCTCTTCAGAAAAATGCAGTTAGCTGGTGTCAGGGCTAATGAATTCACTTATACATCTGCCATTCTAGCTTGTGTAGCTCTTGGAGATATCCAAAGTGGGATAGAGATCCACGGCAATGTAATTAGATGCTGTTATAATCTGAATGCTTCTGTTGTAAATACCCTCATCAGCCTGTACTTGGAGTTCAGCCAATTCCAGGGAGCCCTGAAACTAAGTTCCTCAATACCTAGCGAGGTGATATCTTGGGATATTTTGATTCAGGCTTTTGGAAAAGCTGGGGAACACGAAAAAACTCTGAAGGTCTTTCACAAGATTCAACAGAACTATTGGCGTCTTGACCACAAATCAGCCTCTTTTGTTCTAAGTTCTTGCGGGACTCCGGTACTTCTCAATGCAGGGATCCAAGCCCATGCCTATATCACCAAGAGAGGCCTTCTTACTGATCCAAAGACGAATACTGCTCTTATCAACATGTACTCTAAATGTGGAGCACTAGAACATGCTGTTGATGCTTTTAACCAAGTGCCAGAGAAGAACTCGGCATCCTGGACATCAATAATTTCAGCTCTTGTCGATCATGACCATCCCTCCGAAGCTATTAGCCAGTTCGTAAAGATGATTAGGAAGGGCAAGTCGCCGGATTGTAGCACATTTCTTTCTGTTCTCAAGGCATGTGGGCAAATGGGCCTGATAGATGAAGCATTTCGTCTGTTTACATTGATGATCGAGGTATATAAGATTAACCCATCTGCAGAAGTCTATTTCTCCATGGTTGAGGTCTTGAGTTGTGCAGGAATGTCTAGAGAAGCAGAGCACTTCTTTGAAACTGCTATTCCCTTTGAACCTGTTTCTTCAGTTTGGAGAGCGCTTCTTTCTTCATGTCAAAATCATGGAAATATGAGGGTTGCTAAAGTAGTAGCACAGAAGCTTTTGGAGCTTCAACCGAGTGACTTCGGAACAAACTTATTTCTTGAACATGTCCTTCTACAATCAAATAACTGGAATATGGCATCAGAAATTGAGTTTAGATCCTTGAAATCAGGCTCCAGCTGGATTGAAAGCAGAGGAAACATAATTGAATTTGCCTTGGGCCAAACTGCCACAGGACAAGTATCTTCTAAATTAATGGAGGTGGGGAGGAAAATGGAGGAGTCAGGATACGTGCCCTATAACTATAACTGGCTACATAAGTTGGGAGAATTCAAGGAAATGAGTTCTCAGCACACAGAACTGATGGCATTAGCTTATGGGCTTGTTTGTTTACCTCAAGGAGTTCCAATTCGGATGTTTAAGATCACAAGGATGAGTGCAGATTGTCACGCTGCTTGCAAGTTCATATCAACGTTTATAAAGCGAGACATTGTCATCAAAGATTCTTGCAAATTCCACCACTTCAAGGATGGAAGATGTAGCTGTAAAGATAAGTGGTAGATATTCGTAATATACAGAGCTTTCTTTTCGTTTGGCTGTAATTGTTCTCCAACAGTCATCTATTAGTTAACTGTATGTTAGTAGTCCCGAAATTTCACAAACTAACTGAACGCTCCTTGTATACTTGTTACGTAGCTTGCATAAATAAAAGCATGATTGTTCGTACTTGCTCTCTGTTAAGATATTCATTTATCATTTCTTCTTGTCCGTTCATTGCTTATTTTTACGGAAATTGGAATAAGAAAGGCCAAAACCAATTACTTATTCTAGATGGAAAGTGAAGCCATTCCTTTTCTTTCATAGATAACATGAATACACATGTAACTGAGTTTAGTTGTCTTTACTGAACCACTTCTTGTTACATGTTCTTTCGAATATTAAACCCAATCATCAATATGTTTCTTTGATATCAATTATCTACAAAACCTGTGATTTAATGTCTCTTTTCATTTGTGTGTGTAGAGAAATGCCCAACTGATTCAAGAGAGATTCTTAGTTCCACAGCATGTCTCCTACGGCAAGCTAATTCTGTCTTGGTCTTGTATTTGTGTTCAGTTTATAATACAAACGGGCACTAGTTTTTCTTCTACGCCGATGCCGATGCCGGTGCCACAAAATTCTTGTGCTTTACATCCAAGTATCATTTTTCCTTGCTTCTGTTGATGGGAATGGATTTGCAGAAGAAAAAAGCTACTCTTGGGCCTTATTTTTGAGTTGCAGGTATGAACTTGATCAGTTTGTCCTGTGGTTTACGATCTCAGCATATCGGGTCTATCTAGAGCGGGGCCCGATTTGTCTATTGTAATTTCAAAGAAAAAGCAACATTTGGTCTTTTGACAAGGAAGATTAGTGAATATTGCACAAGCATGCACACTTGCTGAGACTGGTATGCCTTCTACTAATTTTCTTCTGGGAGATCCAGTAAATGTTATTCATTTCATTAAGACTTTGACTTAGCAATCTAATAAATTAATTTAAACGATGACTCTTTCAAATACACCAAATTCACATCATTGCTGACCTGTGATGACAGAAAAGATCTAAACATCTCGATTGTTTGGAGCGTTACTGTTCAGCTTCAAAGCCATTGACGAAAAATTAATTATATTCTCGATCTCTAGCTGTGCAAGTTGGTTATTATTTTTTCAAGAGTGTATGATGTAGATATAATGACAGAAAAAATGAAATTAATGTAGCAAGTGAAGTTGTGCTTCTACTTGTGCTAACTGCATTCATACTGTTTGAATGACAAGGTTGATGAGCACTTGAAAATTGGAGGTTATTGATCATATGGGGGTCTATCAACATTGGAGCCAGATATACTCTGATACAATTCTATGGAAAGAACTGCATTTGGTCTGTATATTGTGTTTTTGTCGACGTAGCTGCGCACATGCTGTAAGCCCGTGACAGGTACGTCCGCTATGTATCTAAGCGATAGAGTTAAATATTTGTCATTCTTTATAGTCTTCATGCACTAAATACTTGGAATCATCACTCTGATACTTTAATCTAAACTACAATATCCCTTTCATATACATTAAATTAACATTATTTCTGAACTATGTAAGAAACTGCTGACAGATAAATTATATTCTCGAACCATTAATTGACCACATGGTTATATAATTTCATCATTATTGTAACAAAAAAAAAATTAAATTAATATTGCAAGTGAACTTGTGCTTCACTATTATCAGAGCGTGTTAGGTGGAAAAATGCCTACAGACGGGATTATGGAATCAGTCAAAGTTGCTATAACTTATGGAGTCCTGGGAAGCAGCATATTTGGCCTATTTTAACTTAATCTAAACATATGCGAGTCAAATTAGCGTTCAACCTACCAAAATCACATTGTGTGGTTCAAAGTTCAATCTTCAAAACTAATTAGAATTGAGCTAGAGAAGACCCTTATCGGCATTGACCTATTGTGCTACATGAGTATCAAATATTATTTTGTTTTCATTCTTAACGTGCATATTACAATTGTCGTCGTTTCTTTTGTCCTTTCTTTATCTGGTAATATCTATTGAAGAATCCTTCACTGTTCTGATCTTGATGTTTAACAAACAATCGGCATCCTTTACAGCATACCTAATTAAGCTGTGCTATAATCCTAATGAGCTGACAGAGGATATTTCTTATTTGATGATGAATAGAACTCCATTGGACCTGGTAGTTGGCAGCCATAGTGTCTCGTTAGAAATTCCCTGTCTCCTTATTATTATTATTATTATTATTATTATTATTATTTTGTTTTATTTTTGTTGACCGAATTTACAAAGTTTAATCATAGTCTATGGAACGCAGGATTGAAAGATGACTATCCGCTACTTTTTGCGTAGGCGAGAAAGGTCTAGGTTTTGATAACTAATATCAATATACTCTTCTTTATATTTATTGGAACTGTCTCTGTAGCATCTCCCATTTATCACCTATCCACCAACAATCGAGACACCCAAGAATACTCAGTAAAAAGTCATAATGGGTGGCTGAGGCCCTCCATGCAATTAGTCTGTTTGTTCCCTGTATCTACTAGCTAATCCAACTCTTCCAATCTCTGATTAAAAAAAAAAAAAAAGAAAGAACGAAAGAGGAAGGAGATCAATGTCCAGTTTTCGTCAGGGAGTGGAACTTACTAAATTCTATTAAGAATAAATTAAGATGCAGATTTCATGTTAATACCATGAAGGAGTGTTTTTGGTCAGCAATTGGATCTTTAGAAAAGATTAATTAATTGATAATGCGGGAAATTTCTGAAGCTAATCATAAAGGAGCCTACAATGGTGCAAAATTTTATTAGCCAGTCAATATTTTCAATGCAGGTGTTTCCGTGCACTTCCTTAGAATCCTTCTAGAAAGTGAAGTCCATATAAGAAGGCCAAGAGCATAAGATAATATGACTGAACATGATTGTTGACGATCATCACTAAACCTTTCCACCAGCAGAAACCAATCAATCATAGGATGGCTACTGTGAAGATGTGTCCAATGCCCCTTCAGTGGCAGCTGGCAATCCTATCCTCCGAGTTGACAGGTCAGCTACAGCACAAAATGACAGAAAATAGTGCCTCTTTTCTGAGACCAATGATAAATTGTCGATTTTATTAAGTAGTTGGTGAGTTATGAGGTCATAAGTCAAGTCGTCATTTTTTTTTTTTTTTTTTTTTGCCTACCACAATCTTCTTTTTTTTATCCTATTTTAAAACAGACATTACATGACAGAGTTAAGTCATGTCACTGAGCAGCAAAAATAATTATTTTTCTACCACTAAAAAAACCTTTATATAAATCGTTTTTTATAAGAACAGTTAGGGAATTGAGAAATTTAGAAGAGTGATGTGTTAAAAACCTAAACGTACAAAATTTTCTGAAAGTATAAAAATTATTGAAAAATGTTCGGTCAGCCACCATAGCTGTATGGGCCACTAACACGGGAAAATGACCCTTCACTACTTGCTTGGAAGATGAGAGAATCAAATTCAATAAAATTATACCCCCATCAATGGAAAGCAGTTGCTCAGAAATTTAACTTGGTGCTGCCTGCTGTATCAAAGTGAGAACTGCTTGTCATGACTCACGAGTCATGCAAATAATCTTAATATATGCCCTCACAGCTTGCATTAACAATCTCTCTCTATGTCATCCCTTTTCTTAGATAAGATTGCATTCACACCGGTCAACTGCCATTTTAGTATAATATGGTGTTGGGATATTGTGATAAGGGGTGATTAGTTGATTTTTGTTGCTAATGGAGCCTTATTGCCGTAGCGGGTTTCGGTCCGCTGAAACGGGTCCAAAACCGGCCCAAACCCGTTATGATAAATATATATATGCGAGTGTGTGCTAGGGTTTTTTGGATTAAGCCGAGAAAAAAAAACAGGAAATAAATAGGTGGCTGCTAATTTTTGGCCAAAGGAAAGGTGGTTGCTATTTTTTTAGTCAAAGGAAATGTGGCTACTATTATTTGACTGAAGGGAAGAGAAATTATTTGTAGCTGAGTCAAATAGAAGAGAGGGGACTGCTGCTATATATTTTGACCAAAGGGAAAAATAATTGTATGTGAGCGGCTGCTTCTGTCTTTTGGCCGAAAGCAAAGAAGAAAAGAAAAGAAGGCGGGGCTTCTTTTGGGTTTTTCTTCGGTAGTCGAAATAAAGAGGAAAATCACTGTAACAAGATATTAGGATTTGATCTCAAAATCTTGTGTGATTTCTTTGTGATTTCTCTTGTGATTGAGAACTAGAAAATTGTATTCATTTTTTGATATAGTGGAAGTTTTTCGATCATGTCCCCGTGGACGTAGGCATATTGCCGAATCACGTTAAATTTGCGTGTTCTCTGTCTCTATTATTTTTCTCTTCGGTTAACTATTTGATTCTGCTGGTTGTTGCATTAGTATTATTCCGCTATTTTTTGCTAACAATTGGTATCAGAACCCTGGTTCGGATCAGATTTCACTCAGATCGGTGTTGATTTTGAGTGGGAGTTATGTCGGAAGATAGGAAGGAAAAAATTAAAAAATTTGATGGACAGATTTTTAATGGTGGAAATTGCAGATAGAAGATTATTTATATCAAAAGAATTTATATCAATCACTGTTTGGAAAAAAAGCCAGAAAAGATGACAGATGAGAAGTGAGAATTATTAGATAGGAGGGCTTTAACGCAGATTCGATTATGCCTGACAAAAAAGGTTGTGTTCAATATCTCCAATGAGAAAACCACTTCAGATTTGATATCAGCGTTGGCTAAATTTTATGAGAAACCGCATTCTTCAAATAGATTGTTTCTAATGAAAAAGTTGTTCAACTTGAGAATGTCTTCGGATAGTTCAGTTGTTAATCATTTGAACGAATTTAACACATTATGAGTACAACTTAAATCCTTAGATTTTGTTTTTACTGATGACATTAAAGTTTTGATATTTATGTGTTCGTTACCAGATAGTTGGAGTAAATATTGTTATGGCCATCAACAATACTTCAAATACTACTCTTAAATTTGATGATGTTGTGAGTACAATCATGAATGATGAATTGATAAAAAAAGAGTATGAGTGAGAGCACAGTTTGTACAAGTACTGCTCTGTCTGTTGATAATGACAGAAAGAAGAAAAGAGGTAAAAGTTTAAGTAGGGAGTCGAAGTAAAGAGAGAGAACAAAATCTAAGGGGAAGTTCAAGAAAAAGTTAGTATGTTGGAAATGTAAGACAGAGAGTCATATGAAAAAGAATTGTCTAAACAAAAATAAGAAAGGAGCGAATATGGTGAATCCAAATAAAAAGTATGATGACTTGTGATTGTCTGTTCATACAGAATCGAGATCAGATATGTGGTTTGTGGATTCAGGGGCTTCGTTCCATTGTACTGCTCGCAGAGAATGGTTTGAGAATTATGTCCAAGGTGAATTTGGGTATGTGAAGTTACACAATGGTGGAAAGTTGTTTTTACAAGAGGTCGGGCACATACCAAATTTGAATAAGAATTTGATTTATGTTAGCAAACTGGATGACGAAGGTTATCAAATTTCATTTGAAAGGAAACAATGGAAGATCAGCGAAGGAGCAATGGTAGTGGTCAAGGGTGAGATAGTGGGAACTCTATATTTACTCTCAAGCTCGGTGGATCACGTTATTTCTTTGGCCACCGTGAAGAATGAGAAGGCTACCTTATGGCATCAGAGGCTCGGTCACTTGAGCGAGAACGACATAAGGGTATTGCAATTCAGAGGTATGTTAACATATATGAAAGATGCTAATTTTGATTTCTGTGATAACTGTGTGTTTGGAAAGAAAAAAGAGTTAGTTTTATGAAGGATGACAAGAAGAAGAAAACTGAGAGATTGAAATTGGTGCATACAGATATATAGGGGCCTTTTTCGGCGAAGTCTCTTAGAGGTAATTCTTATTTTGTCATTTTCATAGATGATGAAAGAAGGAAAATATGGATGTTTGCACTTAAGCAGAAATCCGATGTCTTCAAAATTTTTAAGGTATGGAATAATTTTGTTGAGAATGAAACAGATGTGAAGGTGAAATGTCTGTTGTCAGACAAAGGTGGGGAATTTTGCAATAGAGAGTTTGATGACTATTGCACTACCTACGGGATCAGGAGAGTGAACACTGTACCAAGGACACCGCAGCAAAATGGCGTGGCAGAGAGGATGAATAGAACTATTTTGGAGCGAGCTCAGAGTATGAGACTACATGCAGGTTTGTCTTTGCAACTTTAGGGAGCTACTGTAGATACGGCGGTCTATCTGATCAATAGGAGTCCAGCTAGTATTTTAGATGGAGGAATTTCAGAGGAGGTGTGGTCTGGTAAGACTGTGAATTATTCATTCTTAAAAGTATTCGGTTGTATAGCATATGCATATGTGGATCATGAGATGAAAAAGAAGTTTGATTCTAAATCTCATAAGTGTGCATTTATTGGATACGGTGGCGACGAATATGGTTATCGCTTGTGGGATTATGAACATAACAAGGTGATTCGTAGCAGAGATGTCGTATTCAATGGGGGCTGTATGTATAAAGACCGAATGGAGAGTAATAGTGAAAAAACAGTTAAGATAGAGCACTTGGAGCTGGATGAGCCACAGGATGGGATGGATCCCATGGATAAAAGAAAAGAAGAAATATCTACATCTGAATGGGAAGAAATGACTACAGCTAAGAATACACAAATTTCAGATGAGACCGAACAGGAAAGAGAGCCACTGACTAGAGTAGATGGTTCCAGTTCTTCATCAGAGAGTGTTCCCACTTTGAGGAGGAGCACGAGGATAAGGAAGTCAACCCAAAAACTTTGTCTTCCTTTATATCATATTTTGTATATTGATGCAGATAAACTAGAGAGTTACCAAGAGGCTATGCAGGATAAATTTCGTCTTAAGTGGGAGCAAGCCATGCTTGATGAAATGTCTTTTTTGGAGGATAATCACATATGGAAATTGGTGAAGCGACTGAAAAAGATAAAAGTATTGCATAATAAGTGGGTATATGATAAGTATCATATATTGTATTTTTCCTCCCATACTTTATCTATTTTTGTATATAAATAAATACTACTCGGGTATTTTTAGTGTCTTTTTCAGGTAATCCGATTCATATAAGATAATGGCATGAAATCAGAGTTGGAATAGGAAATCAAAATCCGAAAAGTTTCTAAAAGGACGAGACTACGAGACCACGATACTTCAGAGAGTCAAAGTGCAACACAGTCATCAAAATAAACTTAAAAGGAGAAAATACTCTCGGTGAAGAAAATTCATAAATTATTTCTTTATTTTAGCCGCTATTTAGCGGTAAATGCAGCTAAATGGCGGCCCAATGTGGGCCCCACAATCCGAGTTTTCTCCTGTGGCTTCGTTTTAGTCTTGTAGTTTCACAATTGTATTAGAATTGGGTTTGGATTTCCGAAACCTATATATTGGTCGTATCCTTGTATTTTAGGGAAAATCCAGAAGTTTTGTACTCGTTTTAAATTAATAAAATTAGGGTTTTGCTGAAGGGTGACGACTACAATACCGTGCTCCAGAGGTAAGCCATTGTTTTTAGATCTTTACTTATTTTTTTAGATAGAGTTAATTGCTTTCTAGTTTAGATTTTATTGCTTTCTAGATTAGATTTATTTGCTTTCATGAATAAAAATAGGATTTTGCTTACTAGAATTCTGAGTAGCTAATTAGTTTAGCTCTAGGATGTAGATGAAACTAGAATCCACCATATAATTACTCTCTAGTATTTTTCTTCCTAATTAAAATAAATAAAGATATGATTTTTCCATGAAAAGATTAAAATACAATAACTTGTAAATTAATACTTTGATAGGTTATAGTTAAGTTAAATTCTTGACAGTCTATGCTTAGTTAAGGTTTGGAGTTATTGATTTTAATCTTTATTATAGATTTATCTAATAATTTAGTTTATTTTTATGAAAAGTAGTATTTTTGATGAGTTATACTTGCACACCACTTGATAGCTTATACTTAGAGCATTTTAAATAAAGATTAAACTAAAAAATCACATTTTTATGAAAGAAGAAAATAATAGAAGTAAATATATGGTTGGAAACTAGTGAATTCTATATTCTAGGCTAATTAGAACAACCAAACTTCAACCTAGAAACTTTTAGTTAATCCAGTAGAATTAAAGAAATAGTAAGAATTGCAAAACACCTGAGATCTCTGTGGGACGACCTGTACAGTGCTACACCGGCACTGTGCGCTTGCAATTAAATTATCACATCAGTATACAGGGTAAAACATGAGGCAGGAGGAACACAAAAGTTCAAGGCTATACTTGTGGTGAAGGGATACGGTTAGAGAAAATGTATCAATTTTAATGAAATATTTGCACTTGTTATCAAGATGACTTCTATCAGAGTAATACTAAGTATTGTGGCTGTGAAAGGATTGTATTTAGAGCAGTTCGATGTGAAAACTGCTTTCCTTTATGGTAATTTGGAGGAGGAAATATACATAGAACAGTCAGAGCGATATGAAGTTAAAGGAAAGAAGAATTGGGTATGTCGACTGAAAAGAAAATTGTATGGGTTGAAACAAGCGCCGAGGCAATGATACTTGAAGTTCGACAAGTTTATGTTGGATTCGGATTTTGCCAGATGCAATTCAGATCATTGTGTATATTTACAAAAGTTTAAGGATGATAACTTTTTATACTTACTTTGTATGTAGATGATATACTTGTGGAAGGTACATGCACAAAGAAAATCAATTATCTGAAAAGAAAGTTGGTAGGGAGATTCTCTATGAAGGATATCGGTGAGGCTAAATAACTTCTTGGAATGCAAATTATTTGAGATAAGAAAAGTAAGAAATTGTAGTTATCTCAGGAATGGTACATCAAGAAGGTGTTGGAGAGATTCAAGATGGAAAATGCAAAACCGGTAACTACAGCTCTTGGTGGTCAGTGCAAACTGTCAAAGAAGTAAGATGCTAAAACAGATGAGAAGACGAGACACATGGAGAATGTGCCTTATTCATCGGCCGTTGAGAGTCTCATATATGCAATGGTGAGTACAAAACCAGATATTGCACATGCAGTGGGAGTAGTGAGTAGATTCATGAAAAACCTTGGAAATGAACATTGGCAAGCGGTGAAGTGGATTTTCAGGTATTTGAAAAGTACTTCAAAGTATTGTTTGTGTTTTGGGAGTGATAACATTGATGTGCAAGATTTTGTGGATTCGAACTATGCAGGTGATAGAGACAATGGCAGAAGCACCACAGGTTATGTTTTTACTGTAGGAGGAACAGCGGTAAGCTGGATTTTAAAATTACAATCAATTGTTGTTTTATTTTCGATAGAAGCTGAGTATGTTGCAGTTGCAGAAGTAAGTAAGGAGTTTATTAGTTTATTTGGTTGCAGCGATGGATGAGTAAGTTGGGTTTTGATAGAGTGGATTGCATGTTATTCAGTGATAGTCAGAGTGCAATTCATCTTGTTAAGAACTCAGCGTATCATTCACGGATTAAATATAATCACTTGAGATATCACTTCATTAGATCCCTGTTAGAGGATGGCCAATTGAAGTTGGAGAAAATTGCGAGCAATAAGAATCCTGCAGATATGTTGACAAAATCAGTTAATGGGAAAAATTTGAGCTATTGCTCAATTTTGGTGCATTTGTTTTGAATGCTGAATTTGGGACTTTGAACGATTGAGGTAAAAACTTTGGATACTGGGATTATCATTTATAGAGATTACAATTTTAGCAATAGGTTTCCAAGTGAGAGATTGTTGCTAATAGAGCCCTATTACTGCAGCAGGTTTCGGTCCTCCGAAACGGGTCCAAAACCGGCCCAAACCCATTATGATATATATATATATATATATATATATATATATATATATATATATATATATATATATATATATATATATATATATATATATATATATGGGTGTGTGCTAGGGTTTTTTGGATTAAGCCGAGAAAAAAAAAACAGGAAATAAATAGGTGGCTGCTAATTTTTGGCCAAAGAAAAGGCGGCTACTAATTTTTGGCCAAAGGAAAGGTGGCTGCTATTATTTGACTGAAGGGAGAGAAATTATTTATGACCGAGTCAAATAGAAGAGAGGGGGTTGCTGCTATATATTTTGGCCAAAGGGAAAAATAATTGTGTGTGAGCGGCTGCTTCTGTCTTTTGGCCGAAAGCAAAGAAGAAAAGAAAAGAAGGTGGGGTTTCTTTCGGAGTGTTTCTTCAGTAGCCATAACAAGAGGTTAGGATTTAATCTAAAAATCTTGTGTGATTCTTTGTGATTTCTCTTGTGGTTGAGAACTAGAAAGTTGTAATCATTTTTTGATATAGTGGAAGTTTTTCGATCGTGTCCCCGTGGACGTAGGCACATTGCCGAACCACGTTAAATCTGCATGTTCTCTGTCTCTGCTATTTTTATTTTCAGTTAACTATTTGATTTGTTGCATTAGTATTATTCCTATGTGTTTTGCTATTTTGCTCACTTTCCTCTACATACTGACATCAATATATTCTACAGTGAGTAGGTTTAACTTCATTCCTAAAAAGTTTGGGCAACGTGTCCCATGCCCACCATCATTCATACTTTTATTGGCGTCAACTCCAACTGTGATGAGCTGTGTAGAGATAGATCAGAAAAAAGGTTACCTGAAGTTTTGATAATGGGTTAGGGATTAGAGTAACGAATGTGTAAAGAAAGGATTTTGATATAACTTCGTTGTGAGTTCCTCCATCAAAGTTTGTGGCAGACTGGCCGGAAACAAAATAGAATAGAATGATCGTAGAATGTTCTCCCTCAACCTCATGGGCACAACATTTCTTTGTTTTTCAGATTGAACGTGCTTTAATCCAAATATAATACTACCTGACTTTTTTAAAGCATTAAAGTTAGAGAAAAGGGTGGTTTCAGGAAATTTCCTTGTCTGCAATGATAGTGTGATCTGATTCTATTTGAATATTCATGTCGGTTACTACTCGTTGACTGTACACTGACTACATATACATTCAGATATCTACTGGTTGACTTCCAATTTTTACGGGGATATATGTATACCATACCTCGAGATTTTTTGACCATCTTAGTGCAGTCCTGCAGATGTCATCTAAATCATTTTATCTTTGCCTCCTTACGGTGGGGATCGCTTCTCCATACCACATGAAATGCACGACAGCAGGAGCAACTTATTTTTTATCCTAAAAGCATGCACGCATACACAACCTAGCCATCGAACTTGTTCCTTTCTTAATTTAGAGAGCTTAGATTCCTAATCAAGTTTTGGCCGACTCAAAACTAGTTTATTATTCTGTGATAGGGTGGTTAGAACTGATCTTTGTACTTTCGGAGCTCGCATCTCAGATTCTTCATGTAACAGGCAGGGCAAGGTGAAGACTTCAATATCTCTGCACTACCATCCATCATCTTCCTCCTTGTATCCGGCTCGCTTGACCCATTTCCAACCGTAGTAATAGAGCTAACAAAGTATATTCATTCGAGTCCATTTTGGTTGGATCCGACAGAGACCCAAGTCAAACAAGCGAGTGCAGTCCACTGAAGACATTGCTAGCCTTACCAGACCAATGCCAATCTGTGGCATTATCCGCTATTAAACCCGACTGCGAGGGCTTTTACTTGCGAGGTCGCTGTCGATGTACGGTGGTTGGGACTGTAAGCGTAGGGGTGGTTAAGCTATCTACTTGCTCCTCTATATCATCGCATATTATAATGCTGTCGCCTGTCATCAATTCTCTAATGGAACGCGAGGGTTCCACCTGCCGTCTTTGTTAAAAAAAAATTCTGTACTTAAATCGCTTTTGATTCTCAGCTGTCTCATTTCATTATTAATAATTTTTTTTTTTAATTCTATATATAACTTCCACTCGTCTCCTTTTGCCTCTACGAAATCATTCGTTCTTCTTCTAATAATTTTCGCTTCTCATTTCATTTCCAATGGAGGTTGAGACTGTTACTCTGCATGGCTTCGATCTGCCGTCACCGACATTTGCGCATAAAGCGGCGGCGAACCTTGAGATGGAATCTTTGGAGATTCGATCGGAATCCTCTCTGGCGGCGACCAGAGTTCAGAAGGTGTACAGGAGTTACCGGACACGGCGCAGGTTAGCAGATTCTGCCGTGATCGTCGAGGAGCTCTGGTGAGTTGGAGATCAGATTTTTTTTTTTTTTTTTGATGTTTAGTTCTTTCGTTTTGTAATTCTTTTTTTGAAAGTTAAATTTGTAGTTGTTTTGTTCTTTGAAGGTGGCAAGTGTTGGAATTTGCTCGGTTGAATCACAGTACTGTATCTTTCTTCAATTTCTCGAAGCCTGAGTCGGCTGTCTCGAGATGGAATCGTGTTAGCCTCAATGCTTCCAAGGTTTGTCCCTTTAATCTTTTTTTTATGATTTTCTTCTTTTTCTTTATCAATCTTTTTCTTTTTTTCTTTCTTTTATAATTGTTGGATTGTTTATGTAAATTTATTTAGAGAAATAAATGATAATGTTGAATAATTTCTGCTGTTATTGCAGGTGGGACAGGGTTTATCAAAAGATTCCAAAGCTCTGAAGCTGGCCTTTCAGCACTGGATTGAAGCTGTGAGCTTTTTCTTATTACTACTACTACTAATATTATTCTCATTAATTTTGTTTGATTACTGTTTATTTTCCTTGTTCTTCTGGTTGATCACAAATTATTTTATAAATTTTCAAACATGAACAAGTAAAAGTGAGTTTTCTTTTTTTCCCTTTATGTTTACAGATTGACCCAAGGCATCGTTACGGACATAATCTGCACTTGTACTATGAGAAATGGTGTGATAGTGATGTTGGCCAGCCATTCTTCTTCTGGTGAGCTGCGAAATCTTTAGTTTTTTAGCTAGATTGTGTGTTGAGTTCAGAGTACTTGATTCCATTACTATTATTTTTAAATAATTTTAATGTGTGATGCGCATATAATTGTATTCTTGTTCATGATCATAATCTTACTGGTTATTGAAGTTAATTTTTGCATAAGACGCAGTAAATCCATGCTTTTGAGAGTTATGTGCGGGTCAGATTGTTCCAAATGTCTTTATGAACCATAATTTGATCCAAGGCGGTATGTTTATTACCAAATTGTTACTAAAAGTATCATGTCAAAAAGTTTATAATATGGTTACATAAGTGCTTGTTCCTTGCTTCCATTATGACTTGATTACTGATGTATATGTCTAAAGTTAGGTTGGCCCGTCTTGGAGAAACAATTGCACATAACCTTGATCCAGCAGTGATCCTTGATATTTGGCTATATTTTCATGAGAGTTGGGCTACTCAGTTTGACTTTATGATGATAGTACGTGATGTTAAAATTATTTTATTTGTTCCCGAGAGTAGCCAAGGGTTTGGGTTTCTCTCTCTATATATATATATATATTTTTTTTTTTAATAAAACACTATGTAAAACTAGATGGTCTGGAATACCATCTTCCTGATTTTCCTGAGGTTGGAGGCAGACGTCTGTTCATACCATGTGATGCACCCTAAAAGGACTATGGACCAATCCAAGACCAACTTTTGTGGTATATAATTTATTTTATTTATCAGTTTGACGTCAAAGAAAAGTTTTTTTTTTTTTTTTTTTTTTTTTTTTTTTCATGTGATAAAGCCTTTCAAAACAAAGGAGCAGAATACGACTACAAGATCCAACCATCGGGATATGACATAAAGCCTTTAACCAACTACATGAAACTACAAAGCATGTATGTATAAAAGAGGCTAGACAACATCCGATATGTAGGGGGCATTGGGTGTCTCGGTCATAGCCCTCCTGATCGCTCCTCTCAGTCTTGGCTATCCTCAATTGCTCTCCTACTAGTTGTGGATACATCAGGATCCGCCTCCACCGTGCGCTATAATGACGGTGGCAGATTATGCCTGCCTGTAGAAACATCCAACATCCTGAAATCGTCTACTGCTGAGAGTAGACATGTTCAATGTTTGTGTCCAGATGAATAAAAATACATTTATCAATAGTGTGTGACACATCTCCAGAGATCCGGCTATAATGCTCTTTATTTGGACGATCCAACAAGTAGTTGTCACCATCAAGTGATGAGAACCCCACCCCCACCCCCTCCTCCCCGAGTCCCGAACTTACCCCAAATATATTGCACATGTTGTACATATTGGCCATCGATGAATAGTTTCTGAGGATCATTGCATTATTTGTTCTGCTAATGTTTCTGAGGATAATTGCATTATTTGTTCTGCCAATGTTCTAGGGCTGTAGTTATTTCTATTCATGTGATCAATTAGTTTATAGTCCAGTGCAAATAATGGTAGCATGTAAAACACTTAGTTATCCTGTTCTATGATCTTTGCAGGCTGGATATTGGCGGTGGAAGAAATGTTGATCTGCCTGAGTGCCCAAGGTCATGGCTCCGGCAGCAGTGCATTAAATATCTGGGCCCCGTAAGTTCTACTCAATTTTGAATCTACTCAGAAATAAGTAGTTGAATCCATGCAGCTTCCTGTAGTGTTGGTTTAAGGTGTTTATAAATTCCTCAAAAACGGTAAAAATTCAGCTGCTTATTTTAATAACTTGATTGTGTTTCTGGATATTAGGGTTTTTCAATGATAGGGCAGATGACTTGAACCCATATAAGGGAGAGAATTCACCTATATATTGGGAGTTTGCATCGGGCATCTGACATCTCCCAGCAAAGTTCACAATTTAGCACCTCTGCCAAAAATTGCAGGGTGTTCATCCTGAACAGTTAGATATTTAGCAATATGATATTGACAACAAACTTCATTATCCTGCCTGTTTATTTTTATTTATTTATTTTTGGTAGAGATTATACCAACTATTTAGCTGCCACAAACTTTACTTGAAATTTCTAGCAGAATAAATTATTATCAATTGAATGCTAAGCTTGGATGATGCGACCATATTTCAATTTACAAAATGAACTCTCGGTGATAATCTGCACTTTATTTATCTTTATGTAATCAAATCTCAGCTTTGTAATTATGTGATTTAGAAAAAGAAACTTAAATGATAATTTGCACCTCAGATAAAAACTTTTGCTAGAAGTGATTTCATGTGGCTACACACAAAAATTCACGAGGCCTGTAATCAGTTGATGTAAAACTGACTACAGAAGGAAAATTTTACTTATCCAGCACTTAAACAGAGGAAGCAAATCAGTGCTTCTTTTATGGACACTGATTTTAAAGCTCTTACATTTTGTTCTTTTCACACATTTATGGATGCTGTCTGCAGAAAGAGCGACAACACTATGAGTATGTACCTATAGACGGTAAATTAGTGCACAAGCAAACTGGAGAGCTACTTGATACTACCAATGGATCTGAAGGGGCCAAGTGGATTTTTGTCATGAGCACCTCTAAGAAGTTGTATGCTGGAAAGGTGAGTGGTGACACTAATAGTTTATCCTGCTCAAATTCAAATCTGTTGTGATCAAATGGAAATTGGAATTTAAGTTAAACATTGTTTCCTTTATGTCCAGAAAAAGAAAGGAATGTTTCACCATTCCAGTTTCCTGGCAGGAGGTACTACTTTAGCGGCCGGTAGATTCACTGCTGAAAATGGAGTGCTTAAGGTAACAAATACTGGTTAATCCTTTGCGAGCATTTTGGATGTTTGTGTTTCACAAAAAACGGTTCTTTTGAATTACTATCATTGCGAAGATTGGAATCAGTTGTTCCTCTACATAATCTTCCAATACTAGTTACCGAAATTCTACTTTCTGAAATTTTCTATGTGCTCGGGGCGTAAATTTTCACCGATAATTGTGCCATTTTCTTAATTTGCTATATGCATATCATTTGTATAAAGCTCAAGTCTAATCTCCAGTTGGACTTGTTTAGATTGGATCTTCCCATAGAGGTATTTACATGGCATTGAAGATTTTGACCAATATGCCTGATAAGCTAAATGCATGATAACATTTGCGCTTTGCAGTGTATCTGGGCCTACAGTGGACATTACAAGCCATCAGAGGAGAACCTGAACAACTTCCGTAGCTTCCTCAGAGAAAATGGGGTTGATCTTAATGATGTTCGGGTACTAGACATTTTTTTTTTTTTTAATTATTTATTCATTGTGTGTCAAAATGATCCATCCTTTTTACAATTTTGGTTGGTGATGTTTCCGATATGAAACACTTATGTAAGATCCCAAGATCTTTTATTTAGTTTTTCAAATTTATCTCATTCACAGGTGCCCTCCTCATCTAATGAAGACTGTTATGATGATCGTAAACAAGATCAAGCAGCGGATAAGGTGATCAAACCTATGGCATTCCGAGCAACTCCACAGCTCGAAATGCCTATGAAGATGGAGAAGCGCCAAACTGCTGAACCAACTCTTGTCTCCGAGACTGTGGTGGATGTCGATGCAGATGAAGCTAAAGGAGCCTACTATAGAAGGACTTTATCCGGTGGGCTTCAAAGCCCTTGGGCAAACGTGCCTCAGAAAGCGATTCTGGAGAGGATCAAGTCAAAGAGGGAAGCACATTCGTACCAGCTGGGTAATCAGCTGTCGTTGAAGTGGTCTACTGGTGCTGGTCCAAGGATTGGGTGTGTAGCAGATTATCCGGTGGAACTGAGAACGCAAGCACTGGAGCTTGTGAATCTCTCGCCCAGGAGCGGGCAGCCTATGAGTTTTTCACCCCGACTGCCGTCTATCCGACACTCTGCGTCGTGCTTGTCACCGGCCTCTGTTTGCACTGGTGGGAAGAAGTAACCATTTTTGCTTGATTATCACCAACCAGTTTAGCTCTCCCTCTGCATCTGATCCGAGTCTTGTTCCAGCATCTTGAAATGTAGCTGATAGATTCCAAAGTAATCATGTAACACATCATAGCAGTCGCCTTATTGGAATATTAATTAATGTTCATCCCCTTTGCCTGCAGATAAATATGTTTGCAGGAATGGTTCTCCATCTTTGACAATTGGTTTATCTCTACTTTTGATTGCAGTTTATTGAATCCATATTGCTATTTTGACTAATAACACCCATTTTATCTAGTAGATAGATAACAAGCTTCTCAGTCATTGTGAATAAACAGAAAAGGTGCTATGCTGAGAAATGGAAAAACAATTATCGAATATTTAGTCTAATTCCGAAATATATCCATCCATTAAAGGGATATAAAAACTTTGACACGTTTATATGCTTGCTTTTTTACAAGTGATATTGCAAGTTACAAATTATATATATATTACTGTAATTGAAGTTGCAGCAGTTCTTATTGTATATTTAATTTGGAAATTACAATTGATAACTAAAGTTGTAAAAAATTTTAAATATTAAATATTTTTATTTTAAAAAAGTCTAAAAATATCTTATTTATCAATAATATAATTACTGTCTACAAATAGATGAGGAAAAGAATATCTAAGATTTTTTTTTTTCCTGCAACTGTAATTACTGTATTTACATAATTAGAACTCTAATTGCAATTATAAACTTTTACAACTACAGATGCAATCAAACAATGAAAAATACAACTTATAGTAAAAGTGATTGCATTTGCGACCACTTTACACAGCTGCAACTAAACACTCAAAAGCGGAAGAATTTTAATGACAAGTCACAAATGGTGCCGGTTCGGGGAACCAGTAACGAGTTCCGCACGAGTCACGGCACTGACATGAAGAGTGCTCCGCACCAGCTATCGGCACGTTTGATGCACGTGACCTAAGAGTTAAATTCGGTTTTGGATGTGAGAACATGTGCAACCCGAATGCGGTCCATTCCAAAAACCCTAACCCAACCTCAATTTAAAAGAAGGCGCGGACAGCCGCGATTTCTCCGCCCAGAAACCCTAGGCGAGGGGAGAGACTACCTCCATTTCCCGGGACGCTCCTCCACTGGGCGGCCGAGCTCTCTGGTCTATCGAAGTAACATTATCTCAATCCCTACAATTAATTTTTAATATAATTGCTTTGCTCGTTTCTCTTGCTAACAATGATAAGTCGTCGTTTATGCCCGTTGGAATGTAATTTTAGTTCTGATGTATTTTTGTGTTGTGATCGATCTTTGCTTCACATATTTTATGCTGCATCGCATCCTTAGAATCCGAGTATCAAAGTATCAACACTGTCTATTTCGCTCGCTTTCAATGCTCAAACATCTACTGGATCTTTAGCTGTTATTATTATTATTATTATTTCCTAAATACGATCTAACGTTTGATTAGACGAGGAGATGGTGAGTATGCAAAAATTGCAGTTCAATCTTGTTTGAAACAAGATTCTAGTTAGATATTCCGCTGGTCAAGTTGCATGGATTGCAAATTGGGTTTGGTCATTTCAGTCAGTCAATCTTGTAATGCAACATGTCGATCGCCATCGTCAGAAAAATTACTTTCATGTGGATTGAAGAATGACGATATCTACGTTACATTCAGTCTTAGCTGATTTAGATCACTGTAGCGCTTTGGTTCTAGCGCATTCCTCTTCATCCATTTGCACCTCGTTTTAATTTATTGTAAAAACTCCTTATCACTTGATAATTTTCTTTCCCCCTCTAATTACAAATTTCATATTTGGCAACTTTTTACCCTTGCTATGGAGTTGTTATGCCATATTATTTGAGTTGTGTAGTCATTGACATGTTCTTTATACTGCGAACATGATGTTAGCCCTGTTGTTATCCTTTACTTTGTGGTATCTCTTTTAAGATATACTAATTTAGTTTGAGAAGTGAGTTTTGAAATGCCTCCTCCATCTTGTGTTCAGAATGAAGTTTGTTGCTGCATATTTGCTTGCTGTGCTTGGGGGAAACACTTCTCCCTCTTGTGATGATCTAAAGGGTGTCCTAGGATCAGGTATATATTTTCTCTCTCCTCAAGTACATTTCCTTTTACTGAAAGATTTTTTTTTTTTAATAATTATAAACAGCTAATTAATAATTTATGATTAGCATATTTCTTTTTCGCATGTCTGCAATGGTGGCCATGCAGTGGAAATAGATTCTGATTCTAAGTGAAGCAATTTGTACCATGTACACTTTTGGCAAATGATCTAGCTATTCTGCAGTGATAGCTTAATCTTGCGAGAAATGAGCCTAGTATTGTAACAGATTTATAATGTTTGTCCAACCCTTTAGACATCTCTGCACAGGTGCTTAGACTTTATGAACAATTAGGCAATACTGGCTATTACTAAATATAAAAACCTACTCTTGATGTTTCTTTTTCTTCCCCCATTTGGTGGGGGGTTGAGGGGAGGCTTATATTACGGATATAGAAACCTAACCTTTTTAACTGTGTTAATTGATGTGCAGTTGGTGCTGAGGTTGATGATGATAAGATTGAGCTTTTCTTGTCTGAAGTCAAGGATAAAGACATAACTGAACTTATTGCTTCTGGAAGGGAGAAATTTGCCTCGGTGGCTTCTGGTGGCGGTGCTGCCATTGCAGTTGCGGCTCCTGCTGCTGCTGGTGCTTCAGCGGCCCCTGCGGCAGCTGAGGCCAAAAAAGAGGAGAAAGTAGAAGAGAAGGAAGAGTCAGATGATGTAAGAATTTGTTGCATTGAACTTAATTATTTCAACATCCATAATATAACCGTTCTATTTTCTGAAAGTAATTGCATTGAACTTAATTGTTTTGACACCCACATTGTAACTGGGCCATTTTCTGAGAGTGATTTGAACATTGTTGCAACTGTTTAGAAGTGGGTCATGAATTATAGTTATTTAGCTTTGCCCTGTTTTTTTTTCCCCGCCAGAAATACTAATATCTGAATTGTTTTATTTTCGTTTTGCAGGATATGGGCTTCAGTTTGTTTGACTGAGTGGTTCAGCTTTCAGTTTATATGTTTTGTAGGCCGAAGTCAAATGCGTTATCAGAGTTTTGCGTGCAAAATGTTTGAAGAGGTCTATTAGAGACCTAGTTTTTGTAGTTTTTGGTTCTTTTTGGAGGGGAACAAAAAAAAAAAAAAAAAAAAAGAGGCAATTCTGCCTAAATGTTTTGTAAGAACGTGAGAGAAGTAGGACATCAAATTGTTTTGAGAATTACTCTAGATTATGAGCCAGATATCATATTTCAGCTTTCATGTCATATTTTAGCGTAGTTTGAAATGCTTGGACGATATTATGGTGCAAAATTTTAAGATGTGCTGACAATTTCATGATATTTTGGTTTGGTACATTGTTTGAGAAACTAGAATAACATTAGACAGGTTCCATGTTCATTAAACTTTCTATGTTCATTAAACTTTTGAGAATTTGTTGTTTATTCATATTCACCCTTATTATCAATTTTGCTGCCAACTTTGTCCGAGGGAAGTACATTGCAGATCTTTTGTGATAAATTGCAGGAGAAGAAACAGTTGAATCATGGACTGTTTGTGCTTTGGACATTTTTGCTATACATAGGGCTGGCAGCGAAGTTATCAGGAAAGAGAGTACGGCTCAGTGGAAGGATTTGATCGTTGCTTCTTGTTTGGTTGAGGTTGACCGAGAGCTAAACAGCATCACCAGCTACAGTAATTGGTATGGTATAAAGTTAATCAAATGACACACCTCTGCCATTTAAAGCTTTATTTATTTATTTATTTACAGAAGGATAACAAGCCTTCTTAATCTGCTACCACCCAGCATATGCATTTTACTAGGCATATTCTTCTGCATATAAAACTCGTTATTCCAAGTCTAGTGAACCTCCTTCGGCCATTAAATCCCAAGGCTCTAGCAATGTAGTTGACCAGACTCTCATCTCGCCTTGGCATCTGCATTTGTCATGAACCGTTCCTCACTCAAACATAACCCGCCAGCTTCGAAGCAGTGTCAGGTGTAAAAATTATTCTCGTGTAAATATTATTTTCGGAAATTTGAACCTGTACCAAATAGCAAGATATGAAGACACAAGCATAGAACCTCATTTGCATTCTCATATTTAATGCCTCAGCGTGCCATGGACCTTGTAGAGGCACCGATGTCAAGATTGAGCTGTCTACTGCCTAAACATTTTCACATTCAATCGTAAACATTCTCACAACCAATCAAGAAACAATCATATTCAGCCCAAACTCTCAGAATCAAAGGCTAATTAGGTTCTGATACAGTGAGTTGTATGGATCTACTTCATTTTTCCTATACCTCATGGTTCCAGCCAATTTTTAATGCAGAGTTTTGTTTCTCATTCTCTTCTTTTGTCAAAACTTGTGCAAGTTATCAACCAGCTATTATTTGGTAGGAAACTTAAATATTTTCATAATATGAACACGACCATAGATCTTTGATTAGATGTACGAAAAATTTAAGGCAACAGAAAACATACAATGTAGAGAAATTATTAGTAGTTTGGAGCCAGTGAAGAACACTATGATTGCAATCAACAATAGATATTTTATGTCTCCAAAAGAGAAATACACACTCGTGACTCATGCATACATTACCTATAACCAAATCATGCATAAACTTTGGAAGAAACCAACTAGTGTCCGGCATATTTAACCATGGCAATCAAAACATTGACATACTATCCTATATATTTGACACCTTCGAAGCAAATGCAAGACCTTCCTTTTGAAGTTGATCTAGGTCCTCCACTCGGGGTTGGAGCTTTGCAACCTTGGCAATGGCCTTGTTTTCATCAGGGGTGCCAGCCTCAAGGAATACTCCGACCACCTTCCCATCTTTGATCCAGTATGAGCCGAACTTAGGCTTAGGAGATGCAGGGTTGTTGTCGCCAAACAGAACTGTGTCCCCTACATTATCTCCATAGAATTGCCAGGAAAGGTCAAATGCACGAGAGTAGAAATACGGAAGATAATCATATTCCTCAATCAGTTTCCCTTCTTCGCTTGCCTTGATTGCCTGTGCATTGAGAAGAGAACATATCAAAACACAATTCTGGAACACTATAATAGTGTCACCCATGTAATCGGCCGTTGGCTAAAATAGAGAAAAGAAAATACCTTCACGGCTTGCTCAGCTGATTTTCTAGCATGATCAACATGCTCAACTCTTCTCTGCTCATTATACAACTTCAAAGGGAAGGTAGCCACATCCCCAACAGCATAGATACCGGGTACGCTTGTTCTGAAGAAGCCATCAGTCTGAAATAGCAAATATTTGGAAAAGAAAAATCTAAAATTACTATAAGAAGAATTCATTTGGTATACATAAGCCAAATACTAAAACTAGCTGCGAGTGTAAGCAGCTGTAATTGATGGGTGTTGATAATATTTCAGCCGAAACAAAAGAACATACAGGGCAAATAATTATAGAAATAACCTGGCTGATGCCTTCCAGATAGCAAGAGTCTCTCGTTGAATCTTGTTTCTTTCGGGTAAAGCTTAACATAAGACTCTTGCCATCCTATAATTATTTACGTCATGGCAGGTTTAACTGCAGTTATCAAACATCTTTTCATTTTCTACTAACTAGTTCAGAAATATCACAATTCCTTTTTGATCAATAACGAGGGATATATCCCCCGCGTTTTTTTAATAGGAAATATCACAGATCTTTTTCTTTCTTTTTTTATGAGGGAAAAAAAAAAAGAGTTGTGATATTCTCTATTAATGAAACGAAAGATGTGCAATATAAATATCACCACTCTTTTTTTTGAGGAAATATCACAACTCTTAATAGAGAACTTGTGAAGGAAACGAAAGATGCGCAATATATATATGTATATGGTTAGAAATGAGAATTGGTCTTACCTTAATTCCACCTTTCTCTTCTTCCACTTGTCCTTTGAAAAGTGTTGTGAGTGGTCTTCCACCAACACCGACAACAACAATATCAGCATCCAGCACTCTTCCATCCTTCAGCTTTACTGCTGTAACCTGATAAACATAAAAACAAAAAAAAGTTGCCTTGAAATGCATGAGAGCGAACTTCCTATTTATGATGAAACTGAAAATAGATATGGTCCTCATATGTATCCAAGGACTTACATCGCCATTGGTATCAGAATCAAATCCAACAGCAACAGTTCCTTTGACAATTTTTATTCCCTTATTTGCATAATAACCCTCGTAGAAAGAAGCAATTCCTGAAGTGAAAAGTCGAGGCACTGCATAAAACAAAGGCCAGATTATTAGCATCTCAATAGCATTTCACCTTTTAGTTTTTTTTTTTTTTTTGGCGATATGCATGCATAAATTCTTGCTGACTAGTAAGTGAGTGAAAAATGGGAAACTTTTGAATTCTAGTTCCATTCCACTTGTTTGGGGGGAGTTCAACTTACTGCACCAAGGTTCAGGGTAGACCATAGTGACATCTAGATCATTGATTTTAAGTGCTGCACCAAGCTCCAGACCGATATATCCTCCTCCAACAATCACAGCTTTCCCTTTCTTTTTTGCTTGTATTGCTGCCACAAGCTTATCTGCATCGTCAATCTCCCTTAGATAAAATATATTGTTTGCGTCTGCTCCTTGAACACCAAAATCACTGAGCTTTACAACCTGCATAAAACATAAATATTCATATAAAAGATGGAAAGAGTGTGTATTGGTTTACAGGTTTTTCATTCTATAAGTAATTTTCATTAGCGGCAAGGTGTATCTGCAGAGCAATAAATGCCAACAAGTTCTAAAAGCACGACCAAACTTACATGCCAAATAATCATTCAGTGTCAAAATGGTCAACCGGATTTCTATCCAGTTTCAATCATCTATAGGAAATTGACATAAATGGTAAAATAATATTTGATATAAAACATCGTCTACGTACACACCGAGGATCCAGTAGCAATGATCAGATTGTCGAATGTGAAGATTGTACCATCTGCACTAGTAAGGGTCTTGGAAGCAAGGTCTGATTTCACAATCTCCGTGTTAAGTATGAGCTCTATGCCTGCAGCAGCAACCAAAAATTACAAGCATCATTTCAACAAAAGTATACTTTACTTCAATTAACGGGATGTAGTGGGTTCAAAGAATTATTTCTTGGAATTTGTTCCAGAATAACGGATATGACGTCCCCAAACTTGTGAATGTCAGAAAGACTATGCTGACATGTTAGAATTCCAAATTGTTTAAAGGAAAGATAAATGAAAAAATTAATTGCCTTAAACACAGATAGAAAAGAGAAGGGAAAAAAAAAAAAAGTAGGCTCAAAATTTTACCTTTCTCTGTATACCATTCAGGAAGCAATCTCTCTCCCCCACTTCCAACGCACACATGAAAACCAGGGAGTCTCGCAGCACCTGCCACACAGAAATGACAGTAATACACCTTCAACATGAATCTATAACTCGATAACCAGATGGAATTTGGCAGTAATTCAAGGGGGCTAATCAATAGAGTAGTCCTTATCCAATATCTAGGCATCATTTGTGCAAAAAAAAAGAGCTTGAAATGAGTTAGCTGCTTACATACAAGCAATGCTCACTACTCACCTTGAGGGAAAAGGTATGCTTTGCTTAGTGCAGGCCGTTCATAAGGAGCTACCTAAGGAAAATTGAAAATAGAAATATAAGAAAGAGTATATATGCCTTGAGGTAAGCTAGAAGCTGCAACCATTGAATTACATAAAAAATGCAAAATAATTATGAAGAAATCAAAGGAAGAAAAAGGACTCGAAGAGACCAATTAAAAGAACAAAAACAAAACAAAACAAGAGGTTGTGATTTATTTGTTTCACATAATTTTCTGCCCCATAAGTTGTCTAAATCTCTTAAGAGGACTGGTTTTACATTTATTAGGTCTTGGGGGCCTATCACCGTGAAATAGATAAACCAAAATCCTTACAGGTATTCGCATGTTAAAAGAAGACTTGAAATATAATTTACAGCACAGAAACTGCTATAAGCAAAATGCGTGCAAGTTGAGAGACGAAATAAGCATCCACAGTAACTTTACACCTGATCAAGTAAAGCCACATGGTATCAGTGTCGCACATACAACCTACCTATAAAATTGGGCAGATAACCAAGCACTAGGGAGTAAAGTACTCTAAAGTTGACTAAAAATACTTTACATTTTATCCCAAGCCCTTTCCTTGCCCATAAATCCTAGGGATGAACTCCCAGCTGGTTAAGTCTTTCTTACCTAATAAAATCAGCACAAGCTAAATACTTGGATGTATAAGTTCATTAAGATTGTCCATATGAACCACCTCTCCATCCAAATTTTTGTTAATTTTAATGCCTTTAGCTGAAAGGATATTTTTTCCAAGTTTTTCAAGAGGGATGGCAGATTATGCCAATTGAGGTTGCCGAGAGTCTCAGTGAGTCACACACACTTCTCCTTCAAAGCAATTTGTGGATGTAACATTGGAGGTTTCTATTTTGAATGGGTGGATACAATTTCTCTCGTTGTTGGCGTGGCCAAAGAAGCCGAGGTCAGTGTACTTAGGTAGATCGACGAGTCATGACGAAGTGTTCAGTAAATTTCTACTGTACCAACACATTCAACTTTGACGAGAGGTATGAAGGTTATGCTCTACCATGAATGGTGTACGGTGATAATACATACTACAATATGCTTTCAAGTACTCGTTGATCGAGTTGTGCTTGTTGTTCTTGTAAAACATTTATGCTCATCAACTTAGGTTTAGTTTTTCCTTTTTCTTTTGAGGATTAGATTAAAGTAAGTGCTTCATGTATTTTTGCAACCTGTAATTTTAAGGATGTTTTATTGATAAAACGACAGGGAGCCCTCACGGTTTCCTCCCCAAAAATGTCATCAAATTCCGAACAACTTGCTAGAACAATATTTCCCCAAGATATTATCATCCTCGAAGTATTCTCACATAAAACATTCCTAACTATCTGGAAATAGTTTTTGCACTATAATTTTTCACCCACAACAATGCTCACACTCACCACAACAGAAAAAGCTTTCTCCTTTCTCTCTATGTGACCTCAGTCGTGCTCCACAATAGCATTTAAATGATCGGCTAATTGATCCAGCAATAATCAACAATATTTATCACTCACCTAAATGTCAGTGTTTTATATGCTTCTCCCTTCAAACGAATACTTACAATATTACATAAAAACTTTTAACCAAAACTAAGAATTAATGCGCTTGCACGTGAAATGTGAATAGGACAAGAGAAGGAACAAGGAAGAACATAGCAGACATTTGAAGTATACAGCTCTAATTCAAAAGTATTTGCTTATTTTGTCAAAATAGTCAGCATCACCAAATTATAGTGATTTGCTCAACCAGCTAAAGTTTCAAGTTTCTCATGTCTAGTAGAATCACTAAAAAGTCAGTTCAAATTGTTGATCCTTGAATAAGTTAAAGCATGGTAAGATATAGTATTTTAATAGGATGATGAACAGGGCAGTGATTCTACTGGAGATAATATAAAAAAAAAATTGAATCAGCATTTGAGACACTATGATAACGATTCAGTGAGTCGGTGTACCCACATGAGTTGCCCTAGCTAACAAAAAATAAAGACTACAGTAAGTCAAACACCTAGCAAGCATTTGAAGAAGACATAGCATCCATTTAGTTATGAATATCCAAATAGAACAAGTCAAATACTGATAAATGATCAAAAAAAATTCCCCAAAAAAAAAAATAAAGGGGAAAAAATAGAGAAAGAGGCAGATCGAGTAATTGGCAACAACATACAGCCTCTTTCGATATGATTGCCAGTTCTCCTGGCACAAGGCCAAGCTTCGTGAACTCTCTCGCTGCATATCCCTGCAAAAATCAAATCAAAACTTCATTATTTTTCCCCTCAAACAGCAAGCAATCAATCGAGTAATTAAAAGATAATACAGGATCAGAGAACTCACAGCAGAGACTCCTCCGCCAAGAATCACATACTTGAAGTGCTTAGACGCCATTAGAGATGATCCTACGATTCAATCGAAAACCCAAAACTACAGGGCGAAAAAAGGAAACTTTTTTTTCTCTGCGAACACAATGTAATTGAGAAATTAGAGATTTAGGCAGGAAAATTTATAGCTTTAGCTTTTGGTCAGAGAGGAGGGACGTAGATGCTTACGTCGAGATTCGCCAGATTGGACTGCCAAGTGGCGGATCGAGAGCCGTCCGCTTCCGGCGATTACGCGGTCCGGTTTTGTCGGTGCGCATTGCAGCGAATCTTTTTTTTTTTTTACCCCGTGGGCGGCCATAAATATTTACTTCCCTGTTTAGGCTGCTGTTTTGTTCGTCAATCACTTCAACTTACTTTTAACGACCAATTTAATTATATACCGAAAAGGAAAAATCCCCCAATTTAATGACAAACACATATTGTTTAAAATTTTGAATGGAGACGCGAACAGAGCTAGATACTTTTTCTGTTTTAATTTACCTTATTTATGACAATAATTGCTTGTTTACTTACTTTCTCGGGATGATTTCTTTTCCTGCTAATTATTATCTCTAGATTATTTCTTTTCTAATTTAACCAATAGAGAATACTGTGCATTAACTGTACATTACGAGGCTTTTATATTTTTTTAATCTTTTTTAAAAAACTTTATGTTGGTATGTTTAATATCCATAGTCCTCTCTCTCTCTTTATATATATATATATAAAAGAAAAATGGAAATGAGCTTACAATTAACGCAAATTATCGGAGTTGCAGTTTATTTTCGCTATCTCCAATAATTTTTTCAAAACAATTTCTTTTGGATTATGATCTCGGCCCCTTAGGGTTCACTCATACCCAATTTCTTGGATTTTAGTTTTGATTTGGTCCTCATCAAATTAATACAAAATTAACAGTTTTCAATAAATAAAATATTTTGTATGTACTTGATGAAAGGGTAAATGAACTCCAAAATTTATAAAATTTAATTCGAAAGAAGTTAAGAAGGTAAAGATAGTAAATGTAAAAAAAATTGAAGAAAAATTATTAGATTATTATGATTTTACCGCTAGCTCATATAACTTTTTCTTAGCTGGCAGCTCACTTACAGCAATTCACACACACACGCAGCTCACTTACAGTAATTCACACACACACATATATAATGGAAAATTCACAGACAGGTAGTGAAGGGAATTACTTCACCGCCATTTATGTGGCCCAATAAAATTATTACATATAGCGCCACTTAAATAACAAATAAAAACTCTCTCTCTTTTTATTTATATATATATATATATATATATATATATATATATATATATATATATATATATATATATATATATATATATATATATATATATGCGCGCGCGCCCGCACGCATTCATAGTCCAATGCACTCATTTTTCAAAAAATGAAGGCAAAATAAGACACCAATTCCTTTCCAATTGAAGCCATAGTCAGAATAAATAAATAAAAGGAGCAGGTAAGGTATGATTTATTTAAGCATATATTTATGTCAAATAATAGACGAAGCTATTCACTTTGCTCTGCCTAATCCGTACAAATCAAAACTCGATCAATTTCACACACAGAGAGAGAATATTATGAACATTAAGCAAGAGCTTGTTTAAAATGTCCACCTCATTTTTTGGTGTCGTTCAGTTTTTGCTACTTAAACTCACACACATATGTTTTTTAATAGTATTATTCTCATCGTGAGTTGAATTCAAAATCTCTCATAAATTAAATTGCAGAGAGAAAAAGAGAGAGATGATACTGCCAAAGCTAAAGCCTACTGGCAGTGTCATTCAGTCCATGAAAGGCCTACTGGCAGTGTCATTCAGTCCATGAAACAATGCAACATCATCCCAAAGCCACGTCATACCCATTTACAAGCGAAAATAACCCACCCCATTGCTAATTATCTTAGAATGCATTATCATCTCAATGCAGGTGTTTTAAAATGTATAAAGCTCCTGGATCATTACGTAGGCCATCCATCGGATATTGCAGCTTCATATCTGACCCAACACAGCACAACCATCAGAACTGGGAAACCATGATGGTGTTGAAATGTCGATTTGTTCATCTCAAATTAATAATGTATTAACGAGACACAGCCACAAAATGCTGGAGCTTATAATACCCAGAAGATTCTTAACTAGACAACCTCGGCTACTTCCCAGGTTTCTGCCCATCTTGCTGGCCATTGCTACGGCCCTCAAGGCTCATCTCAACACGACCGATGGACAACACCCACCATCAATACCCCCAAAAACATGCAGACAAACAAGCGAATAAATTCTTAAATCTGAAGTATAATCATCACAATTCTCTCTCTACACCACAAATCGCTTATTCATTGCATCCATCCATCAAGTACCATGCTCGATCCCACCATTCAAAGAACCATGAACCACAAATATTATAAATTTGTATTAGATAAGGAGCTCCTATGTCTTCTACGTCCATGTGAGATGCTCGTAACACCCAAAAAAAGGTTAAAATAACAATTTTAAAATATATATTTATATATAAACCTTTATATGACTGACTCACAGTGGACCACTGGCATACAGCCCGGTTCCCTACTAACCTGCAACACCCCCCACCCCCCGCGCGCCAACACGTGCCCTTCACTTGTTGCCTTCTTCTCATTGGCTTGGCTCGGAGAACCTTCTTGTCACGTGGAAACAGTTCTGTTACTGCCACTACTTTGGTTTCATCCACTGATCAGCTTCAATCTATTGCTCAACTGTAAATGAACAGCATTTGGCAACATAGAGCTTACATGTGAACCCAGATCTGTAGCCAAAGACTGTTCATCACTTGTAAGCTGTACATTGTCAAAGTGTTCAATTCAAAGCTTCTCACTCAACAAGCAAGCTGGTAAACATAAAGTTGGAATTAGCTAAGAGCTGCTGATATCTAATAGTAGTCCACCACCGGTGTACCGGGACAGCTGTCGTCGTCCTCCGACAGCTCCTGGTTGCTGCTGCGGCAGCATCGACTGAATGGTGGCGGAATGTATGGCGGAGACGTGCATCTCAGCAATGCCCAGTTAACAGTGTTGAAGAATGGGTGACGTTTGATTGCCGTTGCGCCCACTGTGGATCCCATTCGCTTAGTGGGGTCCTTGACTAGGAGACCCGCTATGAGATCTTTTGCGGTGGCAGAGATTGGTGGGTCTCTGGGGAACTCGAGTGCACGAGCAACAATGCTGGCCAGTGTCAGCTCGTTATCGGATCCTCTGAACGGAGTGACACCGTAGAGAAGTTCGAAGATGAACACCCCCAGTGTCCACCAGTCTACTGTGCTGCCATGGCCTTCCCCTGTTGCAGAATTACTTTAAATTACTAAAATTGGACACTATCATTACTGCCCCCTGGTTTGTTCATATTAATTACAGGCAGTAATCAATCAATGATTTTAATTTGAAATCCACAGGCCCTCTGCCTGCCTTGAACCAAATTCCAATTACCTGAAACAATTTCAGGAGCCAGGTACTCGTGCGTACCAACAAACGACATGGAGCGGAGATCAACAGGCTCAGCCACGATCTCGTGGCTCCGGTGACAGGGCCTCCGTCTGCGCTTGCTCTTTGGATGGAAGGGAGAAGCCGCTGGGACAATGCAAACCGCTGGGACAATGCAATTCGGCAGAATGCAGGAGGACACGTTGAAAGCATACGGATTCACACAGGCTGGAGACGAGGGTATGCTCCTGCTGGATACTAGGTGGACAGCAGGCGAGGCCGCCTCCCCATCCGATTTCATGGACAGATCAAAGTCGGTGAGCATAATGTGACCATCGGATCGGACCAGGACGTTCTCGGGCTTTAGATCCCGATACACAATCCCCAACATGTGGATGTACTCTAAGGCCACTGTAACCTCCGAGGCATAGAACCTGGAAAGAGAAAGAGTGTGAAGAAAGAATTCTCAGCTCCTGAGCGAGTAACAAAATCAACACCCTATCCCTATATATATATATATGTACTAATTAAACTACCCACTTAATCATGTTGCAAGTCAATGCTAGCTCAAGGCTTCTGAATCACTAAACAATAATGAGAGGATTAGGACAAGAAACAATATAGAAATTACGAACGATTAATTAGTCCAAGCTAGCTGAGCTGCCTGCAGGAAAACATGCCGTTTTTGTTTGTGGAATGAATGACTCACATGATGCATGCAAAATTATTCTATTCTGCTCGTGAATTACTAATCAAATCCAAGTCATTTCCACTTGGTTGTCGTTTTCTATTTGCAGATTTTCACCGTGACTTGCTACATTAATCTAATTTATATTATTTAAATTATATAATTTAAATTTATGATGAAGAATTTAGTTGTTTACTAAAATGCCACCCCAATCGAAGGACCAGTGAAAAGACCTAAGCCATTAGTATGTCGTGTAGTCCCACTCAAAAGGGAGACAGGGAAGAGCGAACAAAGACTCGCATCCCAAATAAGGTTCTCTTCAAAAACAGAAAAAAACAAAAAAATAAAATAAAAAACGAAACAAAACAAAACAAAAAAACAAAAACAAAAACCAAAAAAATTGCTCCCATATAATAAAGGAAAGCAATAATCTTGGGGCCATCCCTTTTTGGCACATAATGACTTTAAACGGTAGAAAACTCCGTATATAGAGGACAAAAAATCCGCTCACCGTACCAATTTGGGATCAATTTGAACAGTATTATGGCAGAAATGAAATTCACTGACAAAAAATAATTAAACCACAATAATTTAAATATATATATATATATATATATATATATATATATATATATATATATATATATATGTTTACTGTTGCGATTCCTGTTGAAATAATCATATGATATTTAGCCTGAAATCTCTCAACAGTCAACATTAAATCTCAACACGCGTAACTATGACGATTTTTGCTGATACTAACAAACATCTACAAAGATGCATAAAACTAATGAATAAGTAAAGGGTACTCTAATCTTTTTGATATTCCTTTTCTAACTAATTGAAATAGGCATTAATTTACAGTTTAGATACCATTTTGTCATATCAAAATTCTCAAATACCACTAGGCACATTTTCTCAACACATATGGTTGATAATCAATGAGACAAATTTGGTCGCATGGAAGAAAATATAAATAAATAAAAAAATCCCATATTTTGAAAATAAAAAAAATAAAAAAAAGATTTTTTTTATTTTTATTTTTTTCCCTTGGTTCTTGAGGGTTTAGAAAGGGGGGGAAAACGATTTTTATTCCCATAATATTACACAGTATTCAAATTCAAAAATTAAATGCTTTCGAATCCCTAACAAAAGAGAATAACGGATCCCAAAACTAAAGAATCTTAAAAACAACAAAAAAGTTAAGAGCAGATGATCAATAACACAATCCCCAACTCCCCTACATTATTATAAAAAATAAATGAAATGATAGATTCGCCCAATAAGGCTGCGTAAAGTAGTAGTACAGTGTTTGCTAACGCGAGCTCACCTGACGGCGGACTCGTCGAATCGCTTCCCGGGCTGCCGCTGCCGGAGCACGTGCAGATCGCCGCCGGGGCAGAACTCAGTCAGCAGGCACGACCACCGTTCGTTCTCCGCCACCCCGTACAGCCTCGGCAAGAACGGGTGCTCCAACATTTCCAGAATTTCCCTCTCAGTCCTTGCCCGCCCCTCCTTGTTCCGCGCCTCCAGCTCCTTCTTATCCATCACCTTCGCCGCCAAAATGCACTCCTCGCCGGGATCGGAGCACTTTACCTCCGCCAGGTACACGCTCCCGATGTCCCCGCTCCCCAGCCGACGCACGAACCTCAGGTCGGTGAGTGCCAGCTGCCGGTGGGCGGGCTTCAGGCCTGCTCCGGGTTCGGATCCTGGCGGATCCACCGGGGCCGAACCGGTGGAGACGGTGGAGACCGTCTCCGAACCGGACCGGTCCAATGAGTCGAAGCTCATGCTGTTGTTGAGATCGTCAGCGACATCCTCTGGCATCGCTATCCGGCGCTAGAGAGAGAACTCAGAAGGAGAATGAGACGAGGGGAGACTGGAGAGCGAAAGGGAGGGGCTTTTTGAGGGGAGGCGTGGGTTGGGCCGGCACAGTTTGGTTGGGCCATGTGGCGGACTCTGAGGTTGGGAATTGGTTTGGCGAGTTGATGGGGCCAAAATGCCGCAGGGATTCTGCAAATTGGGTTTGGATTTTTAGCTGACCTGTTATGGCCCACGGATCGGTTGGATTGACAGCTTGCTGCCAATTTATCGGATAATTCTCTGCAAATTGGGTTTGTTGCGGAGAAGAAGAAGAAGAAGGAGCATTGAATTGATTCGGGTAAAGTTAGTTATACCTTTCGCGCATCGATCGAAACATCAAACTATAAAATCCATTATTTGTTTCAAGCAAACGCTAGCTGGAAGAGGATTTGATTAGGGTGGGTTCTTTATTTATTGTTTAATAATATTTTAGGATATATATATATATTGGAGGTTAACGGTGAATTCCTGGTTGGCTTGTTTCGGAGCCTGCCTGCCTGCCTGCCTGCCGTCTCATGAGAATGAATTAAGCTGCCATATTAATATCTCCACCCATGCCCGCCCAACTGTATGGACGCCGAAAGAGATAACAACACATGCATTATATATCTTTGTCCAAATTTCAAGTTTTTTTTTTTCCCCATTAAATTAGTTTGATTTCTGTTCGTCTTTGACTTGGACTGTGTACGCTTGGTTGAATCAGCTTTACCGTAGGAGAGTGAATAATTAAGAAATAAAATATCTTGATTAGCCCAAAAAAAAAATTATATATACATCCGAATTAGTCCCTCTCCACATCACCGGGTCTTATCAATATATTCCATTAAAAAGATATCATTACAGAGAGGAATTAGCTAGCTAGCTCGCGGGCAGTTGATAATCAACAATTACCTTCCATTTGCATAAAAACAATATAGTTTGTTTTTTTTTTTTTTTTTTTTTTTATAGCAAACTCTGCTTAATTATGTGTTAACAGCGATCACGATTGCAAATAAAGTAAATGCTTGTCTCATAATTACCTCATGCATGCATGTACAGTACGCAACCATAGGAATTGCACTTCATTCCCATTCGTACGTCAAACGCTGGAACACAATTAAATAAATGAAAAGAAAATAAAATAAAACTACTTTTCTTTTTCTTTCTTTGTTTTTTTTTTTTTTTTTGAGCACATCACTTGATAGTCATCTTTGTTGGTTATATTTATGCATATGACAGTATATGTATTATAACAGTATAATGTAAAGTGGAGGTTACTATTTTGTGGTTGCAGATTGAAGCATACGGAATTGTTTTAGATTAACACAATCAACACAAGAGGGCAGATTTTGTAGTTACACTGAATTGCTACTGTTGTCTTATAGGAAATTAATTCTGTAATTATGTTTATGTCTATATTTTTTCCAGTTTCGAAGTAGAAGAAAACTGGTTAAAGAAAAACCATCAAACTGTTCTTCTTTATCTAGTATATTATCCTAATCAGAAAATTATGAAACTGGATTAAGAAAAACCTGGTTGCAGGAAGACTGAAGAAGACTTTACTGACAGGAAGTAGAGGAAGCAGATAGGATGAAGATCGAGGCTAGTGTTGGACACTATCTCCTTAAAATCGATTCGTCCTCCACTGTTCGCTTCTGGATTTCTTGGACGTCGATCTCCCAGGATACAACGATCGATCTGCAGAGGGAAGGAAGCTGCAATCCCTCTGCTCTGGCGAATCTGATAAAGGTTCTCTCTGGTATATGTTATGCAGGACTGGACTTATGAAAATGATGAACAGATTTCTTCTGTAGACAGAAATTCTGGAACTTCTGTCTGCAGAAGAACAAAGAGAAGAGAAAAGAAAAAACTTGTCGTATCTTCACTGACCCAGACCCTACCCTATTTATAGGTTTTCAACAGTCGCAAGTGCGCCTCTAAAGCGCCCAATGCGCCCTAAACGCCCATTCGCCCTCGCACACGCGCGTGCGCGTGCGCGTGCGCGTGCGGGCGGTGCGTAGCACCACCCGTGGTGCTCAAGGTTTTCCTCTTCTTACATAAGCAAAGTAAAGGAGCAAGCTATCATATTTAAACCCACATCCTTACATTCCCCTATCCCATGTGGGACTATCTTTTCATCTTCCCTTTTTGTTCCTTTGCTATGTACTCAACTTTTGAAGCCTATTTCTATTCACTTAATTCATTTAATTTGAACTAGTGAATTGGCTCAATTTAAGGTTCAAATTAGTGAATGAATTCAACAATCCCCCACATGAATGAAATGGCTTAGACTCTAATGCAAATAACCAGAGAGTGTAATAGAAAGTTACCGCATCGGGAGAGGTGGCTTTTGGCTTTGAACCTTCCCTAGTGAAATATTATCGAGTTTACTCGCTAACCAGTGAACACGATGTTTTTGAACTGTTCAGCTTTTGATGTAAACTAAGACAATAATATTCACACGATTTCTTTCAACTTTATCAGATTCTATGTTGTGTCCATTTTGGCCTTGGACAACCTGGTAATTCTGTGAGTGCTCTTAGAGAACTTAGCCTTTCTCATTCTCATAGAAGCGGCCCCTTCTCACTCACATAGGTGATCTCTTATCAAGAGTATCCTGCCATACTCCACTTAGATTTCTAAGATATAAGGATCATTAAAAGCTTAGCTTATCCTAACACATTGCAGGTAATCACTATTTTACCATAGAAATGAGATAGGAAATATTTTCCTCAGTGATTCTTTCGAGTTCCCCCACAATTCGGTTGTCCCTTTGAACCTAGATCTTGGGATCTCCAGTCAGCTAGGTTGGGTTGCCATTATGGAGTTACTCTTTAGTAGGCTGTAATCCCATTCCCCTTGACAACTTATATACTTGATCTCTAGTCAAGCCTTTTGTTAATGGATCTGCAATATTATCTTTTGATTTTATATAATCAAGAGATATTATTCCGTTTGTAAGCAGCTGTCTTACAGTTTCATGCCTACGACGTATATGTCGTGACTTTCCATTATATAATCCATTTTGTGCCCTTCCAATTGCTGATTGATTATCGCAATGGATGCATATTGCTGACACAGGTTTAGGCCACATTGGAATATCTTCTAAAAAGTTCCGAAGCCATTCTGCTTCTTCTCCAGCTTTATCTAAAGCTATAAACTCAGATTCCATAGTGGATCTGGCTATACATGTTTGTTTAGAAGATTTCCAAGAGATGGCTGCACCTCCAATAGTAAAGATATATCCACTTGTGGATTTGATATCTTTTGAATCGGTAATCCAGTTAGCATCAGTGTATCCTTCAATCACTGCTGGATATCTTGTATAGTGCAATCCATAGTTAGTAGTGTACCTCAAATATTTGAGTACTCTAACTATTGCTTTCCAGTGGTTCTCCCCTGGATTACTTGTAAACCTACTCAGTTTGCTTACTGAGTATGCAATATCAGGTCTTGTGCAGTTCATTAAATACATAAGACTGCCAATGATCTGAGAATATTCTAACTGTGATATACTAGCACCTATATTCTTTGTAAGATGTAGACTCATATCTACAGGTGTCTTAGCTATATCAGTATTTCCCTTGTCAAATTTTTCGAGTATCTTCTCGATATAATGTGACTGGGATAAGGTATATCCATCAGATGTCTTGGTGATTTTAACACCAAGAATAATATCTGCAATACCTAAGTCTTTCATATCAAATTTCCGTGTTAACATGATTTTTACTTCCTTAATTAGAGCCACCGTGCTACCGGTGATAATCATGTCATCCACATATAAACATACAATGACATAGTTGTGCATATCCCCTTTTACATATACACATTTATCGCATTCATTATAGCGAAATCCGTTTGACAACATAACTTGGTCAAACTTCTCATGCCATTGTTTAGGTGCTTGTTTAAGTCCATAAAGAGACTTAACAAGTTTACACACCTTCTTTTCTTTACCTGGAACTACAAACCCTTCAGGTTGTTCCATGTAGATTTCTTCATCTAATTCACCATTTAAAAATGCTGTTTTAACATCCATTTGATGAAACTCAAGATTATATAATGCAGCAAAAGCAATTATTAATCTTATGGATGTTATTCTTGTTACAGGTGAATATGTATCAAAATAGTCAATACCTTCCTTTTGTCTATAGCCTTTTATTACAAGTCTAGCTTTGTATTTATCTATAGACCCATCAGGTTTTATCTTTCTTTTAAAGATCCATTTATATCCTAATGGTTTACTTCCTGGAGGAAGATCCACAAGTTCCCAGGTGTGATTTTGAATAATTGATTCAATTTCACTATTTACAGCTTCTTTCCAAAAAGGAGCTTCAGGAGTAGACATAGCCTCTTTATAAGTTTGAGGTTCTTTTTCTAATATATATGTTAGAAAATCCGGACCAAATGATTTATTAATCCTGGCCCTTTTGCTCCGTCTACATTCATCCTCATTGGTTTTATTTCCAGAATCAGACTCTGTTTCTCTTATTATATCATCACAAGTCCTTTTAGAGGAACTTGATTCATGTTCTTTACTAGGAAATACATTCTCAAAGAATACAGCATTCCTAGATTCAATAATAGAATACTTATGTATCTCTGGATGATCAGAGTTAAAGACAAAGAAACGATAAGCACTGCTATTATGCGCATATCCAATGAATATACAATCAATAGTTTTAGGTCCAATTTTAGTCCTTTTCGGAGTAGGAATTGCAACCTTAGCTAGACACCCCCACACTCTTAAGAATTTATAACTAGGTGCTCGACCTGTCCATAATTCATAAGGTGTTTTCTCAATTTTCTTTTGGGGTATCTTGTTGAGAATATAATTGGCAGAAAGCAGAGCTTCCCCCCACATGTTCTGGGGTAAACCAGAACTTATTAACATGGCATTCATCATTTCTTTTAAAGTTCTGTTCTTACGCTCAGCAATTCCATTTTGCTGTGGAGTGTAAGTGTAACACCCCGAAATTCGATCTACTTATATTGCTCTCTTGAGACCAGTTGTACTGAATAAGTCAACCGAAGTCAAATTTAGACACCGAAATTATCTTCAGTCAACGTAACTTTAAATCCACAAACTCAAATGACATTCAGTCTTCACAATTATTAGTTTTGCAATATTTATGATTTTTAGAGATTTCTTTCAAGAGAAAGAAAAAAATATATATATATATTAAATAAATTAATAATTACTCAATGCGCCCACCTACTAAGTGAGCACACAATTAGGTATGGACGGTGGATGGCTCAATAATTTTGACGGTGAATAATTAATTTGGACGGTGGGCTGACGGGGAATAATTAATTAAGGAAAGATTAGTAATAATTTCATACTTTAACTAATAGTTCTCTTTTCTAATTACTTCAGAATTTCGGTTCAATTATTCCAGACATCGAAATAACAAACGGATAATTTTCTAGTACTCCTCTCGTTGAGTATTACGTCCTGTAAAAATTTGGTAGCATTTGGACAATGTTTACCGGAACCGTAAAAAAATAAAATATTAAATAAATTGGTAATTACTAATATGCCCACCTGCTAAGTGAGCACACCTCCATTATTATCAACGTGGGTCGGCCGTGAGAAAGCGTGGGGCGGTGATCATGGGCGGTGGAATGATAATTGAGATGATAATTGAGATGATAATTGAGGTTAAGAATAATTAAATCTAATAAATCTCCTATATAAACCCTCTCCCTCTCCCTAATCCCTCATTCTTAACCCTAATCCCTCATTCTTAACCCTAATCTCCCTCTCCCTCTCCCTAATCTCTTCTCTCCCTCTCATACTCTTGCTGAAAGAGAAAAAGAAAATAAAAAAATAAATAAATAAAAGAAAAGAGAGAAATCAAACCGTATCGAGGATTCGAACCAAATATTCGAGATCAAACCGAGGCAAGTAACACTGCTATTTTTGTTCCTTCCTTATTGTATATTTACATGCATGATTTATTTTCATGATTAATATTGAAAATTTAAACTAGACCATTGAGTCAATTTTGATACATACAAGTATTGTTATATTTGATTTTATATGCAAGTAATGCTAATATATTTCTGTTCATTTCTTTATTTAATTTTAATTCATATTTGTATACGTGCAAAAATAATTCCACTGCATGCAATTCTATGCAACCCATGCAAAAATGAAAAAGAAAGAAAGAAAGAAAAGCTTGGGTATTTTTGCATGGGTATTCAATTCATAGCTTGGGTATTTTTGCATGGTAATTGTATGGGCTCGGTTAAGGAAGAAAGAGAGGAAAATTGAAGAAATGGGCTGGGCCAAGATGAAAGGAAAAGAAAAATGAAGATGGGCCTGGCCCAGTCCAGAAGAAATAAAAAAAAAATAAAATAAAATAAAAAGAGGGAGAGACATTATGAGCTTGGGATTGGGCTGGACAAAAGAAAAAGAAAGAAAAGGAAAATGAAATTAAATAAAGATATGAGGGCTTAAGTAATTGCATGGGCTTCATTCAGGTTTAGGTGATTTCATTGGATAAAGAGAAAGTTTATATGCAGGGAAATAGTCTTAGGTGATTTCATTGGATAAAGAGAGAAAAGTTGAATGAAGACAAAATGATATAGAAGAGTAATAATGGGCTAGGCTATAACAGTAAAGAAAAGGAAAAGAAAAAGAAAAAGAAAATAAATGACTAAGAGAGAAAAGATAATATTTAATACAGTGGGCTTTATGAATAATAATACTATAGGCCTAAATAAATAAAATGCAGTGAGCCTTATAAATAAAATGTGTGTAGGCCATAGTAAATAGAAATACAGTCTACTTAATAAATAATATGCAATACTATTACATTATGCATTTAATTCACAAATTGACTATTAATTGACACTGAGAATGAAACCAGATTATTGTAATAATTTTGATGATATGCATTGTGGTACAATTGTGCACTAACATCTATCATGCTACATGCCATGTACTTTGATATTACAAGTCATGTATTTTACAAGTCATGTACTTGATATTACAGATCATGTTTTATGATACTACATGTCATGTACAGTCCTGAAAATGCAAGCATATTATCAGGAATTGAAAAACAATTAAAGAAGGATTATAAAATTTTCATGTACATAATTCATTATGAACACGGGGATGGGAGAAACTATATGATGGATAAGAGCCTTGCCGTATAAGGATTCATTGTCTTGTTGGGCCGGATTCTGCAGCGGTCCGGGTGATTACTGGATCACCTTCTGATATTTACCCAAAGTGGTAAGTCCGTCACTGTAATACAGTACGGAACGTGATTGTGTGCTTAGCGGCACGTCATGGTTCAGCGCCATGAACATTGGGGCCGGGTCCCGGGTATGCACGGGCACTTATACGATAATGGAGAAGAGCCTTGCCGTATAAGGATTGATTGTCTTGTTGGGCCGGATTCTGCAGCGGTCCGGGTGATTACTGGATCACCTTCTGATATTTACCCAAAGTGGTAAGTCCGTCACTGTAATACAGTACGGAACGTGGTTGTGTGCTTAGCGGCACGTCATGGTTCAGCGCCATGAACATTGGGGCCGGGTCCCGGGTATGCACGGGCACTTATACGACAATGGAGAATAGCGCTATCTTATCCATCAATACAGTTTCTAAATTTAAATTGGACGTTGACTGAGACCAATAGAAAATATGATTAAATAGATAGAATAGTTATTATCATGTTTATTTAATTATTGTCATGTTTATTTATTTATTTATTCATTTATTTATGCTTGCCTTCATGTTAATTTTTATGTTACATTCATGTTAATTTATATATTGCCATCATGCTAATTTATATGTTGCCTTTATGTTAATGCACACAAAGAACACTGACATAAACATGCTCATGCATATTGATATTCATGTACTATTATAGTACACAATTCCTATTTTACATGTGTTACTTGCTGGGTTTAATCCCCTGGGTTTTCGAACCTAGGTTTAGAGGACCAACAAGGAGAACCTGCCCCGACTGAGAATCCGTACTTCATCGATCAGGTCGAGCAATATTAAGTAGTGAAGTACTTTCCGAAGAATCTCTCATATATTGTTCGTATTTTCTTTTATCTGGGCACTGCTTTTCTCTTTGCTTCTCTTGTATTCATATTTAAAGCAGTGTGCCATTTTATGTAATGAATTCTTGACATTTCAGTCTCAGACATGTTATTTATTCACCTGATTGTGGCAGTAGTTACGGTTATTCCAAGATCCTGTGACTGTTGGGTTGTCTAGTGCAAGTAAAAAGTAGCGTCCTCCGTTTTGGGAAGTAGCCCCAAAAAGGGGGGCGTTACAGGTTGGTATCAGAGCCTAGGTTTCGGTGGAAGACCATAGGACTACTGCCACATAAGAACATGTCTGTGACTTATTCGTAATTGTTTCTTATTCTTTGATTCCTATCAGATCTAGTATCGTGCCTATTTTATTGTTTCTAATTCATTCGAAATATCTATCTTTAAACTCCATCTGATTAATCTTCCTTGGTCCGTCACCAATCTTCTACTAGCGCAAGCCCAAATCCAACAAGTGAAGAGTCTGAGCTTAGAAATATGGTACAAAGGGTAGCACAAACACAACAAACCACAATAATGATATTAGAAAGGATATTGCAGTGCCAAAAACAAAAGAGAATCAAAATGGTGAACCTTCTAAGGGTGGCAAATAAGAGGTCAGTGGCATTTAAAGGGTCATATAGGCAAGGAGCAAACCCATCGGCCAGGAAATTTGATGACACACCAGCAAAGAAGCAGGTGATGTCGAATCAAGGTCTAGTAATCTGTAATTATTGTCATAAACCGGGACATATCAAGAAAATGTGTAGAATAGCTCAAGGGTGGTGTCTGGTATGCGGATCCCCTAGTCATCGGTTGAGAGATTGCCCAAAAACTCAACAGTCGGCAAAAGCTAAGGTCCCATTTCAGGCAAAGGACAGACCGACAAACATATCAACCCAGAAGATTTCAGGACCAGATCAGAAAGGGCCTTTGGAAACCCAACAACAAACTCATGCCAGCACCCAAGGAGGAAATGATAAGTTAAGCTGATGAATGTGGGGAAAATTCAAATCATTGCGGGAGTCGTGGCAGGTACGATTTTAGTTGGCAATACACCAGCAACTACTATATTTGATTCTGGAGCTTCACACTGTGTTTGTTTCCCGCAATTCTATTAATTTTGCAATCTTAACTGCGGGGTGGAACATTAAGACTGGAAACAGTAATAACACAACTAATAAGGAATATAAGCTATGTCTCTTAGTGATTAAGCAAAGAGAATTTTTATGCCAACTTGTTAGTTATCAACGGAGAAGGATATGATGTTATCTTAGGTATGGATTGGTTGAGTACCTTCCATGCAGTAATAGGTTGTAGAAGAAGGAATGATCTCAGTAGTATCAGAATTCTTAAATATATTTCCTGAAGAGATATCTGGATTACCATTAGTAAGAGCTGTAGAATCCACTATTGCGTTAGCCCTGGAGCTGAATTAGTTTGGTTTCAAATGAGAATCATAGAAATTAAAAGAAGTCAAGTGGCAAGTGGACGAGTTATTGAAATTGGATTTTGTAAGATCTAGTGTTTAGCCTTGGGGAGCTCCAGTATTATTAACAGAAAGGATACATTTTATCAAACCAGAATATGGCATTATATCTTGTTACTCAAGTTAAAATTATCTTTCCAAATGATCGTCCTATTCCATTACTTTTTGTTGATCATTCACATTTGATATTTTGTATCTTCTATCTGAATATTATCATAATATGATTCATGACTTGAACCTTTATACATCAGAAATCTTATTGAGTCAGCGAGGCAATTGTAGGGAGATATTCTCTGACGTCAGCAATTGCAGTCACTTAATAAGATCGTTGTATGTGATTGGATTTTTTTTAACTAGTCATGAATTCATTTCTTATCTTGTGTCCCTATCATTCAAAGTCTTGTTACATCGATATTATAATAATTCAGATTAATTTTTATTTCTAGAGTCGATTACAATATGTAATAAGACCTTGGAAATGAACACTATAAAAAATATATATATATATATTTATCACATGTATCTTACACATTACTTAGTCAGGATGGCGTGGCACTCCAAATTAGTAGCAGCTATTCCTGATTAAATTTTATTTTGTTTTTGTGTTCCTTCATTCCAATAAAGTTTCAAGAATAAATTGGGAATCCTGATTATCCATTATCATAAAAAAAAAAATATATATATATAATAAAATAAAAATAATAAAAATAAAAAAAAATTGTTCATAATTATGTTATATATTATAAATGATAAAGCACTTAGCTAGAAGTACAAAATAGTGAATCTATAAAAAGTAGACTTCAGATCATGCTTAAAATATGAGAAGCAATATTTAAAAATTATAAATCGATGGGAGAAGTCTTGAATGATAAAGTAACATTATTAGTTCTTATAAGATATACAATCACCAAGAGATTTAGTTTGGGAGCTTGAGAAGGACATCAGGATAAAATATATATACATTTTCCCATGATCAAATACATCAATTAAATTTCGAGGACGAAATTTTTTTATTAGGTGGGTAGGATGTAACACCCCGAAATTCGATCTACTTATATTGCTCTCTTGAGACCAGTTGTACTGAATAAGTCAACCGAAGTCAAATTTAGACACCGAAATTATCTTCAGTCAACGTAACTTTAAATCCACAAACTCAAATGACATTCAGTCTTCACAATTATTAGTTTTGCAATATTTATGATTTTTAGAGATTTCTTTCAAGAGAAAGAAAAAAATATATATATATATTAAATAAATTAATAATTACTCAATGCGCCCACCTACTAAGTGAGCACACAATTAGGTATGGACGGTGGATGGCTCAATAATTTTGACGGTGAATAATTAATTTGGACGGTGGGCTGACGGGGAATAATTAATTAAGGAAAGATTAGTAATAATTTCATACTTTAACTAATAGTTCTCTTTTCTAATTACTTCAGAATTTCGGTTCAATTATTCCAGACATCGAAATAACAAACGGATAATTTTCTAGTACTCCTCTCGTTGAGTATTACGTCCTGTAAAAATTTGGTAGCATTTGGACAATGTTTACCGGAACCGTAAAAAAATAAAATATTAAATAAATTGGTAATTACTAATATGCCCACCTGCTAAGTGAGCACACCTCCATTATTATCAACGTGGGTCGGCCGTGAGAAAGCGTGGGGCGGTGATCATGGGCGGTGGAATGATAATTGAGATGATAATTGAGATGATAATTGAGGTTAAGAATAATTAAATCTAATAAATCTCCTATATAAACCCTCTCCCTCTCCCTAATCCCTCATTCTTAACCCTAATCCCTCATTCTTAACCCTAATCTCCCTCTCCCTCTCCCTAATCTCTTCTCTCCCTCTCATACTCTTGCTGAAAGAGAAAAAGAAAATAAAAAAATAAATAAATAAAAGAAAAGAGAGAAATCAAACCGTATCGAGGATTCGAACCAAATATTCGAGATCAAACCGAGGCAAGTAACACTGCTATTTTTGTTCCTTCCTTATTGTATATTTACATGCATGATTTATTTTCATGATTAATATTGAAAATTTAAACTAGACCATTGAGTCAATTTTGATACATACAAGTATTGTTATATTTGATTTTATATGCAAGTAATGCTAATATATTTCTGTTCATTTCTTTATTTAATTTTAATTCATATTTGTATACGTGCAAAAATAATTCCACTGCATGCAATTCTATGCAACCCATGCAAAAATGAAAAAGAAAGAAAGAAAGAAAAGCTTGGGTATTTTTGCATGGGTATTCAATTCATAGCTTGGGTATTTTTGCATGGTAATTGTATGGGCTCGGTTAAGGAAGAAAGAGAGGAAAATTGAAGAAATGGGCTGGGCCAAGATGAAAGGAAAAGAAAAATGAAGATGGGCCTGGCCCAGTCCAGAAGAAATAAAAAAAAAATAAAATAAAATAAAAAGAGGGAGAGACATTATGAGCTTGGGATTGGGCTGGACAAAAGAAAAAGAAAGAAAAGGAAAATGAAATTAAATAAAGATATGAGGGCTTAAGTAATTGCATGGGCTTCATTCAGGTTTAGGTGATTTCATTGGATAAAGAGAAAGTTTATATGCAGGGAAATAGTCTTAGGTGATTTCATTGGATAAAGAGAGAAAAGTTGAATGAAGACAAAATGATATAGAAGAGTAATAATGGGCTGGGCTATAACAGTAAAGAAAAGGAAAAGAAAAAGAAAAAGAAAATAAATGACTAAGAGAGAAAAGATAATATTTAATACAGTGGGCTTTATGAATAATAATACTATAGGCCTAAATAAATAAAATGCAGTGAGCCTTATAAATAAAATGTGTGTAGGCCATAGTAAATAGAAATACAGTCTACTTAATAAATAATATGCAATACTATTACATTATGCATTTAATTCACAAATTGACTATTAATTGACACTGAGAATGAAACCAGATTATTGTAATAATTTTGATGATATGCATTGTGGTACAATTGTGCACTAACATCTATCATGCTACATGCCATGTACTTTGATATTACAAGTCATGTATTTTACAAGTCATGTACTTGATATTACAGATCATGTTTTATGATACTACATGTCATGTACAGTCCTGAAAATGCAAGCATATTATCAGGAATTGAAAAACAATTAAAGAAGGATTATAAAATTTTCATGTACATAATTCATTATGAACACGGGGATGGGAGAAACTATATGATGGATAAGAGCCTTGCCGTATAAGGATTCATTGTCTTGTTGGGCCGGATTCTGCAGCGGTCCGGGTGATTACTGGATCACCTTCTGATATTTACCCAAAGTGGTAAGTCCGTCACTGTAATACAGTACGGAACGTGATTGTGTGCTTAGCGGCACGTCATGGTTCAGCGCCATGAACATTGGGGCCGGGTCCCGGGTATGCACGGGCACTTATACGATAATGGAGAAGAGCCTTGCCGTATAAGGATTGATTGTCTTGTTGGGCCGGATTCTGCAGCGGTCCGGGTGATTACTGGATCACCTTCTGATATTTACCCAAAGTGGTAAGTCCGTCACTGTAATACAGTACGGAACGTGGTTGTGTGCTTAGCGGCACGTCATGGTTCAGCGCCATGAACATTGGGGCCGGGTCCCGGGTATGCACGGGCACTTATACGACAATGGAGAATAGCGCTATCTTATCCATCAATACAGTTTCTAAATTTAAATTGGACGTTGACTGAGACCAATAGAAAATATGATTAAATAGATAGAATAGTTATTATCATGTTTATTTAATTATTGTCATGTTTATTTATTTATTTATTCATTTATTTATGCTTGCCTTCATGTTAATTTTTATGTTACATTCATGTTAATTTATATATTGCCATCATGCTAATTTATATGTTGCCTTTATGTTAATGCACACAAAGAACACTGACATAAACATGCTCATGCATATTGATATTCATGTACTATTATAGTACACAATTCCTATTTTACATGTGTTACTTGCTGGGTTTAATCCCCTGGGTTTTCGAACCTAGGTTTAGAGGACCAACAAGGAGAACCTGCCCCGACTGAGAATCCGTACTTCATCGATCAGGTCGAGCAATATTAAGTAGTGAAGTACTTTCCGAAGAATCTCTCATATATTGTTCGTATTTTCTTTTATCTTGGCACTGCTTTTCTCTTTGCTTCTCTTATATTCATATTTAAAGCAGTGTGCCATTTTATGTAATGAATTCTTGACATTTCAGTCTCAGACATGTTATTTATTCACCTGATTGTGGCAGTAGTTACGGTTATTCCAAGATCCTGTGACTGTTGGGTTGTCTAGTGCAAGTAAAAAGTAGCGTCCTCCGTTTTGGGAAGTAGCCCCAAAAAGGGGGGCGTTACAGTAAGGAGCAGTTGTTTGATGTATAATACCATGTTCTGCACAAATTTGTGCAAATGGTGACTCATATTCACCACCTCTATCACTTCTTAGCATTTTTATCTTTTTGCTAAGTTGATTCTCAACTTCATTTTTGTATTGTATAAACATTTCAATTGCCTCATCTTTCGTTCTAAGTAGATATACATAACAATATCTAGTACAATCATCTATAAACGTAATAAAGTACTTCTTTCCACCTCTAGTTTGAATAGATTTTAAATCACATACATCTGTATGAATTAATTCTAAAGGTTCAGTACTACGTTCTATAGAGTGAAATGGAAGCTTAGTCATTTTTGATTCAACACATATTTCACATTTATTTTCAAAGTTTATATTGAAATTAGGCAACATATTCAAATTTATTAATCTTTGTAAAGTATAATAATTAACATGTCCTAATCTACCATGCCAAATAAAAGGTGACTCAGTCATATAAACAGAAGAATCAATTTTATTGATAACCTTAGGGGCAATGGTCATTACATTTATTTTGAACAGACCATTGGTCATATACCCCTTACCTACATATACACCATTCTTTGTGAGTATAAACTTATCAGACTCAAACACAAGCCTAAAGCCTTTCTTACTCAAGACTGAACCAGAGACCAGATTCTTGCGGACATCTGGTACATGAAGTACATCAGTAAGAGTAAGTTCTTTCCCCGAAGTCATCTTCAGTACAATATTGCCTCGTCCTTCAACCTTGGAGGTTGCAGAGTTACCCATGTAGAGTAGTTCTCCTTCCACAGATTCATATGTGGAGAACATCCACTTGTTGGCGCAGATGTGGCGAGTGGCCCCAGTGTCCACCCACCATTCCTTAGAGTTGCCACCAACTAGGTTAACCTCTGAGACAACAGATGTACAATCTACATTTGCACAAAGATTTTCTTCTTCGGCCAAATGTGCATTAGGATGCTTCTTCTTCTTCTTCGAAGAATCTGGTGCCTTTCGCACACGGCAGTCCTTTGCACGATGTCCAGGCTTGTCACAGTTGTAGCACTTGCCATTGAATCTCTTCGAGTTACCACTCTTAGAGTCTTCACCATTGTGCTTTCTCTTCCTGTCATTAGACTTATTGGAATTTTCCATAACATTAGCTTTAGAAACATTGTATGGATTTCCAATTTTCTTTTCAGAAAGGCGGTTATCTTCTTCAATCCTCAATCGTACAATTAGATCTTCAAGTGTCATTTCTTTTCGTTTATGCTTTAGGTAATATCTAAATTCTTTCCAAGATGGTGGCAATTTTTCAATTATTGCAGCCACTTGAAAAGATTCACTGATAGTCATACCTTCAGCATGAATTTCATGAATGATCACTTGAAGATCCTGTACTTGGTTGATTACATTTTTAGAATCAACCATTTTATAATCCAGAAACTTACCGACTACATATTTCTTAGAGCCGGCATCTTCTGTATTATATTTCTTATCTAAGGACTCCCAGAGTTCCTTAGCAGTAGCAACTGAACTATATACATTATACAGTATATTGTCCAAACCATTGAGGATATAGTTCTTACTCAAGAAGTCCGCATGTTTCCATGCTTCAACCGCCTTCACTGATTGTTGATCATCTTCAACAAGAGTAGGCACAGTCTCCTTCAAGTACTTGGCCAGATTCATTGTAGTGAGATAGAACAACATTTTCTGTTGCCATCTCTTAAAATCTGAGCCACTGAACTTCTCTGGTTTCTTGTACTGGCTTGAAGGCACAGTTGGAGTAACCATGACAGGAGTTATCACAGTGGACATATCAGATGTAGAAGCCATCTGGTTGCAGGAAGACTGAAGAAGACTTTACTGACAGGAAGTAGAGGAAGCAGATAGGATGAAGATCGAGGCTAGTGTTGGACACTATCTCCTTAAAATCGATTCGTCCTCCACTGTTCGCTTCTGGATTTCTTGGACGTCGATCTCCCAGGATACAACGATCGATCTGCAGAGGGAAGGAAGCTGCAATCCCTCTGCTCTGGCGAATCTGATAAAGGTTCTCTCTGGTATATGTTATGCAGGACTGGACTTATGAAAATGATGAACAGAGAGAAGAGAAAAGAAAAAACTTGTCGTATCTTCACTGACCCAGACCCTACCCTATTTATAGGTTTTCAACAGTCGCAACGGTTGAGATTTCAACAGTCGCAACAGTTTGCCGTTTCAACAGTTGTGACCGTTTAACGGCAACCGTTGACGGCGGCCGGTGACTGTTGAAGTGCGCCTCTAATGCGCCCAATGCGCCCTAAACGCCCATTCGCCCTCGCGCGTGCGCGTGAGCGTGCGGGTGCGGGCGGTGCGTAGCACCACCCGTGGTGCTCAAGGTTTTCCTCTTCTTACATAAGCAAAGTAAAGGAGCAAGCTATCATATTTAAACCCACATCCTTACATTCCCCTATCCCATGTGGGACTATCTTTTCATCTTCCCTTTTTGTTCCTTTGCTATGTACTCAACTTTTGAAGCCTATTTCTATTCACTTAATTCATTTAATTTGAACTAGTGAATTGGCTCAATTTAAGGTTCAAATTAGTGAATGAATTCAACAATCTTTGGATTAGTCAATTCAGGATGTCTAATCCCTCATTTTATTACTTTAGTACCATAATCTATGGCTTCCACGTGGAAGCATTGGCTGCTTTTGCGACCGTGCTTAAAAATTAATCACGATTATATATATATATACACACACACCCCCACTTACTTTTAGCTATGACAAAGAATATTTAATATTTAATTACTTACATTACCAATTATATATATTCCTTCTGGGATTTCTACGATGGATCAGGTAAATTCCATCTACAAATTAAGATAATACTAACCAATTATATGCTTAATTTTAGGTCTAGATGGTGTTATGGCCTTTCCTTGTTGATTCTGTACTCATGACCTTCTTGGTTCGTGAGGCACTGCATTCCATCAGCTAACCTGATCACTATAATTTTCTATACAAGCTTACAGCTCTCTCTCTCTCTCTCTCTCTCTCTCTCTCTCTCACAGCCAACTCTATCCTATTTGTATATAAAATATTAATAATTCTATTGCCTTGGTTATTTCCGGGCAGTGTTTGAAAAAGAAAAGTGGAGATTTCACTCGTAGACATTTTCTCTTGTTTACGAATGTCAATTGATCTCTTTTAATATATATATATATATATATATATATATATATATATATATATATATATATATATATATATATATATATATATATATATATATATATATATATATATATATATATATATATATATATATATATATATATATATATATATATATATATATCGTGCTAGATAGATAGATAGATAAATAGAAGGGGTAGAAATAGAGCTCCAGAATCTGATAAATATTCGATCCAAATTTTAATAATTTAAATCCATACACCATACGGATAACTACTAGTTTAGTTTAATAGGCTATGGAGGATGCAGATCTTTAATGGACATGGGCATGGACCGGGCCCTGAGGATCCAACCCAATGACCTAGTAATTATTTAAATGGATTGCTTAATTTTAAATTAACTCATCTATATTCGTCCTAAAGTAAGTTTCATTTGTTTAACATTTAAAATGACTTAATTTAATTATTATTATTTTTAAAAAACATGAGGTAAGAATATTTATAGTTCTTATATAATTTTTAATAGAAATAAAATTAAAAAAAATGGGTATTTGATAATCTGAAATTCTAGTCCGAATTAGAGAAGTTATTAGGTTGGATCCCCAAATGAATACAGTAAATTTTTAGTGAAAAGCAAATGGATTTTGTTGGATGTGATCCGCATCTGCCAACCCAGACAAAGTGCCTTATATTTTATGAAAATTCTCAACACATACCAAATTTCCAAGGGCACACACAAGTGGGACTTATGTGGGGGCCCCAACGCAGTCCGAGGGGGGTGGGCGTGCTCTCAAATCTGTGGGGGTGTGCTTTCTTGGGGCTGGCCGAAGCCCACTTCCTATGGGCTCATCGCAGGATGACCCAGAGCCGAATTTCCCCCCGCCCAAACTGTGCCCAGTGGTACGCGCAGAATCAGCCCGTTTTAGCTTCCCGAAACGGATTCAACAGACCTCCTTATAAATAAGAATTATTCCTTACTCCGAACTAAATGAAAGCCCAAATGACCGAGGACTGTTTTTTTTTTTTTTCCATTTACAAAACATAATGATCCCACACTGTTTTGTTTTGTCTTGTTATGCTCTCTGTCAATATTACATTTACCATTTATCATTGCCATTGTCGCGTCGACCAACCTGGCCGGCAACTTTTCCTGTGTCTATACATGACATTGAAACTATCATTCATCATTCAAATTTCATCCCATTTTCTCAATATAAATATACAGTCAAAACTCTTAATACTTCCCTTTTACAACCCTGCATCTCAGTTAGCTCCAAAAAAAAAAAAAAAAAAAAAAAAAAAAAGACAGAGAGAGAGAGAGAGAGGAAAAAAAACAAAAAAAATAAAGTCAGAGGATTGCACCAACAATTCTGTCATTTGGGGCCATATAAGTAGGGAACAACAAAATTCATGTGGTTAGCTCCTTTTCTTGTCTACTGCAATCGTACGTGTTTAATTATTGCAAGCAAGATTGCAGTTCAAACATTCACCAACTTTAATTTCATTAAAGAGAAACATACAACTATGAGAATAGATAATTAAGGATGTGATGATATAAAACTTATTTAGTAAACGGACAATTCTCACATAACTCTCAAATACAAGTTTTAACAGCCGTAATGTTATCTATTTACTGTTCTGGTTTTAGTTAAAAAAAAAAAACAGTACTCGTCGCTGTTGATATTTTAATTTATTACCATTGCTAACTCTATTTTTAGCTCTGTTCATCAGAGCAGATACCATTATCCTTAATTACTTAATTAGCAAGCAAGCAATTGAAACGGGAGAGAGATACTTTTTGTTTCTCATTAGCAGAGTATCAGACATGCAGATTGATCAGGATTCAGCATTCAAAACTTCAAACTGTAGAGGATTCAATTTTGAGTTGAGAGGGAAACTAGCTAAGGTATATGCTCATATATATATATATATATATATATATATATATATATATATATATATAGATCCAGTACTTCTTCTTCTTCTTCTTCTTCACCTTCACAGCTTGCTAACACAACCGTACGTTTTGTTTCTGAACAAACAACCAGCGAGCAGGACTAGTTAATTGCTCTGCATGTTTCTCACCTAATTCGCAAGGTTTTTAATCGCAAACGATCGAGACAAAGTTGGGATCCGGCCCATTGGACCGCTTTTTTATTAATGTTCTTCGACTTCCCAGTAACTAGCTAGCTAGCTTGGATCGCTCATCCCCTAGCTCCAGTTGCAGGTACTACTCGCTTCAAATATTATAATATAGCAACAATCACATCGTAACTAACTAACTAAGATTCTTATAATTAAACTACTAGCAAGTATCTCACTTGCTCTTTAGATTACTTGGGATCCATGCATTTCAAACATTCATGTTAAAACGTGTGCAACTGTTAAAATCCCAAAGCAGTTTCAAAATTTGAGCGAGACCCACGCTGGTCCCGAGCTGTTGTTCATTATTATCTAACTACTCGATCGTCAAACACGTACGAAGAAATTTGTTAGAAATGGACCGCAATCTATTTACTAAAGTTATATTCTCTTTTATTACAACATCTCTCTTGGATCCAGCAACTTGTCTAGGATCCAGCAACTTGATGATCCCAAAGGTGAAACTGCATGCAGTCATAGTTATGAATTGACAGTTTACCTCGAAATTTGACCTGACAAAACTGATTGGGATTAGTTACGGTTTAGGCGTGCAGGTCGTATTGGATTTCAAACTTTCTGATGGTGAATATATATATATAACAACTTAACAATTCATTAGTTTTTAGCGCTCTTATATATATAGGCTTAAACTCGTTGTTAAATTAGCTTTTTAATGGAGATTTTGCCCCCACCAACCATCATTTTCAGCGGGGGGCAGATATATATAGTAGGAAATTGACACGCATGAACTTTTGTTGCATCTTTAATTTGGATCTTTGCCTCCTAATCTTTCCATCTCCAGCAGTGGCTAATGGAGTAACTTCCATCATAATTAATTAGTAATGTTTAATTATTGCATGCAACCATAACAATTGTCCATCCTAGCTCGATCCTTCTTCAAAAAATAAACATCTCTGTTTGCATATATATATATATATATATATATATATATATATATATATATATATATAAAAAAGATGATTTGGTTTTTACCCTAACTAACAATGAACAGATCTATACAGCTCAAAATGCAGTGGGCCGACGGCACCATTGACTTCAAACATTGTCTCTTCCGGCCAGTTTCATTGGAAAACGTAGTGTACCAGCATCAATTAATTTAGTTAAATCAAAATCGGTTTTTGTCTAATTGTTGTCTTGTCCACTCACACTGATTAAACCACCAAGCCATAGCCATGCATATGGCAACCATCTCTCAAAGCCGAGTACAACTATATATATATATATATATATATATATATATATATATATATATATATATATATATATATATATATATATATATATATATATATATATATATATATATATATATATATATATATATATATATATATATATATATATATATATATATATATACACACACACACACACACGGAGAGAGAGAGGAAAGGAGAGGAGAGGGCAACCGATGGATAAGGGCTATATATGGATTGAGAGAGACCCGATCGAACTGCCGACCAATTTCAGGATCGAGCTCGAAACTTAGGATCGACATGCAGCAAATTGCCAAATCCATAAATTAATTGGACCATCGATTGATTGATTCGTTCGCTGTACTGCAATTGCTCTCAATTGGCCTACAATAGCAGGTCCTCACCCTCAAATCTCTATGTGTGTACGCAGCAAGTACTGCAAATGAATGAGCACAGCTAATATCTGGTCCCATTTGCTCTTTGAACTCAACCATTGCAACTGCCAGCAACCCAAGTACTCGATCTATGTCAGTCTCTTTTACTCTCCGTACTTTTTTTTTTTTAATTGTAAAGTGGCACAAGTCGTAAATTAACACCAGAACCAAGCCTATATCTCCGGCTAATGTTACTGGGTCCCACTTAGTTGGGTCCCGGGTAGAGAGAGAGTGATCGGGATTTTTCTGTCTTTATCCGCCAATTCTTTTATGTTTATCGTCTAGTATTTATTTTTGGTAAGCCTTTTATTATTATTATTATTATTATTATTTATATTTAGAAGTTATATAAATTGATATAGTTAGAAGTTATAGTAATATTTGGGGAGCGATAGCGATTCGGGGCTCGCTCTCTCTCTCTCTCCGCCCTTGCTTCTTCTCGTGATGTGCATTTCTTCATTCTTGCCTCTCTCTCTCTCTCTCTCTCTTGTTTCCTCTCTCTCTCTCTCGTCTCCAAACCCTAACCCTGACAGATAAAAACGCCACCACCAGCCATCACCATTTCCGATCTCGAATCCAGTTCAGCCCTAAGCTCCGGTCTTCGAACAGGAGCTGCTGCTCCGTGATCCGATTCGGTGTGGGAATCCAGCTGGTATGGCTCTCTTGCTCTTCGCTAATTTGGGTATTTTAGGGTTCCGGCTTGGATTTGGAGTTTTTTTTAATTATCATTTATTTATTTATTTATTATTATTATTATTTGCTCTTAGCGATTGCTGTTGTTCTGGTTGTTTAGAAATTAAGGGAAAGTTTATAGCTTTTTTATTTGATCGGTTGGCAGCTCTGGGTTTCGATTTATTTTAGATTCTGTGTAGCTATTAGTCGGGTTTTTTTTTTTTTAGTCGGGGTTTTTTTTTTTTTTTTTGGGTTATGGAATTGGATTAGTATAATAATATGGTTATCTGTGCTTGCTGATTTGGGAATTGACTCGTTTGACACTTCTTTAGACTGAAAGATATCTCTTTTGGAGTTCTTTATTTATCTGAGTCATATGCTTACAGTCATAAAATTGGGAGGTCTATTCATGTTTAGAATTGGGGTATTTTTATTTATTTATTTATTTTTTATGAGAAGATTAATGGAATGGTCAATTGGGCTTTGTTGTTGCGTCATTTGAATCATTTTGGAGGATAATGTATTTGATTGGGGAATATGTTTTTCAAGGAAAATGATCTGATTTGAGGAACCAAATTTGATGAATCTTTTACAGACTTGTTCATGCCTCAAGTGGACATTGTTTTGGACCCATCTAGTAAATCTCATACAAGTGATAGCTGCTAATAGCTATCGTATCATCTATCCTTGTCATTTAACCTCTGAGTCATCATTTCTTATTTATAGTAGCAAACTTAAATCTCAAAACATTTAACTGTCTGGGGACCTTTCTTTTGTTTAAAGCTGAATTGCTCTTGGAAGGTCGCCCTGGTTGCGGCATAGTAGTTTAGTATGCTGTAGCATTTTGACTTCCGAATAATTTAGCAAGTTTATTCTTTTTTTGAATATCCATTTTGGTTCCAAATTTGAGACTCAAATCTGCTGGCAGGGAAAAAAATGGCAGAAGTTGTACACAAGCCAAGCAAACTATCATCTTTAAGTTAGTCTGGCTGAAGATCTTATTTCAGCTGTCAGGCATGTGGTCACTTAAGTTAATAACTTCATTCAGTTTATGGATGAACTTTTGCTTTGGGAATATTTTAAATAATGTTTGTACTGATGCAGCATACTGGTGGTAAGAAACACAATAGTGCAGTTATGAACTTAAAAGAAAAACCCTTCTTTTCATTCAAAATCAGATGTTTACTGCCTAAGCATGTATGGATTTAATTTCTGATTGTAGAGTGTTTACTTGTTAGAAAAGCCAACTGCATTTCTTCTAGACCTGTGAATCTATGCCAATAGTTAGTTATTTGGGTTGACTCTAAGCAAATCTTAGTCTTGAACATTGGATCCATCCATGGATATATATAGTAGCAAGTGAGGGTTTATATCGTTTTGAATTTGAGCAGTCAATTTAGCAGGCTCCTATATAAGTATCTGATATGCGTACTGTGGTTAAAGCAGATATTTGCAATATGTATAGCTCAAAACTGCCTTGTCATTTGTCAATTAGCTGAAATAGGCTGGTTTTATAAATTTTTGAGAGTTCTTTTTCTCCCTTAACCTAACAGAATTTTATGTTATTATAGAGTTGAATCTTGCAGTGATTAGGTTTAACAATATGTTGTTACTTGAACAGGATTTTGGTAGTTCTCTTTAATCCTAAATAAGAAGCAATATGGACCCATATAGTTCCAACACCAATATGCATGAAGAAATTCCACAGAAGTTGTGTCTGATGTCACCATTAATTAGAAATCAGTGCTTTGTGGGATATGTATGATCCCTCATCTCCTGATCGATTATATTGAGCTCGAGTAGTAGAGAGCTCCCAGAAATGGGTTCATCTGGTGCTATTTCTGAGATTGTTGAGTCAAATGAGGACTTGGAACTGGATCACCATTTTAAAGGATCTCAGACATTAAGCATTAAGGTGAAAGGTGAAGATTCAAAGTCTCAAGGTTATCCTGCCGAAGATGACCTTAATCAGATAATAAAGTCAATAGATTTGCGGACCTCGTCTCAGGCTGTGGGCTCTTCAGGTCAAGTGGCTGTGAACATCCTGCAGAGGAATGGGATGAAGAAGCCTATTAAAGTTGGGGTGGCTCAAGCATCAGGGATAGGAATTTCTGAATCCATAACTTTGAAGCAGGCACTGAGGAAGTTATGTATTTCTCAAGCATCAGAGATGGCTGCTATGAAGAGGTTGTCAAAACCAACCAGCTTACCTGATGTATCTGAAGATGGGACAATCAAAAGGCTTGTGGCATCTGTAGTGGTTCCACCAAGCGAGTCTGGAGGAAATGGAAGCTTTGTGGAAGTATCCCTTGTGCCTGAGAAGACCTTGAAGGATTTGAAATCATCCAATCAATCCTCCGTCCCTTCTCCCCATATTGCAGTGTCACCCACAGCCAAGGTGCAGACGACCAGAATACAAGATGTGATAGCATCAACTGAAGCTGCAGATGATTCATCTGCCCCTGTAGCAACAGGGATGAAAGGAAAGACAATTTCCAAGAATTCTGTATGTAGCTACAAGAAAGGTGTTGATTCAAGTAAGCCAACCAAAAGTCCTCGCCTCACCAAGCCAGTAAACAGGAACAAAACCAGCACTAAAAAGAAAGGCAAAGAGGAACCAGTGTCAGCACTGAGCAGTTCTAGTAACTGTAGCCACTTGAATAAGGCTTGTGCTGTCCCAACTAAAAGTAAATCAGGCTTACGTAGAAAACCTGTTTCTTTGGCAGCCAACAGCATGGATCCTCCAGAAAGCATGGCTAAGATAAAAATAAAGGATGGTGCAGCTAGTAGATGTGAAGTGACTCCATATAACTGTAAGAGCGGCACAGATGTTGGTATCAAAGTGAATGGAAACTCAAGGACAAGAGAAAAGGGAGAATCTTCCCAAAGCTCAGAAAGTAGCATTGGTGATTACAGCAACAGCACCAGCACCAGCATAAGCGAGGAGAGCCATCAGAGCTCTAGAGGAACTGGGAGTAGACCTCACATGTCAAAGGATGTGAGATGGGATGCTATCCGCAATATTGCCACGCAACATGGAAACCTAGGGTTAAAAAACTTTAGGCTTCTCAAGAAGCTTGGTTGTGGAGATATTGGAACTGTTTATCTTGCAGAGTTAACTGGTTCAGATTGCATGTTTGCCTTGAAAGTGATGGATGTTGAATTCTTATTGAGCAGAAAGAAGATGTTGAGAGCACAAACTGAGAGGGAGATCCTTCAAATGCTTGATCATCCATTCTTACCAACACTTTATGCTAATTTCACAACAGACAACCTCTCCTGTTTAGTCATGGAGTATTGTCCAGGTGGTGATCTCCATGTCCTTCGACAGAGGCAACCTGGCAGGAGTTTTTCTGAACCTGCTGCTAGGTATGTGTGTTTTTTTTTTTTTTTTACCAAAATACACACATATAAGCAGAATAGGAGGATTAAAATCCTGTGATTTTCATTTCTCTGTCCTTATTGATCTCATTTTACTTTGCAGTCCCCTTGATTATTTGTATTCTATTCTTTGTGAAGATTGTTTGTTGTGGATTATTCATTCTCGGCTTTTGATATTTGCATCTTTATATCTCAACTAAATTATTTGTTCTTGCCAACGTTCTTTCATTTTAATTTGGCTAGTTAACATGCCACCTGGTGTCAGTAAAAGTCAAAAGCATTAACTCACTCGTCTGTGTAGATGAATAACTTACAACTGTAAATACCATTTAGGTCCCTTAAAATAGTAACTGCATTTTGCATGTTTGCTTGAATAGTTGCTCTGTCCATTTAACATGGTCAGAGCATTCAGAGGGAGAACTTTAAGCGAAAAACCATTTAGCAATGTGTCAGCAACTAATCTATTTTATACTGTCACCTTATCATTCACACGCACCGAAGATTTTGCCAGGCCCATACATTCACAGTCCTGTGATCCTTCTACAGGTTTTATGTTGCGGAAGTCCTCCTTGCTTTGGAGTACCTACACATGCTAGGCGTGGTGTATCGGGACCTCAAACCAGAAAACATCCTTGTTCGAGAAGATGGTCACATCATGCTCTCTGATTTTGATCTGTCACTCAGGTGCAAGGTGAGTCCAACTCTTCTCAGGTCTTCATCATTGGGCTCACGGGAGCCTGTGAAGAAGGTATCAGGACCTTGTGCTGAAAACAGTTGTATCGAGCCTCTTTGCCTTCAGCCATCGTGGGTTCAAGTTTCTTGCTTCACACCCCGTCTTGCATCTTCAACAACAATGAAAACCTGGAAGGTTAAATCTGACCAGGCTGGCCAGGTCAGCTCACTTCCACAGCTTGTGGTGGAACCTACTGACGCACGTTCCAACTCTTTTGTTGGAACTCACGAGTATCTGGCCCCTGAGATTATCAGAGGAAATGGGCATGGGAGTGCAGTAGATTGGTGGACCTTTGGTATTTTTCTTTATGAGTTGCTGTATGGTAGGACACCCTTCAAGGGACCTGGGAATGATGAAACTTTAGCCAATGCCATCTCCCAGAGTTTGAGATTTCCGGAGAGCCCAGCTATTAGCTTTCATGCGAGGGATTTAATCAGAGCACTGCTTGTGAAGGAGCCAGAGAGCAGGCTGGGATCGGCCAGAGGTGCGGCTGAAATAAAACAGCATCCATTCTTTGAAGGGCTGAATTGGGCCCTGATCAGGTGTGCAGCACCACCTGAGATACCGAGGAGTTATGATGTGGTGACTTCAACTGGGGTGCGTCAGAAGAAAGAAGGTAAATGTGTGGATTTCAGAAGCATTGGAGGCGATGTTGAGTTTGAGCTTTTCTAGTGAGGTCACAGGGTTGAGAGAATCACTGGCTGGGTGGTGGTTTCATGTCATTCGTGTTGTTTCTTGATGTATCTGTTAGCATTTTTACATAAATGTTAATCCATATATAGCAGCGAACATCTATTCGTTGTTAATTATATGGATGAGAATTTCTAGAAGAAACAGCATTTAGTCATCGCCATGTTATGAAAGAGTGAATGAATGTGATGCTATATAGAGCTGCATCTCTCCGCCATTTTCAATCTGTGGAAGGAATCACAGTGAACTAAAATGAGGGAGCTTAGGTTTGCTGTTTTGTGAAATATACTGAGTAAAGTTGTTTCGATGTAAAGGTTCTTCTCCGGGGGTGCATGCCAAAATAAATAAAAGATAAACAAACAAAAACTGTGGGAGGAAGCCCCATGTAGATTTTTATTGCTAAGCGTCTCTCTGCAACCTCCACTGCTTTTTTCGCAATCTCTGGCCTGTTCATCTTTATGCATGCAACAGTCAGCTGGAAGAGATAAGAATAAAACATCAAATTTTAGACAATTATGTGTCTGCAGATAAATCAAATAAAGAATAAATTGAAATTTCTACAAGCAAATTGGTTCAAATTAATCAGTACTTATGGTTCCATAGAACAGAATTAAGGATGCCCGACCCATCCACCACTGAAGTGATCCCTGAACAAAAACTTCAGAGTCTTTCTCAGCCTCATCCTTAAATAATTTGTATGTGTATCTTAAGACAATAACAAAGTTACTCGTTGCTCGGGTATAGCAAGCATACAGAGTAAAAAAACTAATCCCATCTCCATAATGAAAGGTCTACCTGACGATTGAAAAACCTATCCAAGTTAAAATTTGTCAGCACCAACTCGACACAGAGTGAAAGAAAGACAATTCGACAGTGATGGCAAGGAGGGTGCATCTTCCTTCTTTTTTACCCCTTTTACTCTCTCTCTCTTTTGGGTGGATAGTTAGGTTGGGGTTGGGGAGAGAGGAGGGAGGGGGTGGGGGTGGGGGTGGGGGAAGAGAGTAGGTGGGGAGGATGGATGTGGCTAATGATCTAGTCCGACTCTATGGAAGCTCATCAACTTGTGTGTTCATTGACACTAATTCAGATGTTTAGTAAGCAAATAGTTGACATACAACACTATGGAATAGTTTATAAAGATGAAAAATGCTTGCATGTCTGAGCAATATTGGCCAGAAACCTCCGTTATGGTTATGGTATGATCATAGTCTGCACCAACAGCACATGATAGAGTAAACAAAGTGAGATCTATAAGTGGGGAAAAAAAAAAGACTTTGAAGATCAAAAACTTGAGAAAATTTAAGTGTTTTTTGGATCACTGCCTGTGATGATTCGCCACTCCTTACCCTCATGTACGGGATAGCATATCTTGAAAGGCATATCAGCCACTAGATCAGACCATTTATCCTCCACAAGTTTTAAAATTGCATGAGCCTGACTTGTAGTTGCCAAACTGTTTACTATAGACCACAGATTTTCTAGAGGAAAGAAACGGAAGTCCCTGTGAGCAGGCTGCAGATTTCCTATGAAGTAACCTCCTTTATCAGGCATCCACTCCACAAGCCAAGGAGAAACCTGATAAATATATATATATATATATATATATATATATATATATATATATATATATATATATATATATATATATATATATATATATATATAGAACTTGTTAACTGCATCAAAAGAATATAAGGAACAAAAATTGCAGCAATAAGATCCGATTAATTAAGGGAAAATTGAACAGCGACCGAAAATGGAGAAGATATGTTACCTATGAATTAAACCGCGATCTCTCAGCAGCAGCAAAAGAAGAAGAAATTGAGAGGCCTGGCTCTGGCTGCTGCTGCTGCTGCTGCTGATGCCATCCATCTATCTTTCAGACAAATTAATTGTCTCGCGATTCGAACGAGACACCTAACAGATTCGTTCCCTCCTCACCTCTCGTTTCGTTTGATGTGACAGAAACCAAATCCAAATCTCATATCTCCATTACTAATCTTTCTTTATTACCCAACAAAAAATGCAGCATGTTTTTTTTTTTTTCCCTCTTCTGTATTATTTCCCCACCAAAAAAATAAAAATGAATAATTATTTCCCAAAATAAAAAGTGAAGAAGAAAGGGAAGCGCTAATGGCAAATCTGGGCCTCTCAGTTGGGGCTTTTTGAGTGGCCCACGATCCCTTTATTGACCTGGATATGGATTTTTATCTAAAACAAAATTCCTTAGTTTTACCACTTGGTTGAATGTTGTAGGTCCACATGTGGCCAAGTATCTCCACAAGTTCGAAAGAATGTGCACTGAACGGAAGACATCTCTCTCTCTCTCTCTCACACACACACACACATTATCCAAAAGTGTAGGGTTTTTGAGATTTGTTGGCGACGTGCCAACATGAATGGGAGGAGGGACTATGGATCGATTTCTCACTATTTCTATAATTTACATTAAAAAATTAAGTTTTTATTTTTTTAATTTAAAATTTTGAATAGAAACATGCTATAATTGATTTTTAAATGCACCTATTATCAATCATCCTTGTCCATAACCTTGCAAAATGAGCAGGAATATGTTATATCTAAATTATGGGACGAAATAAGAACCATGATGCACAAGGTGAGGTGAGGGACTGACTGCGTTCCATATATTTTCTCACCATGATGCACAAGGTAAGAAAATAACTTGCCTAATTGGTACAAAACCTTATTAAATTAGAATGTTGAAGATTGTTCTACATACGGTGGCATGCCATTTTTGAGATTGTGCAATTGATATATTTGTCATCACCAAAATATTAATGGGGTTGTTTAGTAAGTAAATCATGTCGGTGATTGTAAAATCATGAGGGAGGATGACAGCGTTGAAGCTCATAACAATATGTGTCTTGGATTCCTTTCTTGAATGCGGAGACAGTTGCATACTAACTGTTAGTTCCCTTCAGGATCTACTAGTAGCCATCCTGATGAGAACTACCTCTAAAATGTACTTCTCTGCAGAACTTGTTCTATAAACTTCTTTGCATTCCAGGATTTTTTTTTTTTTTTTTTCGTGTGGCAATTCATTCTCTCATACCAGGAACTAAAACCAAGCACAGTGGAATCCACACGTGACCAGAATTCAAACGAATCCGCAAGCAGCAAATGCCCTTGCAGCCCAAACCAACTAAAAACCCAAGAGGTGATGCAAATCTAGAATACTCTCAGTAACATGAATAAGATACTGTTGTAACATGATATCGTTCCATTCACTACCAGTCGTACATCTTCACCAATAATATGACAATATAAAAGTTGGACAAAAAGAAAAAAGGACGACAGCAATACAAGAAAGTCGAAACTATTTGCCTTAGCTCAAAACAGACTTGCCAGTAGCCGGGTAGCTATTTTCTGCTTGCCTAGTCAATTTTAAGTGGTGCCTCTGCAATGGCCTCGATCTCTTTTTTGCTCCTGATCACACTTCTCTTCTCTGTTTCTGGATCGAGTTTATCCAAATCCTCAGCAATTGCCATATACCCGTATAGAAGCTCCTCATCCTTTTCCACTCGCGGTTCCCCATTGCTGCCACTGTTAGAAGTGATCTCCTGAAATCCCTGCCTTCCCTGATTCTTATCAGAATAGTACTTTTGAAGCCTTTCGGCTTCCTGCAACCCAGAGAGAGCAGCCAAGAACTTGATTAAAAGCACGCTTTGTTTGGCTGGCTTTCCACTACAGACCCGGGTCTTGCCTGCATCAAATCCCATCTCTGCAACCCGAAAATAAATATATATAAGAAGAAACAGATGTATAAAACCAAGAATCAATTGAGAAGGAAAGCACTTTGCGTACATTAGCATAAAATTATGAAAAAAAACGTTACTTCACTGCACTACCAATGTATCAGCTAAAGGCAGACAAAAACATCAAAAGGAAGACAATCTTATAGCCAGTTGAAAACTTGAGAAATTAACATCAAGTTGCTTTTTGGTTAAGCTGTTATGCACAAAGGAAAAAGTAATATAGTAATTAGAATTCTAGACTAATTCAAAACTGTTATTGAGAGAGAGAGAGAGAGAGAGAGAGAGAGAGGAGGAGGAGGAGAAAAGGAAGAAATTTAGACTTTAATTATGCCTAAGAAAAAGGGTTTGGCAATATAATAGAAAATGGCAGGTATCAAATACTCTAAGTAATTCATCTCATTATTGCAGAACTGATAAGTTTGACAAATAATCAAAGAAAATGTAACTTGGCAAAATCTTAAATAACATCACCTTTAGTGGAAAAGCTTTAGTGTAAATGTCAAACCTTTGAGTATTTCTTGGAAACGTTCATTAGACACAACCTTTGGCCCATTGGTGTTACTCCTGTTCCCAATTGAGCTGTTATGAACAATGACAATTGGAGGCCAAACAATCAGATCTTCTTTCAATGCCTTAATTTCAGGAGGAGGTCTTCTTCTAAAAGCATTGTAAGTGTCAGGGGCCACAAGCCAATTCCAGCCATTATGAACGCAAAGTGCTTTGTGAAAGCCCAAATGATCTGTTCGTAAACCCACCCTTAGAGTGTAGTAGGAATGAGTCAACAGACTATGTATGTCCACGAACTCCTTCGAGGTACTGAAAAATAACTCCAAATCAGCAACAATGTGCTAGTGATAAGGTATGATAAAGGGTACCAATAGTGCAGGCATCAATTGCAGTATTTAGGAATAGCGTGATAAGCCTATCATACCAGTCGACACTAGTATAGCATTCTTCCTGTATTAGGGAAAGCTTTGGATAAAAGTAATTTCATATCAGAATAGCAAGCAAACTGCAAAAAACTTGGCTTCTACAACAATTTATAGGAACAATATAGAAGCCATTTTCCTAAGAAAACAATTTACAGGTTTCTAAAGTAAAGATGCAATGGACTTTCGGATGATTGAAATTTAAAATGGACACCTAGTCACACAATGAACTGCCTTCAATGTGTCAAATCAAATGTATCATGAACCAAATTAATATAACCCAGAAATAGATAATATAGTATATTTTAGTACTTAAAATACAATAAATGATCAACCCAAATAATAATAATAATAATAATAATAATAATAATAATAATAATAAGGGGTTTTTACATATCTGTCCCTTACATCTTTAAAAATTAGAATTGTCCCCCAAATCTTCATATTTATAATTTAGTCCCCCAAATCCTTTAAGTTAGCACAATTTAGTCCCCCAACTATATTTTTGGCCCGAATTTACTGTTATACCCCTGAGTTATTTCACTTTAGTTATCCCTTCCCTCTTCCTCCTCTCTTCCTCTTCCTATTGGGTTCCCCTTTCCATTTTTCTTCTCTCTTTCTTCCCTCTCAGTTAATCTCTAAAGTGAAGTAACTTAGGGGAACTCAATAAGAAAAGAGAAGAGAAAGAGAGGAGAATAATGGAGAGGGAAAACCAATAAGCAGAGGAAGAGAGGAGGAAGAGGACTAAAGTGAAATAACTTAGGGGTATAACGGGAAATTTAGATAAAAAATATGGCTGGGAACTAAATTGTAGTAACTTAAAGTATTTGGGGGACTAAATTATAAATACGAAGATTTGGAGGACTAAATTCTAATTTTTAAAGATTTAAGGGACAGATATGTGAAACCCCTTAATAATAAAGGTAAAACATAAATCACACACTATAAATTATAAGGAAATAAAGATAGCACAGTCACCCAGGAACATATATAGGATAACACAACTCCAAAAGTATCAAATTTAAAGTTAGGGTGCTACAAGAGACCACTTTAAATAGAAACCAGCAAAATAGGATCAGTACCTAGGTCGTATCTACGCACACTGACACGGGTATGACATTACACAACACACCAGTACAAGACAAATTTTGAAAAAAAACACATAAGAAAATGGCATTGGATGGCAAGATGTATCATTGAAAAATATAAAAGAATGGCATTGGATGGCAAGATGTGTCATGTATGACACGGTTTCCAAATAGACATGGCTTCATAATAGAATTATTTGCTTTTCCTAGATCAGTAATGTTCAAGTATGCAAGACTTATTTGCTGAAAAGAGAATAATAAAATGGACAAAACATGGACAATGACACAAGTTTTCGGCCAAAACCAGGTGATAGAAACCCATACTGATAAATCTGAAACATAACTAATAATGCTCCATCAGCATAGAGATTAACCATCAAACAGATGTAGATCAAAACCATAACCAAAGATCCTTATCGAGATAACTAATTGTTACCTGCTTTTTTCCTTCGATAGCATTCATCATTGGCTACTTGAATAGGCCAAACTTATATAAAGTGAAATCACAAAGCTAACAAGTACAGAGATCTTAATATCACCAATTAGGATAGCAAACAAAACTTATACAGCTGTCTTTACACAAATTCCCCAAGGCAACCACCAAAAAATGACCACTTTGTCAAAGATTCGTATAATAGCTGCTTATATCCCGAGGAACAGTTATGAAGCAGCAGAATTCACAGCAAAACAATGAATCATCTTATCATTACCAAAGCTGTCAACATAAAAGATCAAATATGCGCTGTGAAGATGATTCTCAATAAATACAGTGGCATACGATTCTCAATAAATACAGTGACATATATGATCGAGAACTCCAGCAAAAACAAACTTACTTAGAAGCCAACCAACTGATATGGGCATATCCATCCTATATTTGGCTACCTTTTGCAGCCAAACTGCTGAATACCCACAATCAAATGTCCGCTCTTGTGGAATAAACTGTCCAGAAATGCAAATAGTGCCACAGCCTCCCAAGCCTTAGATCACTAATAGCTAATCAATCAAAGGAAATGTCTGTGAAGTCTCTTATATTATCATATATCTTCTAAAACCTGTTCAGATATTACTTGTTAATCGTACAGAGAGATTAATATTAAAGAGAAAGCCCTCTAAGTCAATACTTCTGCTTCAGGGTCAAATAAACTTCATACATAAACTTCCTCCACTTGCCAAGTAGACTTCGCGACTTACTAAATTCTTTCATATTAATACATATCTTCAAAAACCTGTTCAGACGTCAATGGTACTAAGAGTTTAACATTAAAGAGAAAGCCCTCATAGTCAAAGTTCAGCTTTAGGGTAAAATAAATTTAAACATGAACTCCCTTCACTTGCCAATAAAATTTATAGATAAACTTCCTTCACTTGCCAAGTAGACTATAACCTCCTCCTTGCCAAGTAAAATAATTATCTGCAACAGCTCCCTTGGCCTTACTGCATTTCTTAAATGCAATAAAATTGTCATTACACAGCCAATATCTCTGCAAAATACCTTTTAATATGTAAGATTTTTTTCTTACCTTGTGGCCTCGCGATCTACCAAAAAAGAACGTGTCCATGTCCCTGAATTATGTGCCGAAGTTATAGGAACAGGACATCTGGATATGCACTCACCCCAGATGTTCCCAATCTCAAGAAGGCATTGTTAACACCATATAACACTGATGCCCCCTACCTTGATGCAGTGGCAACAAGGTATTGCTTCCACATATGGGGCCATTCAAAGTCATTGCCTAATGACTTCATAAGCTCACGGAACAAACATGAACTTTTGGATGAAACTATGATAGCATGCAAGCATTCAAGTTCCAGAAAATGTATCATAAATGAGGAAGACAGACCTGCCACATACACAGCACAGAAGTTTGCTGGATCTCCCTTCATCTTCTCGAAACCTTTTCTGCTGGTACGGGCTCTCATTCAACCGCTTAGAAAAGCGTAGGAAAGCCTTGTGAACTTGTTGCTTAAACTTATCCGAACCTTCTAGAGGATTAACCTTCATAGGACGAGCAGCTTCAACAGGAACATAGTCAACCCGGATCTGGATCCGGACCAGCAGCCCCGAACTCAGTAATTGGATCGGGCTAGTTAGCCCGGACAGAAAACTTGCAGGAATTTGGGGGCGAGGGAGAGGGAGGGGCGGGGGTGGGGGCGAGGGCGAGCGCAGGGGGGCGGCGAGGGCGAGTGGGTCGGCGAGGGCGAGCGGGGGCAGGGGGGCGAGGGCGGCGGCGGGGGCGAGCGGGGACAGGGGGGGAGGGCGAGGGGGCGGCGAGGGCGAGCGGGGGAGGAGGGGGGCGAGAGAGCGGGCGAGCGGGCTGAGGGAGAGGGAGGGATATTTTGGTCAAAACAAATTAGATGGCAAAATTGTAATATTAAAGAAGTTTTAAGTGGGCTCACTGGAAAAAAAAAAAAAAGGGGTATTTACTGGTTTGTCCCTCAAATATTTAAATATTATGATTTTACCCCCCAAATCTTCATATTTATAATTTTGCCTCTTAAATCTCATAAGTTACAACAATTTTGCCCCTCTCTCTAACTTTCCCAAACACAGTTAATTTTTTGACCATTTTACCCCTTATTTCCTCTTTTATTTTCCTCCTCTTCTTCTTCTCTCTTCCTCCTTTCTTCTTATTTTCTTCATTATTTTTCCTCTCTTCCTCCTCTCTTCTCCTTCTCTTTTCCTCTTCTCTTCTCATTTTCTTCATTTTTTTACTCTTTCATGTCATGCATTTTTCCTCTAGTTCACCAAATCAATTATCTCAAGTAAAAAAAGAGAAGAAAATAAGAAGAGAGGAGGAAAATATGAACATGAAAGAGTAAAAAAAAAAAATGAAGAAAATGAGAAGAGAGGAGGAAAAGAGAAGAAGAAGAGAGGAGGAAGAGAGGAGAAATAACGAAGAAAATAAGAAGAAAGGAGGAAGAGAGAAGAAGAAGATGAGGAAAATAAAAGAGAAAATGAGGGGTAAAATGGTCAAAAAATTAACTGTGTTTGGAAAAGTTAGAGAGAGGGGCAAAATTGTTGTAACTTATGAGATTTGGGGGGCAAAATTATAAATATGAAGATTTGGGGGGTAAAATCATAATATTTAAAGATTTGAGGGACAAACCAGTAAATACCCCAAAAAAAAAAGGTTCTGCCCATCTAGAAACTCTCCTGTAATGATAAGCTTCTAAAGGAGCACACCACTCGTCTTATGGGCACACTTCACTAAGATCCGAGAAATTCTATTTCCTATTGGAAATTTACTCTTCACGCATGATTTTAAAACTTGTAAATAATTATAAATTTACCATTTATTTTTTTAGACTAAATTATCCTTTTAAATCACAAATTAAGACTTTTTAAAATTTAGAACAACAACTCATCGTATTCCTCTTTTTTTTTTTTTTTCTTTAGAACCTTTAAAAATATTTTTTAGTGGAATTTAATTTTTTTAAAAAATACATCTCCGACAAACTCATTGATTTGATTTCTTAACCTTTTAAATTTTTTAAATTTATGTTTCTAAAAAGATCTTGAGAAATTTTAAATTCTTCGAATTCACTGTTACAAGTAAAAATAGGGTTTGAAGTTTTAGTTTGAGTTTTTTTTATTCAAATGGAAAATTCCAACATGCAATTGGTATCGGAGGACAAATCTAAGGTACAATTTAAATTTATTCTTAGTTTTTTATGTGTATTTGTTTGCAATTTATTATTACTTATGATTCTTTTGTGAGGGAGATGTCGGCTGCTGGTCGGATTTTAATACCCGACCAAGCAACTCTTTGGTCGGGTATTAATACCCGACCAACATATTTTTAGTTTGGAAATTAATATCTGACTCGAAAAATTTGGGATCAGACGACATAAGGGATAGAGAGAAGGAGGATGGTTAAACTTGGAAAAAAAATTGGGTGCATAACTAATTTGGTAACATTTCAAAATGGAAGTTTGGTGTAAAGAATATTCAGGGCGTTTAAAGTAAATTGCAGTGTGTAAATAGAATTTCCCTTTATTTTACAAGTTTGTCATTAAAAATTTTAGACTATATTGCCTCTGTCTTTAACCTCCATCTCTCTAAAAGAACATTCCTGTCCGGAATTAGATTGCAGATGTCACGCCCCCACTTCGGCTCTATCTTTTTTTTTTTTTAAGTGGGCGACATTGCTTAAATACTATGAATAACCCAACAGTCCCATGATCTTAGAATAACCGTAACTACTGCCATGTCAAGATGAATAACCATGTCTGAAACTGAAAGGATTTCATTTATACAGAGAGTTGATTACATAAAAATGGCACACTGCTCTAAATATTTACACAAAGGAGTTAAATACTACAAGTTAAAGCAGTGCCCAGTAAAAGGAAACAAGAACAAGAAGTGCGAAGTACCTAAATAGTATTGTGCTAGTATCCTCTACTCGACCTGGTTGGTGAAGTAAGGATCGTTGTCTGGAGCAATCTCCCCTTCTCTACTTTCGTGATCTGGGCTCAAGAAAACCCAGGGGATTAAACCCAGCAAGTAACATAAAAATAAGAAACACGTGTACTATCACAGAACAAATAAATAAAAGAATAAATAAATTGCGTTGGTACAAACGTATCCTAAGAATACTGAAAATGAATTGAGTAAGACTATTAATTCAAATAGCAGAAATAAATCATGTAAAGGTGACAAGTGTAAGCGAAGTAAATATCAATCATGTTGCATGTAACCAGAACTATGTAAGTAATTCACAAGCTTCGTGTAAAATTTAACAGGTCTATATTATGTTAGTGTTGGAATTGAAACTCAATGATGGATAAGATAGCGCGCAGTTTCTCATATTGTACAAGTGCCTGTGCATACCCGGGACCCGGTCTCTAACTCATGACGCTGAACCATGACACACCGCTAGATGCTACAAGTTAGACCTCGTTAAATGAAACAAGTAACGGGCATCACCCATATGGTGACTCATGTATCAGACGGTGGCTCAGTACCACCCAGTGCTGCTAGTAAAAGGCCCTCAGCACCTAATCAAGAAGTTGACCAACAAGATCCTTGTACAATACAGTACTTATCTATCCATCATGTAGTTTTTTCCATGTTAGTAATGCATATGATATACGTGAATTAAAGGAAACACGTGGACTTTCATGTCAAATGGTATACATATCATCTCACAAGAATCAAGAGTTTAGAAATCAAGATTTGGAATCATGTATACATGTATCATAAGAGTACTTCATGTCATGTAATAAGGATACTAGAACTTATTATCATGTCTTGTAATAAAGATACTAGAATTTGTTATCATGTCGTGTAATAAAGATACTAGAACTTGTTTCCATGTCTTGTAATAAAGATACTAGAATTTGTTATCATGTCGTGTAATAAAGATACTAGAATTTGTTTCCATGTCTTGTAATAAAGATACTAGAATTTGTTATCATGTCGTGTAATAAAGATACTAGAACTTGTTATCATGTCTTATAATAAAGATACTAGAATTTATTATCATGTCGTGTAATAAAGATACTAGAACTTGTTTCCATGTCTTGTAATAAAGATACTAGAATTTGTTATCATGTCGTGTAATAAAGATACTAGAACTTGTTTCCATGTCTTGTAATAAAGATACTAGAATTCGTTCTCATGAATAATCTTGCCTTCATGTATCATGTTGATATTCACATGTCATGTTATCATAAATCCGCGAATCATGCCAAGTGTATAAATCCGTGTTTATCTTGAAACTGAAAATAGCCAAACGCGAAGCTAAAATAGCCAAATGCGAAGCTAAAAATTGCCAAACGCGAAGCTAAAAATAGCCAAATGCGAAGCTAAAAATTGCCATACGCGAAGCTAAAAATAGCCAAACGCGAAGCTAAAAATACCCAAACGCGAACTTAAAAATAGCCAAACGCGAAGCTAAAAATAATCAAACGCGAAGCTAAAAATTGCCAAACGCGAAGCTAAAAATAGCCAAACGCGAAGCTAAAAATAATCAAACGCGAAGCTAAAAATTGCCAAACGCGAAGCTAAAAATAGCCAAACGCGAAACTAAAAATTGCCAAACGCGAAGCTGAAAGGTTAGCTCCTCATTCTGTTGTGAAAAATCCTATTTACTTAGAAATTTTCCACTGCCAACATCCGTAAATCAGGCTAAGTATGCAGATCCGAAATGATGTAAAATTATCCATAAAGAAAAAGGAATCATGTACTCATAATACAAATCAAATAATTTCCAAGAAAGATCATACTTGCTACTTGCACTCAAATACAATTCAAAGAGAGAACAAGAACAAGGTGATACTTGCCTCTATTCCCTTTAATCTCCTCCTTTGTTTTAGCAAAGCCTCCCTTATATTTCCTTTACTCAACGAACTAGAAGAACCAAGGGTAAAGAGTGATTTTTATTTTGTTCTTTTGATAAGAATTCTCTTTGAGAGAATAAGGTTATATATATACCTAAGGGCATTTTGGTCACCTTGTCCTCTAGCCTAATCCTAAGGCTTCTTGCATGCATGACAAATGTCAACTAGAGTGCCACCTCTCACTCTCTTCTAACAACTCATCCCCACAAAATGCCAAGGAGGTGCCCTTAGAAATTAAATTTGAAGGGTTATAGAAAGAAACTTTTGACTTGATAATTTGTAATGATAGTTTTGGGGTGTTACATTCTACCCACCTAATAAAAGAATTTCGTCCTCGAAATTCCAATTTTAAAAAGTATACTATTATATACAGGTTCGTGTTGTCATAAAAATAGACTCAACTTACATACCTGATAATGAAAATAGGTACGGGTATTTTGTTTTGATATCGCCTGCAAGTTCCCAAGTGGAGTCCCCAGGTGATCGTGCATCCCATGAAACAAGGACCAACGGTATCACTTTGTTCTTTAGGATTTTCTCCCGTCGATCAATGATTGCTACAGGTTATTTCTCATACTTTAGATCGGATCTCAGATCCACCTCGGACAAGTCCACAGCCTTATGCTCGTTGCCCAAGTACTTCCTTAATTGCGACACATGGAATACATCATGAATAGTTTCCATCTCAGGAGGTAATGATAATCTGTATGCAAGATTCCCAATTCTTTATGTAATTTCGAATGGTCCAATATATCTTGGACTAAGCTTTCCCTTCTTGCCGAATCTAATCACTCCTTTCATTGGCGATATCTTGATAAATACCTTATCTCCTATTTCAAACTCCAATGATTTTCTACGTCGATCTGCCCATTTCTTTTGTCTATCTTGTGCAACTTTCATATGTTCCCTAATGACCTTTACTTGCTCTGTTTCTTGATTAATTAATTCAGGTCCCAAAATACTTCGCTCTCCAATTTCGTTCCAACATAATGGAGATCTACACTTCCTGCCATATAAAGTCTCAAATGGTGCCATTTTGATACTCTCTTGATAGCTATTATTGTAGGAAAACTCTGCCATATATAAATGGTCTTCCCAAGATCCTCCAAAATCTAGCATACATGCTCTAAACATGTCTTCAAGTATTTGGATAGTTCGTTCTGATTGTCCATCTGTTTGTGGGTGATATGCTGAAGACAAGTCTAAATGTGTTCCTAAACTATCCATCAATTTCTTCCAGTATTGTGATCTAAATCTTGTATCCCTATCTGAGACAATTCTAAATGGAACTCCATGTAACATCATCACTTCCTGCATGAATCTTTTTGCAAATGCTTCTGTTGACTGACCAACCCTAAATGGGATGAAATGAGCTGACTTGATCAGTCGGTCCACTACCACCCAAATCGCATTATTACCTTTGGTGCTCTTTGGTAATCCTGTAACAAAATCCATTGATATTTGTTCCCACTTCCATTCTGGAATTGTTAAGGGTTGAAGTAATCCAGCTATTTTCTGATGTTCGACCTTCACTTATTGGCAAGTAGAACACATGGATACATGTCTTGCAATTTCTTTCTTCATGCCCGGCCACCAGAAGTACCTCTTCATATCCTTGTACATCTTATTGCCTCCGGGATGAATGGAATATGCTGATTTATGAGTTTCTTCTAAAACTCTCTTCCATGTCTCTCCCTTGGGCACCCATAACCTCTCCCTGAATCTAATAGTCCCATCTGAGTGTATCTTCATCTCAGGCCTCTTACTTGTCTCAATTTTGCTCTTTAACCTTTGGAAGATTCATCATCGACTTGGGCTTGCTTGATCTGCTCTATCAATGGTGACTGTAGTCGCATTTCCATAAGTTGTGCTGTCATTCCTGATAGAATTATTTCCAATTCCATCCTTTGTATTTCTGCCAACAATTCTTTTTGTTGAGTCAATCTTTCTATTGCAGGTCTTCTACTCAGAGCATCTGGCACTATATTGATCCTTCCTGGATGATATTTAATTTCCAAGTCATAATCTGCTACTAATTCCAACCATCGTCTTTGTCTCATATTTAGTTCATTTTGAGTGAAAATATATTTCAAACTTTTATGATCAGTGTACACTTCCACCCTTTGTCCTAGTAAGTAATGTCTCCAAATTTTCAAAGCATGAATTATTGATGCTAGTTCCAAGTCATGAGTGGGATAATTTCTTTCACGAGGTTTTAATTATCTTGATGCAAACTCAATCACTCTTCCATGCTGAGTCAACACGTATCCCAGTCCTAGTTTTGAAGCATCACTATAGATTTTCATTCATCCAGTGTTATCTGGAATTGCTAACACAGGTGATGTTGTCAGTCTTAGTTTCAATTCTTCAAATGCCTTATCGCATCCCTCTGTCCAGACATATTCGATTCCCTTTCGTGTCAACTTAGTTAGAGGAGACGCAATTTTTGCAAAATCTTGTACAAACCGCCTGTAATATCCAGCCATCCCCAGAAAACTGCGAACTTCTGATACTGATTTTGGTACAGGCCAATCCATCACCGCCTCTATCTTTTTAGGATCTGCTGATACACCATCTTCAGATATTATATGACCCAAGAAAGCAATTTTATTCAACCAAAATTCACATTTGCTTAATTTTTCGTATAGCCTTTGTTCCCTTAAAGTTTGTAATGCTATCCTCAAATGTTTAACGTGCTCTTCTCTATTCGTAGAGTAGATCAATATATCATCAATAAACACCACCACAAATTTGTCCAAATACTGAGTAAAAACATGGTTCATCAAATTCATAAATACCGCTGGAGTATTAGTTACCCCAAATGGCATCACTAAATATTCATAATGACCATGTCTGGTTCTAAATGCAGTCCTTGGGATATCTTCTGTTCGGACTCTTGATGAAATCCTGAACGAAGATCTATTCTTGAGAATACCTTCGCTCCTCCAAGTTGATCGAACAGATCAGTTATCCTTAGTAATGGATATTTATTCTTAATTGTTACTGCATTCAAACCTCTGTAGTCTATACATAACCTTTTACTCCCGTCCTTCTTTCCTACTAATAGTACTGGAGCTCCCCAAGGTGACACACTGGGTCTTATAAAACCCAATTTCATTAACTCGCCCACTTGCTTCTTGACTTCTTCTAGTTCTGCAATCCCCATTCGATAAGGTGGCTTACAAACTGGTTCAGCTCCAGGGATAATATCAATAGTAAATTCTACTATCCTTGCTGGTGGTAGTCCAGGTATCTCTTAAGGAAAAATATCTAAGAATTTTGATATTACTGGGATCATTCCTTCTCCTATTTCCATAACTTCCAAAACTCCTCCCTTTGAAAACACCTTAGATTCAGCTGGTTTTAGGGATTGACTTTCACTGACAAATTCAAACTCTGGACAGTCAGGAATCTGGAATACTACTCTCCTTCTCCTACAGTCTATCACTGCATAGAAGGTGCTCAGCCAATCCATGCCTATGATAACATCATATTCTCCTCTACCAATAACTAGTAAATTGGCATAAAATTCCTTACCATCAATTACTAATGGACATAGTTTACACTCTTTATTAGTCATGATACTACCGTTCCCGATCTTAATATTCCACCCCGCAGGTAAGATAGTGAAATCAATAAAATTGCGGGAAATAAATATGCTAGTGATGAAACTGTGTGATACTCTAGAATCAAATAAAACAGTTGCCGGTCTATTATTAACCAAGATCATACCTGCCACAACTCCTCCAGTAGTTTGAACTTCTTCTGCATTCATTAGTCTAACTTGCCCTTGCCTCCGTCTTGCTCCTTCTTGGGCCCTAACATAGGTTTGTCGTCGGTTCTCCCAGGGTTCTTTCTGGCCTGGTCTTGGAACTCTCTGGGCTGACGTTGTTATTGGTCTGGTTGTTGCTTGAAACGGGATCTTGGCTATTGTTGATTGTTGGGCCCTTAGCAATCTCTCAATTGATGACTAGCGGATCCGCATGCCAGGCACCACCCTTGAGCTCTTCTACACGTGTTCTGGGTATGCCCTGGCATATGACAATAGTTGCATATTACTGAATTTCGATTTGGTATCATCATCTGTCTCTTTGTTGGCGGACCACTAAATTTCTTGGTCGATGAACTTGTTCCTTACCCAAACAACCTTTTAAATGCCACTGGCCTATTCTTCTCGAATACTTGTTCCAAACGACATGCCGCTTCAAACACTTCTGAATAAGTCTTGTAGTTATGCCCTGCTAAGTGCTCCCTCAAATGAGACCTCAGCCCTTGCTGGAACAAGTGTGCCTTTTCCTCCTCATCAGCTACCAGGGTTGGGGCAAATCGGCTCAGCCTCACAAATTCTGCGGCATATGCATCAAGAGTTTGATCTCCTTGTTGTAATCCTAGAAATTTCTTTCTCATTTCTTGTCTCGCTGATAAGTGGAAAAATCTGGCAAGAAATGCCTCTACAAATTTGTCCCAAGTTAAGGGTTCCTGGTGTTTTACTTCTTCAGCAAGCCACCATGTTCTAGCTATGTCAGCCAACTGAATGCATACTACTTCAACACGATTCTCCTTTGGAATCCTTGCTGCCTTCAGAAGATTCTCCATATCCACAATCCACTGCTCAGCTTTTAGTGGTCCTTCTGTTCCGGAAAATACTAATGGCTGCAATCTTCGAAAATCTGACACCATCCCAGTTCTTTCTTGTTCTTTGGACTGTAGCATTCTTTCCAATATTATTGTTGTAGTTTCTTGCGTCTGCGCTACTCTTTCCACTATAGTTCTAAGCTCAGACTCTTCACCCGTAAGATTTGGGTTTGTGCTAGTAGAAAATTGGGTCGTCATCGTTCTGTGACGGTCCAAGAGAAATTAATCAGATGGAGTTTCAAGATAGATGTTCCAAATGAATTAGAAATGATAGAATAGGTATGATACTAGATCTGATGGATATCAAAGATAAGGAAAAGTGTTGAAGGTGTATCTTAGACATGTTTTCATGTGGCAGTAGTTATGTGGTCTCCCAGCTAAACCTAGGCTCTGATACCAAATCTGTGACGCCCCCACTTCGGCTCTACCTTTTTTTTTTTTTTAAGTGGGCGACATTACTTAAATACTATAAATAACCCAACAGTCCCATGATCTTGGAATAACCATAACTACTGCCATGTCAAGATGAATAACCATGTCTGAAACTGAAAGGATTTTATTTATACAAAGAGTTGATTACATAAAAATGGCACACTGCTCTAAATATTTACACAAAGGAGTTAAATACTATAAGTTAAAGCAGTGCCCAGTAAAAGGAAACAAGAACAAGAAGTGCGAAGTACCCAAATAGTATTGTGCTAGTATTCTCTACTCGACCTGGTTGGTGAAGTAAGGATCGTTGTCTGGAGCAATCTCCCCTTCTCTACTTTCGTGATCTGGGCTCAAGAAAATCCAAGGGATTAAACCCAGCAAGTAACAAAAAATAAGAAATACGTGTACTATCACAGTACAAATAAATAAAAGAATAAATAAATTGCGTTGGTACAAACGTATCCTAAGAATACTAAAAATGAATTGAGTAAGACTATTCATTCAAATAGCAGAAACAAATCATGTAAAGGTGACAAGTGTAAGCGAAGTAAATATCAATCATGTTGCATGTAACCAGAACTATGTAAGTCATTCACAAGCTTCGTGTAAAATTTAACAGGTCTATATCATGTTAGTGTTGGAATTGAAACTCAATGATGGATAAGATAGCGCGCAGTTTATCATATTGTACAAGTGTCCGTGCATACCCGGGACCCGGCCTCTAACTCATGGCGCTGAACCATGACACACCGCTAGGTGCTACAAGTCAGACCCCGTTAAATGAAACAAGTAACGGGCATCACCCATATGGTGACTCATGTATCAGACGGTGGCTCAGTACCACCCAGTGCTGCTAGTAAAAGGCCCTCAGCACCTAATCAAGAAGTTGGCCAATAAGATCCTTGTACAATACAGTACTTATCTATCCATCATATATTTTTTCCCATGCTAGTAATACATATGATATACGTGAATTAAAGGAAACACGTGGACTTTCATGTCAAATGGTATACATATCATCTCACAAGAATCAAGAGTTCAGAAATCAAGATTTGTAATCATGTACACATGTATCATAAGAGTACTTCATGTCATGTAATAAGGATACTAGAACTTGTTATCATGTCTTGTAATAAAGATACTAAAATTTGTTATCATGTCGTGTAATAAAGATACTAGAACTTGTTTCCATGTCTTGTAATAAAGATACTAGAATTTGTTATCATGTCGTGTAATAAAGATACTAGAATTTGTTTCCATGTCTTGTAATAAAGATACTAGAATTTGTTATCATGTCGTGTAATAAAGATACTAGAATTTATTTCCATGTCATGTCTTGTAATAAAGATACTAGAATTTGTTATCATGTCGTGTAATAAAGATACTAGAACTTGTTTCCATGTCTTGTAATAAAGATACTAGAATTTGTTATCATGTCGTGTAATAAAGATACTAGAACTTGTTTCCATGTCTTGTAATAAAGATACTAGAATTTGTTCTCATGAATAATCTTGCCTTCATGTATCATGTTGATATTCACATGTCATGTTATCATAAATTCGCGAATCATGGCAAGTGTATAAATCCGTGTTTCTCTTGAAGCTGAAAATAGCCAAACGCGAAGCTAAAAATTGCCAAACGCGAAGCTAAAAATAAAAATAACCAAACGCGAAGCTAAAAATTGCCAAACGCGAAGCTAAAAATAGCCAAACGCGAAGCTAAAAATTGTCAAACGCGAAGCTAAAATTGCCAAACGCGAAGCTGAAAGGTTAGCTCCGCATTCTGTTGTGAAAAATCTTATTTACTTAGAAATTTTCCACTGCCAACATCCGTAAATCAGGCTAAGTATGCAGATCCAAAATGATGTAAAATTATCCATAAAGAAAAAGGAATCATGTACTCATAATACAAATCAAATAATTTCCAAGAAAGATCATACTTGCTACTTGCACTCAAATACAATTCAAAGAGAGAACAAGAACAATGTGATATTTGCCTCTATTCCCTTTAATCTCCCCCTTTGTTTTAGCAAAGCCTCCCTTCTATTTCCTTTACTCAACGAACTAGAAGAACCAAGGGTAAAGAGTGATTTTTATTTTGTTCTTTTGATAAGAATTCTCTTTGAGAGAATAAAGTTATATATATACCTAAGGGCATTTTGGTCACCTTGTCCTCTAACCTAGTCCTAAGGCTTCTTGCATGCATGACAAATGTCAAATAGAGTGCCACCTCTCACTCTCTTCTAACAACTCATCCCCACAAAATGCCAAGGAGGTGCCTTTAGAAATTAAATTTGAAGGGTTATAGAAAGAAACTTTTGACTTGATAATTTGTAATGATAGTTTTGGGGTGTTACAGCAGATAGTATTATTTCTTGTCCGGATATTTTTTGTTCGGAATTAGATACTGGACGGTATTTTTTCCCGTACGGTAGATGCGGAGAAGACGCGGGGACTGCAATGGCATCGGGCATGGTGCTTGCTGTAGTGTCGAGTACGGACTCATCTACAGTCGTCGGGGTTAGAGCTCATCTCAGAAGAGATAGATCGATGTTATTATAGGATTTAGGGATGAATGTTTTTGTATGTTCATTGGGTGAAAGAAAGGACAAAGGGAAAAATTGATGTGATCACGAGGAAAAACTATTAATTTTCAAAAGAGATGGGTGTTCTTACCGGAACAAGTGGTGTGCTCCTTTAGAAATGCCCTTTGCCTTAGGCTTTGGTGGGAAATTCTAAATGAGCACCCTAAAGTAAAGTAATAAGCTCACTAAGTGAAGTGTTGTGCTCATTTAGAATTCCCAGTGCACTTAAGGACTGTCGGAATCGGACTGAAAATCCAAACAAAACATACACTGCGGGATAGGCTCGCTAAGAAAAGTAATGTGCTGCTTTAGAAACTCCCTTGGGCCCCTTGAGTTTGTTTTTGCCATAGCAACCCTAATCATTTGTAAATTATATCTATATTTCATGGATTTTTGCCAAGCAATTATGTTGGCATTGGCACCGGCACTAGATAGTAGATAGAGTCATTAGTTTGGGCTAAAATTACGTTGGCATGGGCTAAAATTATAGTTCCAGCCTGCGTTATAAGTATATCAGAAGGAAGTTATGGTGGAAATGAAAGGAAGCAATGCCCTTGTCTCCCACAAATATATAAAACCAAAAAAATTCACCAACACTTGGACGCCTCTCGGGAGGCTGCTGCTGCATTCCTTGGCCTTCTTCACTTTATAACCTCAATGGCGTATAAAAAACACACTAAGCGTAAGCGTAAGCGTGCACACTTAAACTTTCCTGCATTAATACAATCTAGAAAAAAAAATATGACATGTAGAATAGAAAGTAATTGGATCAATAATTCTAAAGTATGTCTGACATTGGACTGCTTTGAGTAGAGGTACGGTATTATAAATAGAAATTTATAGCCAATTCCCAAAAAAATTTAAAATTAAAAGAAATAAATAAATATAAAAAAAAAATTTAATTTATGTTTTGTGGTAGAACTTAAGGAGGTTATGTTAATTAGCTTAAGAGTTGGTGATTTCTACAACACTTTTAGAGCAGGGCAGGGGGGGAAAGAATTAGATTGCAACTGCCTCCAAAGGGGTTCTTTACTGAGGGGAAGGAGAGAGAACTGACGCACCTAGGATTGATTGCATCAAAGATTCAAAACCATTGATATATGTTGAGAATACAGATCGGACCAGCAAAATTTTGAGTAGAAGAAAATTGACTACATACATTTGTCACATCATATTTTATGGATCTACAATCGATAAGGGTCAGGTCTATCTCTTCTGATACTCACACCGGAGCGATTATAATTTTTTCGTTTTTTACCCTGTTACAGTGGATTGTTTGTCGTCGTATGGTTTTTCTATGTAAATCTTGATGTATTGCATTTGTTTATTTTCTCATTTACAGCAAATTCCGTGAGGCAATAAAGGACTAGAACAAGAGCAACCAGATCGAGCTTGTTAAGTCAAGCCTTGCAAGGGTGTTGTGGATAACAGCACGACAGCACAGGCGTTACATATTTCAGGGACATGTAGAGTGGCAGAGTTGATGGTGGAAGCATGAGCTGGTTGTGCTGACAACCAACATCCTGCGAGTGAAAAGATCTAAATCACCCACCCCAGGCGTGGCTGTAATTAATGCTATCCTAGCCGATCACCCCAACCGCAATGGATTGCTCCTGCCAATGGCATACGTGTGGGTCCATATCATCCTCTGCTCAATATTCTGGAGTGATTGAGCAGAAGTGAAAGACCAAATAACGAATTCAGATTCATGCATCATTAATCAAAGCTGAACCAATTTACACACCAAAATTAACAAGAACGATTACCTTCATCTATAGAAATAATAATAATAATAATAATAATAATAAAAGAGTGAGAATAATTAGAGAAGTAGAGAGATGAATAAATAATATCACTGCATGTCTTCAACTTTATCTTTGTTTTAATGGAACACGGAGGGAGACTGTTGCTTACTGTTTATTTAAAAAAAAAAAAAAAAAAAAAAAAAAACCTTATCTTGGCTCCTACGGCTCTCTTTGCCCTGTTCAGGAAAGAGCCCTTCCTGTCTACTCCAAACCATCCTTCGAACTCAAGCACCCACCCTTCCGTTATGGACGGCCTCCACCCGATCCCCTTTATGACCTTTCAACAGAAAACTAGTATAAACAAATGGTTGAAGAAAGTTAACAAAAGTAAATGGATCACAAGAGCATTAGTCCACCGTTTATATTAAGAATGCAGTTGTAGGTACAAGAAATTTTGGTCAAGTTGTAACCGGATTAGCTCGTTCAAGTGACTTCATAAGCAAATCATTGAAAACAATAGTTTATGCCTGTACCAACTCAGGAAACTGCCACCCTTCCAACTTATGAAAACAACGATTTCACCAGATACCAAGTATCGATCCCAATTAGTACCGTTTAGGATTGTATTAAGAATAACGTCTCCATAAAGAAATTTTAATAGGAGTTAGGAAGTATAAAAGCATAGAAAATGGTTTCTCTCTTCTGTTGTGGTTTTACGACGGCCATTTAACTGGTCCTTTTCTTGCCATCACCAAGAACAAGAATCTGAACTTGCTTGACGCTCTTAAAAGTGCAGTGCAGTCCTCATCATCATTTAAATACTTGGAGGAGAAAGGAGGTCCCAACTTTGCATACATTGGAGGAACAGAAGGAGCATAAAACCTCTGATAACATTCGGAGAGGGGAGAGAGAGAGAGAGAGAGAGAGAGAGAGAGAGAGAGAGAGAGAGTTTAGGATCAAATATGCAGAAGACGCAGAGAGAGAGAGAGAGAGAGAGTTTAGGATCAAATATGCAGAAGACGCAGCCATCCGAGCAACAACAGCAATACATTTCACGGATCAAGGATTCTGGCAGCAACAGCTCTAGAGATAGAGATAGCCCATCTAAGGAAAAGAGAGGAGAAGAAGAGGAGGAGGAGATGTCGAGGTCAGCTCTGTCGGCCTTCCGAGCAAAGGAAGAACAGATCGAGAGGAAGAAACTAGAAGTCAGGGAGAAGGTTTTTGCTAAGTTAGGGAGGGTGGAGGAAGAGAGCAAGCGCTTGGCAGAGGTCCGACAGGTAGGTAGTTGGACCCTTTACATAAGATCTAGTACTTAGGTATCCAAGTTAATATAATAAAATAAGGAGGAAATGTTCTTTCGATTGCTTAGAATCAGCTGATGTGTAATATAAATTCATCATATGCTTGACAAATCATTATGTTAGGAGCTTGAAGCAATGTCAGATCCAACAAGGAAGGAAGTTGCATCTGTACGTAAGAGAATCGATGTGGTTAACCGTGAACTGAAGCCTCTCGGACAGAGCTGCCTAAAGAAGGTGGAGCTTCTTCTGAATTAAAAGCTTTTTCTTTTCTTTTCTTTTCTTTTTTGTCCCCGGGGTGGGGGTGGGGGGTTGGTATTTTCTGATCTTATTGTGGTCAAGGTTGATCTGTATGTATTCATGAATGAAGGAAAAGGAATATAAAGATGCACTCGAGGCATTCAATGAGAAGAACAAGGAGAAAGCTCAGCTGATCAACAAACTAATGGAGGTGAATATCCTTGTCAATTCGATCCTTGCATAATACTCTTGACTGCAACTTTTCTTGTATCCTCGATTTGAGCAGCTGGTGGCAGAGAGCGAACGACTGAGGATGAAGAAGCTGGAGGAGTTGAGCAAGACGATAGATTCTCTTCACTGAATCAAATCAAGCTGCTGTAGCAAGGCCTGTGTGATTCTATGTCAAGTGACCAGCATTCAGTGTTGTTTGCGCATTCATTTGTCTTGGTGACTCAGTAATTTTTTTTTGTGACAAAGTTGTTCTGAACATCTGATTTAGGTAGGAAACGCTCTGTGAAGAGTTGTGACCGATGAAATTGATGCCTCTTCACTCCTAGGCTTTCTCTCAATGGTAACACAACATTATGTATGGTTTCAATCATGTAATTAGGGGCTGTTTAATGATTGCAAGTGATTTTACAAGTTATAACTTATATTACTTCAGTTGCTGCATCAATTTTTCTATTTGGTTTGGTTGATTGCAAGTAATATTACATATTATAACTTATATTACTTCAATTGATGTTGCAGCAAAAGAAATTGCTACACTGCAACTTGTATTACTATGAAAGTGATATTGCAAGTTATAACTTATATTGCTTGGGTTTGCATTTCTAGGCTCGCTACAACATTCGCTGCACGAGAAATATGGCCCTAGACGTGGTCATGGTGCGCGAAGTCGCGTAATTCATCAAATTGACATCACCTTTCTGTTCGTAGCAGAAATTCGTTGCTTTCCTTCCATTGAATTCAGCTTAGATTATAATGAAAGAGAACAAAAGAAAAAGAACAAACGAGAGTATTTATATATATCGCTCTCTTTTACAATAATCGTGGGATCTGTGTGGCAATGCGATCTATCGAAATAGCTCTTTTGGACGATCTGACGACGAGAGTCTTCTTGCACTTGATGAAGAAGATACCGGCCAATTGTAGGATCTTGATCTTCTCTGCTCTTCACGAATTCAAGACTCTTTGCGTAACTCGAATTCTCTAAGATGCTCAAAGGATTTTCCGAAAAAGATCTCTAGGGCTTCCTCAAAAGGGTATTTATCGCCTTAGGATGATATGAGAGTTTCTATCTAAATAGAATTTGTATTCATCAAGAATTCCAATCAAATATCTTAGTTTTGATTTAAATATCTTGATTTTAGAGTTCTGATCGGACTTAATTTGGGTATTTGGATAAGCCCAAATCATAATCTCAATTAATTTGAGATTCTGGTTATCTGCTCACGCGGAGCTAATCGCATCAAAACACGGAGCTAAGAAACCAGAACGCGGAGCTATTGATTAGTTTTGCGTTTTACTTAAACGAGAGGCTAAAATAGCCAAGCGCGGAGCTACTGAGTTAGCTCCGCGTTATGTTGTGGAAAACTCTATTTACTTAGAAATTTTCACTGCCAACAGAACCCCCTCCAAAGTTTTCAAAATGGCTTAGAACTTAGCAAATTTTGAAATACTTTAGATCTTCAAACTGAAAATGCGGAGTTAAAATACCAAGTTTATCTTCATGTTTTGTTCGCTTGCGTGGAGCTAATAGCTTTGTGTTTCAGTGAGTAACTGCTCAGTAATTTCTTCGATTCTCGCGCCGAATACCAAGAGGCGGGTTTTCTCATTTAAATAGAGTCTCTTCTTCTTCTTCCTCACTTCATTCGAAGAATCCAAGAATCCAGAGCTCAGGCGACCGGGCGACTCATGTGAACGAGCGATCTTCGACCGGACTTCTTTCGATTTTCCGTAGATTTTCGTCATTAGAATGTCACCTAAGAAGAGTACTGCTTCGCGCCTCCTCACCATCGGCGGCCGACGCTAGCAGCAGCGGCAGCAGCCGCGGCGGCGAGCCAGTCCATGCCGAGCCCATGGAGGTAAAAATCTCAACTTTTGGACTCCTTAGAACAATTTTGGAGTGTTTTGGCTCGGTTTTAACCCGACCAATCATTTCTTTACAGGCAAGATCACCGGTTTCCGGCCGTAAGGCTTGGAGAAGAAGGAGAAGACCTCTGGTCTTTTTCTACGCGAAGCTATCGCGTTATTCTCGCGTTTGAAACGCGGGGCTATTTTGACTAGCTGTCGCGTTTTAACGTGATGCTATGAATTTTAACTTCGCGAGTGAAATGTGAGGCTATCTCCTCAGCTGCGCGCGGAGTTATTTTTAGCTCCGCGTTTTTATACTTAGAAGATTTTTTGAGTTTTGTAAAACTTTTTCTAACTCTTGATTCCTCTTTTGCAGTGGGGTATTCGGACCAGATCCTCTTTGAAGAGGAGTGCATGTGGCTCTACCAGTCTGGCGACCTGCTGATGTTTCTACCCAACATGGAGTGCAACTATCCTCTGGTCTATCTTCAAAGGCTCGCCATGCACCAATCTTCATCAGCAAAAGTAACTCTAAGGAAGCCAGAAACATATGCTTTACATTATAGTTGCAAGTTTCAAGCTCTGACTCCAAAAGGTAAACTTTTGAATGAGTCACAAGAACTCTGCGGCAGTCATTAAGTTTTCTTAAGGACCATTTCTATTAGATGACAATCTCTGTCGCTTTTCTAAGCGATAGAAATGAAGTATAAGGGCTTGTAGCATGTCGAATTTAACTTGTGCATCTTCATTAGGATTCTTGTAGCAATATCTTCAGATGATCCACTAAGAACTTCAAATAGATCATAATTGACATTTGCAGAGGAGATCTTTTGCATGTGAACCAGGGAATTGAGTTTTGAAGAATCTCATCAGCGGTTGACCCAGCAATTCGCATTTAATGACGATGACTTGCGCCGGCAAGCTCAACACTCTGTGGAGGAGACTTGTCGTCGAGTTATTGGTGAGTCGATGAATAGGTTTAAAGCTTTGGGGAGAGCTATAACTCCCTCTATTTTTGTAACTTTTTGCTGAATAAAGACAATTCTTTTTCTTTTATCTGTTGGCTACAAAATTTTCTTGCACAACAAATAAATAGTTCATCGTTTTGGTAAAACAATCCAAGACTCATCTGCGTAACTTAGACTGTTAATACCTACCAGGTTGCAATTATTAATCTCGGTAAAGCCCTTTGAATAGAGCTAGATGATTGTTTGGTGAAAGCGTTTAGCTACTTACACCAAGATGATCAGGTAAGGATCATTTAGTTTAGACAGAGGAGTCTAATTGCACATGCCTTAGTTTGATGGAGGCAGTTCAAGGATCTTATGCGTAACTTGAACTGCACATGCCAAGATGATCGGGTCATGATCATCAGATTTCGGCAGAGGCGCCTAATTGCACATGCCTAGTCCAAGTGCTCTCACGCGTAACTTGAATGGGATGAGAATAATCCAAATCATACTGTTAGATGTAAGAGTTTAACATGACAGGTCCACGAAATTTTTAGCAAACCCCCATCTATCAAAATATTTGATTAGCCTTTACCAACTACCGTTTGCGTTGGGCTAGCCATGCTATTCCGCTCAGCATGGTGAGTTGTCGAGGAATTGATTTCCTCTTTCATTTGCTTTTAACAGTATTGAGTAGTTGATTCATACTTTTACTCCCAGTACGATAGGGTTGGCGAGGAACTTGATCTCCTCTTCCCGCTGCTTTAACAGCATTGGGCAATTGATTTCTTACTTTTACTCCCAGTATGATAGGGTTGGCGAGGAACTTGATCTCTTATTCCCTCTGCTTTAACAACATTGGGCAATTAATTTCATACTTTTACCCCCAGTATGATAGGGTTGGCGAGAAACTTGATCTCCTCTTTCCTTTGTTTTAACAACATTGGTTAATTGATTTCATACTTTTACCCTCAGTATGATAGGGTTGGAGAGGAACTTGATCTCCTCTTCCCTCTGCTTTAACAGCATTGGACAATTGATTTCATACTTTTACCCTCATTATGATAGGGTTGGTGAGGAACTTGATCTCCTCTTCCCGCTGCTTTAACAGTATTGGGCAATTGATTTCATACTTTTACCCCTAGTATGATAGGGTTGACGAGGAATTTGATCTCCTCTTCCCTTTGCTTTAACAATATTGGGTAATTGATTTCATACTTTTACCCCTAGTAAGATAAAGTTGGCGAGGAACTTGATCTCCTCTTCCCTCTGCTTTAACAGCATTGGACAATTGATTTCATACGTTTACCCCCAGTATGATAGGGTTGGCGAGGAATTTGATATCCTCTCCCCACTGCTTTAACAGCATTGGACAATTGATTTCATACTTTTACCCCCAGTATGATAGGGTTGGCGAGGAACTTGATCTCCTCTTCCCTTTGCTTTAACAGCATTGGGTAATTGATTTCATACTTTTACCCCCAGTATGATAGGGTTGGCGAGGAACTTGATCACCTCTTCCCACTGCTTTAACAACATTGGGCAATTGATTTCATATTTTTACCCCCAGTATAATAGGGTTAGCGAGGAACTTGATCTCCTCTTCCCACTGCTTTAACAGCATTAGGCAATTGATTTCATACTTTTACCCTCAGTATGATAGGGTTGGCGAGGAACTTGATCTCCTCTTCCCGCTGTTTTAACAGTATTGGGCAATTGATTTCATACTTTTACCCCCAGTATGATAGGGTTGGTGAGGAACTTGATCTCCTCTTCCATTTGCTTTAATATAATTGGGCAATTGATTTCATACTTTTACCCCCAGTATGATAGGGTTGGCGAGGAACTTGATCTCCTCTTCCCTCTGCTTTAACAGCATTGGGCAATAAAATATTTTTATTTATAGCACCCAATTAGCCTTTCCAATGGCTAGTAAAAGTAGCGGAAACAACATGATGTTTATCATTGTAAATATTTTCGGCACCCCCAGCCAAATCCGGCTGCTAGCCAATGAGAGTGACTTTGTCACGGCTGTGGTTCGGAGCGTATCCAAGGGGCTAACTTGCAAGTGCGGGTTGCCCGTGCTTGGTGTCGATATTGGCTTTCCTACTGGTACAGGGATCGCTCTGGTAGGGAACTTATTGGTTCCAACTACCAAAGTTGCTATATTTATAGAAACTTTCTTTTGATCCTCTATAAGTGTGAGAACTCCAGTTTCTATCAATATTTGAATTCGGTTCTTAAGAGGATAGCAATCCTTAGTTGGGTGCCCGACGTTCCGATGGTACAAGCAATAGTTAGGATCGTTGGTTTTACCAGCATCTTCCGGTTTTTCATTTTTCGGAAGCTTCAACATGCCCTTTCTAAGGAGGAGATAGAATAGAGTACCTGTCTGCTCCGTCTTGAATATATAAGTTCTATCTTGTCGGGGCTTATTTTGACCTGCACCTCTCGGATTCTGAGGTCTTAGTTTCGGATCTGCAACTGATGCCATCACAGCCTTCTCTTTACTTTTAGGATTCTGTGGATATGGCCTGTTATTCGTAGAGTTTCTCGTGCTATGAGTGTTCACAGTGAAATTTCTTTGCCTTCCTTCCATTGAATAAACTTGAATTACAATGAAAGAGAACAAGAGAAAAGAACAAACGAGAAGATTTTATATCTCAATCGCTCTCTTTTACAATATGATGTGGGATCTGTGGCGATGAGATCTGTCAGGCAGCTCCTTTGGACGATCGAACGTCGAACTCTTCTCTCTTGAAGGTGGCGGCCGACTGTAGACGATCTTCTCTGATCTTTCACGAACTCAAGGCTCTGTGCATAACTTGAATTCTCCAAGATGCCGAAAAGAAGAAAGGAAGACCGACCGAAAAAAGACCACTAGGGCTTCCTCAAGAGGGTATTTATAACCTTAGGATAATTTGAGAGTTTCTATCTAAATAGAATTTGCTCTCATCAAGGATTCCAATCAAATATCTTAGTTTTGATTTAAATATCTTGATTTAGAGTTCTGATCGGACTTAATTTGGGTATTGGATAAGCCCAAATCATAATCTCAATCAATTTGAGATTCTGGTTATCAAAATGCGGAGCTAAAAACCAGAACGCGGAACTAATGTGGAGCTAATGAATAGCTCCGCGTTTTGTTCAAATGCGAGGCTAATATAGCCAAACGCGGAGCTACGGAGTTAACTCCGCGTTATGTTGCGGAAAACTCTATTTACTTAGAAATTTTCACTGCCAACAATGAGATTCCTCAATCCGGCGAATTATATCTTCTGCCCGCTCTCCCTTCTTTAGCAGATCTTTCCAAGTTTTAGACTCTACAGCTCCCATTCTTATCAGCACGCCGGTCCTGAAATTATGCTTGCAGGTTTCCACCAGAGTTTCTTGGGTCATACCGTGTCGACATTGCACGAATTTTTCCCTGAAGCGTTCAATGAAACTCTTAACTGTTTCTTCTTCTCCTTGTTTCGTCGCAAGGAGGGAATGAACCGATATTTTGGTATCATCCTCAAAGAAACTCGCCAAGAACTGCTTCTCGACATCATACCAAGCGTTTATAGTTTCCGGAGGCAACTGCATAAACCATGTAAAGGTAGGCTCTCGCAGGGTGCTCGCAAATATTTTGGTCATTACGGGATCATTTCCCATTAGAAGACCTGCCTGCGATAAAAAGTAATGTAAGTGCTGGCTTGGGGACCCCTTCCCATCATATGACTCCAATTTGAGGGGTTCATATTTTTTTGGATAAAGGGGCGAAGTCCCACTCAAGCGGATATGGCCTTGAAACCCCCGATTCGTTTAGCTCTTTCTTTTGCATTAATGCATCTAGTTGTTTCTCTAGGTTTTCCATCTTCTCTTCATGAAGATCATGAAAAGAATATTTATCTTCATTCTCATGTGCCGAATAAGCCTTCTCTTCTTTAGTTTCTTTATTTGTCTTAGGTGGCGGTTCCAAAGAAGTTTTAGCCTTATCGTCGGCTATCTTCTGGGTATTTTCGACTACTTTTAGAAGCATTAGTTTGAGATCATCAATGGCCTTTTGCTGACCTCGAATCATCTGTTCTTGGACCTCAAATCTTTGATTAATGTCGTCAGATTTGTCCATCATATGTGATGCTGACTTCTGCAATTTAGATTGCCGAAAAACGAGGAGAGGTTATGGCCGAATTATTACTATCGTCGTCGTAAGAACCTTTCACGAGTTTCTTATAGTTTCGGGCCGGGATAGCTCCTGGTAAAGTGATGAGGTTCTTCATCACTTGATTCTGAGTCATCATTTCTTTCTATGATTTTCTTACTCTTGCCAACCATATTACAAGTCACAATTCTCTATTCTTCTCGGGGAGTAGCTTTCGTTTTCTTAGCAGGGTTTTTGTCCGACTCGGTTAACCGGCCAAATACCGATACTCTGCTCTTGCTGCAGCAACAATTATCCACTACAGCGGATACTGCTGTCATAAGCTGCTGGCAACGACAAGTAGGTTCGGATTGAACTTGTTCCATACTTCTCTTCTTGGTTAAATACTCCATGAGATCGGTGACTTTAGATATGGAGTTGTGGGGCCCACTTATCCATTGAGAGGGTCTAGGGGCCCACTGAAACTTCTTGAGATCTCTGGAGTCCAGTTCTGATCCGCTGGAGTGCTGATCAACCCTGATTTTGTATTCAGGTTGATTTACGCGGAGCTGAGCAGCAGCTTCGCGTTTTGATACGCAGAGCTGAGAAATAGCCTCGTGTTTGGACACGCTAGCCTCGCGTTTAGATACGCTCGCTTTGCGTTTGGATATATTAGCCTCGCATTTTACGCTGGCTTGACGTCTTCGCAGAACTTTATCTTCTGGAATCTTAGCCCCACGTGGAAGAAAATTCTTGCACGCTGGCTTACTCTTGTGATTAACACTAGTCATAACTTCGCGTTTAGCGCAATTTTTGTGATTAACGATAATTTGCCAATCATCTTCGCGATTTACATGGAGCTGAGGAATCTTGCGTTTATCATAAGTACTACTGACTTCACGTTTATCGCTAAGCTTAGTATTAGCCTCGCATGGAGAATCACACGCTGGCCGTAAGGAAATTTTATCCTCGCGTTTATCGCGAGTGTAAAAAATCTTGCGTTTATCACAAGTTATACTGGCTTCGCGTTTATCGCTAAGTCCAGTAATATTCTCGCGTGGAAAATCGCACGCTGGGTTTAAGAAAATTTTATCCTCGCGTTTATCACGAGTGTCAAAATTCTTGCGTTTCTCGCAAGTTGAACTGGCTTCGCGTTTATCGCTAAGTCCAGTAATAGACTCGCGTGGAGAATCACACGCTGGTTTTAGGGATGTTTTATCCTTGCGTTTATCGCGAGTGTCAGAAATTTTGGGATTAACGCAAATCTTACTGGCTTCGCATTTATCGCTAAGCCCAGTAATAGCCTCGCGTGGAGAATCACACGCTGGCTTGTCCTTGCGATTAACGCAAGTTGTAGCTTCGCATTTAACGCGATACTGACTGGTCTTGCAGTTAACGCGAGCCAGTTTGCAAGGGATCATAGCCTCACGTTCAATGAAGTTAGCCTCGCGTTCAATGTGGGCTTTGAGGGCCTTTGGCCTAGCTCTCCAATTTCTATTTCGGAGTTGGGCTCTGGTCAATCCAGTTCCAATGCTTTCTTCGGCAGTGTTCGCCGCAAAAGTTTTGCTTCCTTCCATTGAATACAACTTAGATTACAATGAAAGTGAACAAGATAAAAAGAGAACAAACGAAAGGATTTTATATTTCAATCTCTCTCTTTTACAATAATTTGTGGGATCTGGCGATGGGATCTGTTAAGCAGCTCCTTTGGACGATCGAATGTCAAGCTCTTCTCTCTCGAAGGTATCGGCCGACTGTAGAAGATCTTCTCTGGTCTTTCACGAACTCAAGGCTCTGTGCGTAATTTGAATTCTCCAAGATGCCGAAAAGAAAAAGAAGAATACCAGCCGAAAAGAAGACCCCTAGGGCTTCCTCAAGATGGTATTTATATGCTTAGGATGATTTGAGAGTTTCCATCTAAATAGAATTTGTTCTCATCAAGGATTCCAATCAAATATCTTAGTTTTGATTTAAATATCTTGATTTAGAGTTCTGATCGGACTTAATTTGGGTGTTTGGATAAGCCCAAATTATAATCTCAATCAATTTGAGATTCTGGTTATCTGCTCACGCGGAGCTAATCACATCAAAACGCGGAGCTAAATAACCAGGACGCAGAGCTAACATGGAGCTATTGAACATCTCCGCGTTTTACTCAAACGCGAGGCTAAAATAGCCAAACGCGGGGCTACTGAGTTAGCTCCGCGTTCTGTTGTGGAAAACTCTATTTACTTAGAAATTTTCACTGCCAACAGAACCCCCTCCAAAATTTTCAAAATGGCTTAGAACTTAGCAAATTTTGAAATACTTTGGATCTTTTAAACGCAGAGTTAAAATACCAAGTTTATCTCGCGTTTTGTTCACTTGCGCGGAGCTAAATAGCTTCGCTATTTGGCAAGTAACTGCTCATTAATTATGCAATAATTACTTAGTAAATTGCTCAGTAATTAATCCTGCTTTGACTTTGGAGCCGAATACCAAGAGGCGGATAATTTAAATAGAGCGTCAAGCTCCTTTTCTTCTTCATTTCATCCGAAGAATTTTCGAGAGCTTAGAAATCAGGCGACTTAGACGAGTCAGTTTGAAAGAATGATCTTCAACCGAACTTCCTTCAACTTTTCAAAGATTTTCCATCACTAGGATGTCATCTAAGAAGGGTACGGTATCACGCGCCTCCTCCCCATCGGCGGTCGGCGCTAGCAGCTGAGACAGCGGCCAAGGCAGTGGCTATAATGGCGAGCCAATCCATGCTACACTAATTGGAGGTAGAAATTCTTAGCTTACAGACCCCTCAGGTCAATTTTGGAGTGTTTGGTTCGGTTTTGACCGACCTACTATTTTTTGAACCAGCGAGATCGCCGTTTTCCGACTGTAAAGCTTAGGAAGAAAGGATAAGACGGAGAGCAACTCTGGTCTTCTTCTTATTACGGGAAGTTATCGCGTCATCCTCGCATTTGAAAACGTGGGGCTATTTTGAATAGCAGTCACGCTTGAACGCGAGGCTATTTTGACTAGCAGTCGCGTTTGAACGCGAGGCTATTTTGACTAGCAGTCGTGTTTGAACGCGAGGCTATTCTAGCGCGCGGAGTTATCCTTAGCTCCGTGCTTTTATACTTAAAAAATTTTGCGAGTTTTCTCTAACTCTTGATTCTTCTCTTGCAGTGAAGTAATTGGACCAAATCCTTTTTGAAGAGGAGTGCATGTGGCTCTACCAGTCTTCGTCATCAAAAGTAACTCTAAGGAAGCTAGAAGCATATGCTTTACAATATAATTGCAGTATTCAAGCTCTGGCTCCAAAAGATAAACTTTTGAAGGAGTTACAAGAATTCTGAAGCAACCCACTAAGTTTTCTTGAGGACCATTTCTGTTAGATGACAATCTCTGTCGCTTTCCAAAGCGATAGAGATGATTATATAAGGGCTTGTAGCATGTCGAATCCAACTTGTGCATCTTCATTAGGATTCTTGTAGCAGTATCTTCAGATGATCCACTAAGAACTTTAAAAAGATCATAATTGACATTTGCAGAGGAGATCTTTTGTATGTGAACCAGGGAATTTCAACACTCCATGGTGGAAACTCGTTGTCTGGTTATTGATCAGTCGATGAATAGGTTGAAGCTTTTTGGGAGAGTTATAACTCCCTCTTCTTCTGTAACCTTTTTTTTTCATAAATAAAGATGACTATTTTTCTTTTTATCTGTTGGCTTCAAGAATTTTGCTTGCTCAACAAATAAATAACTCATTGTTTTGGTAAAACAATCTAAGGCTCATTTGCGTAACTTAGATTTGTTAATACCTGAAATAATCGGTTAAATATCATCTTAACTTAGACAGAGGCGCTTAATTGCACATGCCTTAGTTTGATGGGGGCAATTCAAGGCTCTGATGCATAACTTGAACTGCACACGCCAAAATAATCAAGTGATGATTTATCAGACTTGCGCCAAATAACTCTTACCAAGTCCAAGTTTCATAGAATCGCGTAGCTAAAATATCACGTTAGCGTCGCGTTCTGCTTAGTTGCGCAGAGTTAATAACTTCGCGTTTTAGATGATTATGCGAAGCTAAATAGCTCCGCGTTTTAGGGAGTAACTGATCAATCAGTCGCTCCGATTTTCGCGCCGAACACCAAGAGACAGTTTTCTTCATTTAAATGGAGCTTTAAAACCCTTTTCTCTTCCTTACTTCATTCAAAGAGATTTCAAGAACTCTGGCGACTAGAGCTCTGGCGATTCAGGCGACCAAGCGACCCAATCGATTTTTCAAAGTTCTTAGTCGATTTCTCTCCGTTTTCTTTAAGATCAATGGCACCCAAAACTCGCGCTTCTTCCCGCGCAGCCTCGCCATCGGCGGCCGGCGCAAGCAGCGGCGACAGCGGTCGAGGCAGCGGGCGCAGCGGCAAACGAGTTCCTGCCACACCCATTGGAGGAAAGTTCTTAACTTTTGGTCTTCTTTGAACCACTTGGGAGTGATTTGGCTTGGTTTCGACCGGCCATTTTGCTTTATCACCGGCGAGACCACTGATGAATAACATATATTGTATTTTTTCTCTCATACTTTATCTATTTTTGTATATAAATAAATGCTACTCGGGTATTTTTAGTGTCTTTTGCAGGTAATCCGAATTATACAAGGAGAAGGCATGAAATAAGAGTCGGAGTCGGAAATCAGAGTCCGAAAAGTTACTAAAGTGGGCAAGACAACGAGAATATGATTCTGTAGAGACTAAAAGTCTAATACAGTCAGGAATATTAAAGATAGAAGACAAAATTTACATGTGTACAAAATTTCATGAATTTATCTCAAATTTGAACCGCTATTTAGCGGTTTTTACCGCTATTTGGCGGCCCACTTTGGGCCCCATGCGTCGAGAATTTTCCTATGGCTTCTTTGTAATTTGTTTCACTTTTAGGTTCGGATATAAATAGGGTTTGGTTTCCGATGCCTATTTATTGGCTAACCCTTGTATTTTGACGGATAGACTGAACGCTGGAATTTTTGTATTGCGATTTTGCTGTTCAATAAAGTTGGGATTTTTACTGAAGGTCGACGGCCATAACACCGTGTCCAGAGGTAACCCATTATTTTGAGATTCTTATTTTCTTTCTGCATAGATTTGATTGCATTCTATTTAGGGTTTACTGCTTTCTAGATTAGGGTTTACCACTTTCTAGATTAGAGTTTATCATTGTATGAATTAAAATTTGATCTTCCTTAGCAAAAATCATGAGTAGCTAATTAGATCAGCTCTAGGATGTAGATGAAGTTAAGATCCACCATGCAATTATTTTCTAATATTTTTCTTCTTAAATAAAACTAATAAAGCCATGATTTTTCAAATGAAAGATTAAAATATAAGGACCCGAAGTTTAGAACTTTGATAGGTTATACTTGAATTAGAATTCTTGATAATCTATGCTTAGTTAGGGATTGGGGTTGCTGGTTTTGTCTTTTTATTTGAATTATCTAAATTAATTAGTTTATTTTTATATGAAGTAGCATCTTTTGATGAGCTATACTTGCACAACACTTGATAGCTCATACTTAGGGCACTTTAAGTAAAAATTAAACTAAAAAGATTAAATTTTTATGATAGAAGAAAATAGTAGAAGTAAGAACATGGTTGGAAATTAGTGGATTCTATATCCTAGGCTACTTAGATTAATCCGACCTCAACCTAGAACTTTTGGTTAGTCCGGTGAACTATAGAGAAAGTAAGAACGCAGAAACACCCTAGATCCCTGTGAGACGACCTGTACAGCGCTACAACGACACTGTGCACTTGCAGTAAATATAACACATCAAGTTTTTGGCGCCGTTGCCGGGGATCGACGGTGTTTTTCTTGCTTTTTCTAGCATTTTACGGGTTAACAGTGTGTGTGAGTGTGCAGGAAGAAATTGCAGAGACAGGAAAATTTAAAGGATTGGAAGAGCCTCTTAACCAAGCAGAAAAAAGCTCGAAGTCAAATTCATCAGTCTAGCCGCTATTTAGCGGTGAAACAGGTACGTTCTGAACCTCAATTTTCTCTGTTTCTGTAGTTTGTCTTCCTAATTCTGTAGAAAAAGTTTAAAAAAAAAATACAAAAATTAGGAACAGTATAATTAACATTTTTATTTGATCATATCTATTCACCCGTTTTATCTCTCCACCATACCCCACTTCTTGCATTAGTTTAGGAAGTTCACGCATACACTCACGGTCGCTGGTTCATGCCACATTGGACTCGTGATCAATTTGGTCGACTTGTAAGATCAGATTTGTTCATGGGAGACAAGATGGACCAGCCGATCCCGATCCTTCAGGATCGATGTTACCCGTTGCGTACATCATTACCATCATGCAACAAACTTCCACACGTAGCGGGTAATCACTATGAATTAAAACCGCAGTACATTAGTATGCTTCCCAAATTCACTGGTTCTAATTCAGAAGATGCATATCTCTTTATCAGTGAATTTCAAGAAGTATGCGTAATGATAAAACTGCAAAACTTATCGGAGGACGCAGTTAAGCTCCGCTTCATCCCTTTTGCACTTAAGGATAATGCCAAGAAGTGGTTGTACAGTATGCCTTCTGATTCAATCACTACTTGGGATGAATTCGTTACAGTGTTTCTCAAGAAATATTATCCCACGCACAAGACGGCAAGAATCAGAAATCAAATTAATCAATTCCGTCAAGTGTCGGGAGAACCTTTCTGGAAATACTTAGAACGGTTCAAGGATTTATTAGCTCAGTGCCCCCACCATGCGATAGAAAAGTGGCGGTTGTGTCAAATCATATACGAAGGACTTGATTACACATCCAAAACTCTTCTGGAATCCATGTGTCAAGGGGAGTTTATGAAGAAAAACGAGGATGAAGCATGGGACTTTCTTGAGGACTTATCATGGAAGACTATGCAATGGGAGAGTTCCACTGAGAAGCCCAGTATATCAACTTCTGCTCATAAGAGTGGGATCCATAGCGTCGACAGCTCTATAGCTGCTGAAGCAAAGATCGCAGCCCTTATGAGAAGAATTGAGGCACTGGAGACTCCTAGTGCTCAGTCTCCACCAGTGGGTCAAGTGAATCAACTCCAAAGTCCCACATGCTTTAATTGCGGAACTCCCAATCACGTTATGGAGGAGTGTCCATTGTTAATGAATTCCATGGGTCGCACACTTGAGCAGGCTAACGCCTTATATCAACAACAACCCATGAACAATCCTTACGCTCCTACATACAATCCTGGCTGGAGAAATCATCCAAATCTATCATGGGGTCAAGGGCAATATCAGGGGGGCCCTAACCCTAACATGCAACCTCCAGCCACTGGTCAGTTTCCAAGACCAAATATGGGTACTTATCAACACCCAAATATTTCAAACCATGGGAACAACCAGAATAGACCACCTGTACCAAACCACTCATATCCACAACAGGGGTCTAATAATGAACAAGAAAAGCGACTTCAGTCACTTGAGAAGCACGTTGAAAATCTTCTCAAGTCTCAGTCCAACCTTGACACATACATGCAGAATCTTATGAAAGTGTCAACTGATTTTATTCAAAGAACAGATCAGCACCTGGTCGTGAACTCTCAATCTATTAAGAATGTAGAGCAGCAGGTTGGACAACTAGCTAATCAAGTGAGTGAACGTGGCAAGGGCACTTTTCCAAGTCAACCCATAACAAATCCTAACGCCAGTTCCTCAAACTCCAATCAGTCGCATGTCCACCAATGCAATGCCATTCACACGCTTAGATCTGGCAAGCAAGTGGATAATAGTGTAGCCATGCCCCCTGATCCCACTCCTACTATCTCGCAGGCTACATCATCTCTTCCACCCGTTTCTCCACAATCATCTCCATCACCTCCATCACCGTCACGTACTCATTTGGAAGAACCTGTTCCTGAGCCGAAAGCACCATATCCAAATCGGCTTAGGAAGCCTTCACCGCAAGTAGAAAAGATTCTTGAAATATTTCAGCAAGTGAAGGTTAATATTCCACTCCTTGACATGATACAACAGGTTCCTACTTATGCTAAGTTCCTCAAGGATTTGTGCAGTAAGAAACGAGCAAGAAACGTTCCTGAGAAAGTTTTTCTTGCTGCAAATATATCACATATCCTCTCTAACTCCTTGCCTATCAAGTACAAAGATCCAGATTCCCCTACAATCTCATGCACCATTGGAAACACTACATTTGATAGGGCGTTGCTTGATTTAGGGGCAAGTGTCAATTTGCTTCCTTACACTGTTTATCAGCAACTGGGGTTAGGAAAACTTCAACCTACCAAGGTCACATTACAGCTAGCTGATCGTTCAATTAAGAGACCTCTTGGTATGGTTGAAGATGTGCTCATTAAGATTGGCGAGTTTATTTTTCCTGTAGACTTTATTGTTTTAGAAACTGAGCCAATCTCCAATTCACGGAATCAAATTCCCATTATCTTGGGTAGACCATTCCTTGCAACATCAAATGCATTGATTGATTGTAGGAGTGGTCTCATGAAGTTATCGTTTGGAAATATGACTGTGGCATTGAACATATTTAATATGGATGAGCACGCAACGAGCTCTCTCATTGAGGTCAATATGATTCATAGTTTGCACTCTCATTCGACCTCTTCCACTGATGATGAACCTTCATTTGAGCAAATATTCAAAGATGAGCTCATACTATTAGAAGAATTGGCACATACTGATTTTATATATGATGATACTTGTGCAAGTGTGCCATTGAATTATGAGCAAACTTTTGAGGATTTGTTTGCAGAGGAGCTCGCATTACTTCATGAGTTAGAAGAGCCACCACCACATTCATTTTATCATAGTAGACTCTTCTCACCTCATGTTATTTCTACATGTATGCTTGTTGCTAACGATGATTGGCAGGTTTATAATAAAGAATTCTTTAACCCAATTGTTAATGCTTACATGTGGACAAAGAAAAAGCGAGGACGACATAAGAAGCAGACAGGTAATCTCGTGACTTGTAAGAGGTTGATGAAATATAATAATGCACCCACTTCACGTTTAAAACGCACACACTATGAAAGTGGGAAGCGATCGAGAGGTCGTAACCGCTTTTCATGCGTTAATAGGGTGATGATATTGAGATCGTAACTTTTACGACTCTCATTATTTGTATAGTATTTGTATAATAGTTTTCACATTTTGTTTTACCACACTTGGTTTGTGTATGAGGGCATACACAAGTTTAGGTGTGGGGGAGTAGTTTTTAGGAGATTTTTATTTTTAGGACTTTATTTTATTTTTTATTTTTTTTTATTTTTAGTATTTTGGGTTTCTTTATTTTACACTTTGGGTAGTTTTTAGGGTAACTAATTTAAAAAATTTTAAAAAAAAAATGAAAAATTTTTTTAAAAAGAAAAATTATATTTTTCATCAATAGACCAAACTAATTACAGATAAATGGATAAATTTAGATTTGAAATTGGATAGGAGAATAGATTGGATGATACACTTTGAAATTTATGAAAAAGATCAAAATCTGAAAAATAAATATTGCTAACAGTAGTTTTGAGGTAAGTATACATCTATTTTTCACTTCACAATAGTTTATTAGGTTAAGGACAAAGATGATAACGATTGAGTAAGTTTTCTCTCTCTAAAAAAAATAGAAAAAAAAAATAGAAAAAAAAATGATAAAAAAAGGTGAGAATAAAATAATGGGGTGAGCCTGGTATTAAGGCAATAACCTCGAGAGTGATAAAATAATGGGGTGCCCTGGTATTAAGGCAATAGCCTCAAGAGTGAAAAAAGAGTATGATCCAAGTAATCGGGTACTTTGCGCCTAAGTAAGCGTGAATATTCGCATGAAAGGTGAAATATTCTTAAAAAAAAAAGGAAAAAAAAAGAAAAAAAATGTTATGAGAGAGGAGATGAATCATGAGTTAGAGTTCGAGTCCAAAACCGAAGTAGACTATCACACGTGTACGTAGATGTATAGGAGCCAATGGATTATATGTTAGTGAGTATTGAAAGATAGGATTTAAATTTTTGATTAAAATGATAAGTGTATCTGATATGACGCTCAATTTGAAAATTAATAATCTAGATGCGTTCTTGAGTTTGTATATTAGTGAGATTAATTGATGAAAACATGATTAAAAAAAAAAAAGATTCTTCTTTCTTTTGTATAAAATTTTTATTTTTCTTGATTTTTGGTTATCCTTATTTTTCATTTCTTTATTCCTTAATCTATCTGCTTCATGAATTTTGTGGGTATATTCACTGCAAACCCTCACGAGACAACACTCGTCCACTAGGGTAACCTAGGGGTTTAAAGGCTTGTTGCACGTGCTAAGTGTAATCGCGATTCCTGCGAAAGTAAGTTAGGACTTTTGTTTTTGTTTTCTTTTTTTCTTTTTAGATTTAGGTTTTGCTCGAGAACTAGCAAAAGATAGGTGTGGGAGTGTGATGAATAACATATATTGTATTTTTCCTCTCATACTTTATCTATTTTTGTATATAAATAAATGCTACTCGGGTATTTTTAGTGTCTTTTGCAGGTAATCCGAATTATACAAGGAGAAGGCATGAAATAAGAGTCGGAGTCGGAAATCAGAGTCCGAAAAGTTACTAAAGTGGGCAAGACAACGAGAATATGATTCTGTAGAGACTAAAAGTCTAATACAGTCAGGAATATTAAAGATAGAAGACAAAATTTACATGTGTACAAAATTTCATGAATTTATCTCAAATTTGAACCGCTATTTAGCGGTTTTTACCGCCATTTGGCGGCCCACTTTGGGCCCCATGCGCCGAGAGTTTTGCTATGGCTTCGTTGTAATTTGTTTCACTTTTAGGTTCGGATAGAAATAGGGTTTGGTTTCCGATGCCTATTTATTGGCTAACTCTTGTATTTTGACGGATAGACTGAACACTGGAATTTTTGTATTGCGATTTTGCTGTTCAATAAAGTTGGGATTTTTACTGAAGGTCGACGGCCACAACACCGTGTCCAGAGGTAACCCATTGTTTTGAGATTTTTATTTTCTTTCTGCATAGATTTGATTGCATTCTATTTAGGGTTTACTGCTTTCTAGATTAGGGTTTACCACTTTCTAGATTAGGGTTTATCATTGTATGAATTAAAATTTGATCTTCCTTAGCAAAAATCATGAGTAGCTAATTAGATCAGCTCTAGGATGTAGATGAAGCTAAGATCCACCATGCAATTATTTTCTAATATTTTTCTTCTTAAATAAAACTAATAAAGCCATGATTTTTCAAATGAAAGATTAAAATATAAGGACCCGAAGTTTAGAACTTTGATAGGTTATACTTGAATTAGAATTCTTGATAATCTATGCTTAGTTAGGGATTGGGGTTGCTGGTTTTGTCTTTTTATTTGAATTATCTAAATTAATTAGTTTATTTTTATATGAAGTAGCATCTTTTGATGAGTTATACTTGCACAACACTTGATAGCTCATGCTTAGGGCACTTTAAGTAAAAATTAAACTAAAAAGATTAAATTTTTATGATAGAAGAAAATAGTAGAAGTAAGAACATGGTTGGAAATTAGTGGATTCTATATCCTAGGCTACTTAGATTAATCCGACCTCAACCTAGAACTTTTGGTTAGTCCGGTGAACTATAGAGAAAGTAAGAACGCAGAAACACCCTAGATCCCTGTGAGACGACCTGTACAGCGCTACAACGATACTGTGCGCTTACAGTAAATATAACACATCAACCGCCGTTTTCCGGCCATATGGCTTGGAGAAGAAGAAAGGCCTTTGGTCTTCTTCTACACGAAATTATCGGGTTATCCTCACGAGGCTATCTTTTTAGCCTTGCGCAGAGTTATTTTTAGCTTCGCGCGGTCTAATTTTTAGCTTCGCGCGGTCTAATTTTTAGCCCCGCATACTTAGAAGATCTTCTGAGTTTTGTAAAACTTTTTCCTAACTCTTGATTCTTCTTTTGTAGTGGGATATTCTGTGGATGCCCTCCCCATAGGCACTACTTTAGTTTTTCTGGGGGCGCAGATGCAACGGCTCATTTCCATTTCACAACTATCCTTGCTGCATACAAGCCGAACTCGACGGAGCGCAGGGAGAAGTTAATAAAATTTAGCTCCACAACTGCACGGGAGATTGTGACTGACGCGACCTTCGAGGTTTTGAACAGAGAGGTGTTGGAGAAGCCTGCATTTCTCTTTGGAGATATAATGGAGCAATTAGACCAGATCCTCCTTGAAGAGGAGAGCAAGTGGCTCTATAATTCTGACGAAGTTTTAATGTTTCTGCCTAGGATGGAGCGTGGCTATCCCCTGGTCTATCTTCAAAGGCTAGCGATGCATCGTGAGTTAGAGTGCGAATTAACTCAAGAATATGACGGCGTCCCAACGGGCAAGTTGGGTGCACACAGGGCTTATCAAGATGGCCCTATTAGATGTATTACTGGGTTGCTTCCAGGCAGGGTTTCCAAGGAGCACCCAGTAGGAGAGATCCCGACTCGCGCATGAACTTTCTTGAGCGAGTTCATGGCAAAAGAAGGCCAATACCCGGCCAGTGACTTCAGGATGCCTGGTTGGGTTTATTCCTCTGGCAATATGTGGTGGGCCCGCTTTGTCCAATATATGTTAGACTCCCATGAACCAGTCCTAAAAGAGATCGGCTTATACAAAGCCATCAGGAATATGCAGTTTGGAATTCCTCAGAGTGCTCATCACTTTTTTGGTCTCCTGTAGATGTACAACCTCGAGACTAGCACTTTCTTTACACCAGTGGGTGAGCTGGGGTTTGCTCTTCATGAGATGTTTGAGGTGTTCGGGCTGTTAATGGGCGAAGTCCCATATGAAGAGTATATTCCCACCACCGAAAAGCTGAATATGTTAAAGGTGAGGGACGAGCGCATCTATGCCACCTACTGGGAGATGATGTGCCATTACCGCATCTGTGCCGACATGGCAAGTGTGCGTAATCAGGGTATTGGCCACAGGAAATGGGTCAATTACCTCTTTGCCAACTTGAACTCCAAGGATAGTTCAACAGCGGTCCATGGCTATGTTCCTGTTGCCGTCACGGAGATCGATCGCCGCATCGCCAAGACCCGTATAATGTATTATACTACCGAATCCAACGAAAGTGAATTTGGTCCTGGCACCTCCTTCAAGAGTTACCACTACCAAGCTCAGTTCCCAATATCCAATAGAGGTCTTATTGCTGGGTTTTTGATGCTATAGTTGAAGAGATGTGTCGTGCCGTCATTGCCGAAAGAGGCCATTGCAATGACCGTGGTGTATCCAGCAGTTCTTCTTGCATACGGCCGACCCTTCGGACTTCTTCCTGCCATGGTGTGCAACCTACAACATGGACTGCGAGCACTCTGTAATGACTTTATCCCTGCTGATAAGGGTAAGGGGAAAGGAAAGGGCAAGTCAAAAAGAGATTGCCGAGGTGAAGACTCCAAACCCTAGGGTGGAGATGCCTTACACCTATCTAATGGCGTGGCTCATCATGCACTGCCCCTCTCTGATGAATGCGGCTGAATATTGTTCCGGTGACAAGCCTTTCTTTGTGGAGTTATACGAGCGCTCCTCATGGAAGAGTCATTATGTGTCGCAAATTCGGAAGACGCTACGTCACCATCAGAATTATGATCTCTTCCGGTGTTTCCCCGACTTTCCTAGTGGAGAATACGAGTCGAAATTCAAAGACATTGCGGGAGCAGATAACTTAACTATCTTATCTTCAAGAGTGTTCTGGTGGCTCCTTAACATCCGCCCCGGGCACATGGTGTATCGTCAGGATGCCAAGTGTCATATTGAACCGTACATCCCGAGCCGCTTTGCTCGTCAGTTTGGATCAACTTTATGTGGGTAATCCGAGCAAGAATTTTACCTATGAGGGGAATCTATATGAAGGTGCCCGCGGTTGGTTCCATTTCGTAGTTGGTGGAACCGGAGCTGAATTCGTCTTGCCACAGAAGTTGCCCGAACTGGCCATAACTCTTAGCTTCTGCACGTGGTACAGTATAGCAAATGCTGACGTGCCCAACTTCTCCATTAACCGGAGTTGTTGTAAAGAAATAGAAGCGTTTTACTCTAGCCGTAGGGGTGCAACAAGAGTAAGAGTGAAAGGAATGGATGAATTCCTCGGTGCGGCAGTTGATCCATCAGATATTGACAATTCTGATGATGATAATGATGAGGATGGCGCCGATGCTGGTGATGCCCCTCAGGACTTGGTTGCTCATCCCCGGAGTCCAACTGTCAAATGCCGCAGACCTGCAAAAGGCGAACCGTCGAAGAAGAAGCAAAAACTAGCCCTTGGGACCCTCTTAATCTCTCAAGAGACGACGGCCAAGTTTGCTTCGGATTTATTGGCCTCGATTCCGTCTCCTGCGCCGGAAGAGGGGAGTAGACCTGCTGAAGCTCCAAGAGCTACTGAGGTCTGACTCCCCCAATAGCGGAATCTGTTGATGCGACGCAACCCCATGGTAGCGTGACGGGCGCGCTTCTGGAAACGGCGATGGCTCCCCCTTCAAGTCCGACTACTGGACTTGTTTCTCCTGGTATGGCTTTTTTTTTATTCTATTTTTTGTTCATTATTCACTTCATTATATGTAACACTGTTCGTTTGCTTTTTGAAATGCAGGTGGTCAGCCTCACTCACCGATGCTCTCGACTACCAGGGGGAGTCTGAGGAAAGAGTGGATTACTCGGGCACTACTGGCTCAGCTGGTGGATTAGGTAGTTCTGCAAGTGATTTTGACGCAGACTACTTCGCGACAACTCCTCCCTCTGTTCCTTCTTCAGTCCCCCCCAATAGATGAACTTGGGAGCGACGATAGGACAGAGATGATTGTCAAAGCTGCAGCAAGAGAAGCTACGCCATCCCCTACTCTGCCGTCTCTGACACCCGGGGTCTGCTCTGAAGAATCTTTTCCGGTAGTCGTCGGTGTGCCCTCGGCTCCTCAGCTAGCCGTATTAACGTCATCAACAATAATGGCTGTTGAGCCGTTGGTGACTCCTCCAGCCTCAAGTCCTTTGCCAGCGGGAGATGTAAAAAATTTGAAGTTCTCATTTGAAACCACTTCTGTCACGGGAGGAACTTTGGGTGAAGACATCCCATCATCTACTCCAGCTGGTGGCGCTGCCCGAGTGATCTGTACCAATGATGCTTCTCCTCGGGTTTCCAGTTCAGCCAAGTCCATACTGGTTTTACTGGCCCTGCATGTTATGAATCTGGTATAGGGACGAGCTTCATCTTCCTTGACCCCATCGGACACTATCTCTCCTTCAATAACATCTTCCTTAGCACTGCCTGCCTTAAACACGGACACGACGCTCTTGAAGAGTTCTTCAACCACAGTGTGAACGATTTTATGCGGCTACTAAGGAGGTGCATAGGGATGATTCTTGACGGAAGAGATTTCCTTAATCTTGGACGTCCAATGTTGTCCAGTTATTTGGACAATATTGAAAGGATCGAGGGACAAGACCGAGCAGCTCCGTATCAGGCCCGCCTTGAAGCCCTAGAAGAGCAGGTGAATACGCTGAACACAATTCGCCAAGCGGATGTGGGAGCGATTACCAAAATTGAAGCGACACGTCTCCGGGTAGAGTTGGCGGCTCGTCAAGAGGAATTGAGGTGCCAGGAGGAAGTCTGTTCGTCGCAAAAGTTCCTTCGCTTCCTTCCATTGAATACATCTTAGATTACAATAGAAGTGAACAAGAGATAAAAAAGAGAACAAACGAGAGGATTTTATAGTTATCAATCTCTCTCTTTTACAATATATTGTGGGATCTGTGGCGATGGGATCTGTCAAGCAGCTCCTTTTGACGATCGGTACGTTGAAATCTTCTCTCTTGAAGATATCGGCTGACTATAAACGATCTTCTCTGGTTTTGATTTGTTCAAGGCTCTCTCGCGTAACTCGAACTTCTCAAGAACTCCAGAAAGAAGATGGCGATTTTCTCTGATCTTCACGAACTCAAGGCTCTGTGCGTAACTTGAATTCTCCAAGATTTCAGAAGATGATCAGCAAAGGCTTCAAGGCTCTCTCGCGTACTTGAATTGCCAAAGGATCGATAGGAAACTTCCGATGCCAAAAAAGAAGACCCCTAGGGTTTCACCAGGAAGGTATTTATAGCCCCAGGTTAATGCAAGAGTTTCTATCTAAATAGAACTCGCATTCATCAAGGATTCCAATCAAATATCTTAGTTTTGATGGAATTCTGATTAGACTTGATTCGGGTATTTAGATAAGCCCAAAATCATAATCTCAATCAATTTGAGATTCTGGTTATCTGCTTACGCGGAGCTTTAATCGCATCAAAATGCGGCGCTAAATAACCAAAACGCGGAGCTATTGATCATCTCCGCGTTTTACTCAAACGCGAGGCTAATACAAGCCAGACTGCGGAATCAACGCGGAGCTATTAAACATCTCCGCGTTTTATTCAAACGCAGGGTTAATGTAACCAAACACGGGGCTATTGAATTAGCTCCGCGTTCTGTTGTGGAAAATCCTTTTAACTTAGAAATTTTCACTGCCAACAGAACCCCCTCCAAAGTTTTCAAAATGGCTTAGACTTCAGCAGATTTTGAAATACTTTGGATATCTAAACTGAAACGCGGAGTTAGAATACCAAGTCTATCTCGTGTTATTCTCGCTTATGCGGAGCTAATCAGTTTCACTTCGTCTTCAGTGAAATGAGTAATTATATCATTAATTACCCTGAGTTTCCACGCCGAATACCAAGCGATGGAAATTCTGTTTAAATAGAGCTCCCGGCTCATCTTCTTCTTCATCTCATCCTAAGAATTTCTGAGAACTCGAGTGACTCACGAATGATCTTCAACTGATCTTCGTTCAATTCTCCATAGATTTTCATCATTAGGATGTCTCTCCTGAGGAGTTTGGCTTTTCGCAAGTTGGCCGGCGTTAATGGCAGCAGCCGTGAAGGTAAACGCAACAGCGAACCAGTCTATGCAGCATCTTCCGAAGGTAAAAACCTCATCTCTTGGTTTTCTAAGAACCATTCTGAGATATTTTGGCTTGGTTTATTCTGGACGATTGCTTATCTTGTCGGCGAGATCGCCGTTTTATTGTGTCGTCCCTGCGCTTGAAACGCGGGGCTTTACTAGTAGTCTCAATGAATCCGCGAGGCTATCTTTGATTAGCAGTCGCGATGAATTGCGAGGCTATCTTTGATTAGCAGTCGCTATGAATTGCGAGGCTATCTTTGATTAGCAGTCGCTATAAATTGCGAGGCTATCTTTGATTAGCAGTCGCGATGAATTGCGAGGCTATCTTTGATTAGCAGTCGCGATGAATTGCGAGGCTATCTTTGATTAGCAGTTTAGCAGTCGCTATGAATTGGAAAGAAATCTTGTCCCCCTTTACGCGAAGTTATCGCATCATCCTCTGCGTTTAAAGCGCGAGGCTATTTCTTCAACTGTGCGCGGAGTTAGCTTAGCTCCGCGTTTTCATTCTTTTGGAAACTCTGTTCCTTTTGCAGTAAGTCCAGTCCTTCCTGAAGAGGAATGTATGTGGGTCCATCGATCTTCATCAGCAGAAGTGACTCTAAGGAAGTCAGAAGCATATACTTTACAACATAGTTGCAGGTTTCAAGCTCTGGCTCCGAGAGATAAATGTTGGCAGTGAAAATTTCTAAGTTAAAAGGATTTTCTACAACAGAACGCGGAGCTAATTCAATAGCCCCGCGTTTGGTTATATTAACCCTGCGTTTGAATAAAACGCGGAGATGTTTAATAGCTTCGCGTTGATTCCGCAGTTTGGCTTGTATTAGCCTCGCGTTTGAGTAAAACGCGGAGATGATCAATAGCTCCGCGTTAACTCCGCGTTTTGGTTATTTAGCGTCGCGTTTTGATGCGATTAAAGCTCCGCGTAAGCAGATAACCAGAATCTCATATTGATTGAGATTATGATTTTGGGCTTATCCAAATACCCGAATCAAGTCTAATCAGAATTCCATCAAAACTAAGATATTTGATTGGAATCCTTGATGAATGCGAGTTCTATTTAGATAGAAACTCTTGCATTAACCTGGGGCTATAAATACCTTCCTGGTGAAACCCTAGGGGTCTTCTTCTTCTTTTTGGGCATCGGAAGCCTCCTATCGATCCTTTGGCAATTCAAGTACGCGAGAGAGCCTTGAAGCCTTTGCTGATCATCTTCTGAAATCTTGGAGAATTCAAGTTACACATAGAGCCTTGAGTTCGTGAAGATCAGAGTAAATCACCAACTTCTTTTTGGAGTTCTTGAGAAGTTCGAGTTACGCGAGAGAGCCTTGAACAAATCAAAACCAGAGAAGATCGTCTATATTCGGCCGATATCTTTAAAAGAGAATATTTCAACGTACCGATCGTCCAAAGGAACTGTTTGACAGATCCCATCGCCACAGATCCCACAATTATTGTAAAAGAGAGAGATTGAAATATAAAATCCTCTCGTTTGTTCTTTTTTATATCTTGTTCACTTTCATTGTAATTTAAGTTAATTCAATGGGAGGAAGCGAAGGAAATTTTGCGACAAACAAACTAGCGACCACAGTGGGAGCCGTCTCTTTCACTGATGAAGAGATTGTGGCGCAATCGGACGTTGATATGATCGGATCCGAAGAAGACACGCTGGTCGTTGAAATCGACCAGCAGAAGTACGAGGAGTTCCTCTCCTCTGGATCAGGTGACTTGGATGAGACACGGCACTATCGTCGCATGTACTCCAATGCCCGAGTGACGGGTAGAAAGGTATCCACCGAGAGACGGGGATCCTTAGAGACTGCGGCTATAGAGCCGGAGTTCACACAAGAAATCCTAGCCGAGGATGAGCTTCCGACTGCCGAAGAAGACGTGGGAACTGGACTGACCAGGACCCAACTCCGGAACAGGAACCGGAGAGCGAGACGTAGAGCCCTCAGAGCCCGCTTTGGACGCGGAGCTAACACCAGAGGATGCGAGGCTATGGTCCCTCGCAAACTGGCTCGCGCTACCCGTGAGACCAGTCTCTACCACGTTAAACGCGAAGATACAACTTGCCTTAAAAGCAAGGAAAAGCCAGCGTGTGATTTTCCACGCGAGGCTATTACTGAGCCTAGCGAGAGACGCGAAGCCAGTAAGGGTTGCGCTAGTCGCAAAATACCCAACACTCGCGAGAAACGCGAGTATAAAAATTCTTCAAAGCCAGCGTGTGATTTTCCACGCGAGGCTATTACTGAGCCTAGCGAGAAACGCGAAGCCAGTAAGGGTTGCGCTAGTTGCAAAATACCCAACACTCGCGAGTTATGCGAGTATAAAAATTCTTCAAAGCCAGCGTGTGATTCTCCACGCGAGGCTATTGCTGAGCCTAGCGAGAGACGCAAAGCTAGCAAGATTTGCCCTAGTCGCAAAATACTTAACACTCGCGAGAAGCGCGAGTATAAAAATTCTTCAAAGTCAGCGTGTGATTTTCCACGCGAGGCTGCTAGTGCTTGCAATAAACGCAAGATTCCTGACACTCGCGAGAAACGCGAGTATAAAAATTCTTTAAAGCCAGCGTGTGATTCTCCACGCGAGGCTAATACTGAGCCAAGCAATAAAAGCAAGGCCAGTAATACTTGCGAGAAACGCGAGATTCTCCGCGAGGAACGCGAGGATGATTGGCAGGTGGTTGTCAGTCGTAAAAACCGCGCTAAGCGCGAAACTATGATTTGCGTTAGTCGCAAAGATAAGCCAGCGTGCAAGAGTTTTCCTTCACGCGGGGCTATTATTCCAGAAGCTAAATTTCTGAAGACAAGCCAGGCCAGCGAGAAACGCGAGGCTAACATGGCAAGATGTAGAGTCATTCCTCAGCCCCGCGCTACAATATGCGAAGCTACTTCTAAGCTCCGCGTGGATCAACCTAACTGTAGAATCAAGACATATCCTCGCGTTAGCGGACCGGAACTGGACTCCAGTAATCCCAAGAAGCTCCAGTGGGTTCCTAGACCCTCTCAAAAGATGGATAGGTCCCACGACTCCATGGCTAAGGTCACCAATCTCAGAAATTACTTGACAAAAATGAGAAATATGACTCAAGCTCAGCCACACTCAACATGTCATTGTGAGCAGCTCATAACAGCCATATCTGCTATATTGGATAAATGCTGTTGTACTAAGAAGAGAGTGTCTGTATTTAACAGAATAACTGAGTCTCGTCAAGATACTCCGATAAGGAGGAAGAATAATCTGAGATATCAAATCACAGAAAAAGAGGTAAAGGCAGTGACCTCAAATATGGTCGGCAAAAGCAAAAAGATTATGGAGAAAGAATATGAGTCGGATGCAGATGATGAACAACCTCGCCATCTTACTCGACTCAAATCAGGTGCTGTTGTTTCTCGGAATTATAAGAAACTTTCAAAAGGTTCTTATGATAATGACAGCGATAATTCAGCTATAGCTTCCCCAAAATCTCGTGCATCTTCCCGACCACGAAAACCAGCATCGCATATGGTGGATAAATCCGATGATGTTGACCAAAGGATGGAAGCCCAAGAGCAGATGATTCGAGGTCAGCAGAAAGCCATTGATAACCTCAAACTAATGCTTCTAAAAGTGGTCGAAAATACCACAAAGATAGCTGATGATAAGGCTAAAACTTCTTCGGAACCGCCACCTAAGGAAAATGAAGAAACAAAAGAAGAAAAGGCTTACTCGATGCACGAGGACGAGGACAAATTTTCTTTCCATGATCCTCATGGAGAAAAGATAGAAAAGCTACAAAGTCAACTTGAAGCTTTGATGCATAAAAAAGAGTTGAAGGAGTCAGGGGTTTCTAAACCATATCCACCAGAATGGGACATGGTGCCCTATCCTCCAAAATATAAGCCGCTCAAGTTGGAGCCCTATGACGGGAAGGGATCGCCCAGTCAGCACATCTACTATTTATTGTCCCAAGCTAGACATTTGGTGGGAAATGACCCCATTATGACCAAGATTTTTGCAAGTACTTTGCGAGGGCCTGCTTTTACATGGTTTATGCAGTTGTCCCCGGGAACCATAAATACTTGGTATGATGTCGAGAAACAGTTCTTGGCACGTTTCTTTGAGGATGATACTGAAATATCGGTTCATTCCCTCCTTGCAACGAAACAAGGGGAACAAGAAACGGTCAAAAGTTTTATTGAACGCTTCAGGAAAAAATCCGTGTATTGTCGACACGGTATGACCCAGGAAACCCTGGTGGAAACCTGCAAGCATAATTTCAGGATTGGCGTGCTGATAAGAATGGGAGCTGTAGAGTCCAGAACTTTGAAGGATCTGCTGAGGCAGGGAGAGCAGGCGGAAGATATAATTCGCCGGATTGAGGAATCTCGTAACACGAGAAACTCTACGAATAACAGGTCATATCCACAGAATCCTAAAAATAAAGGGAAGGCTGTGATGGCATCAGTTGCAGGTCCGAAACCAAGACCTCAGAATCCGAGAGGTGCAGGCCAAAATAAGCCACGACAAGATAAAACTTATACATTCAAGACTGAGCAGACCGGTACTCTATTCCATCTCCTCCTAAGAAAGGGCTTGCTAAAACTTCCGGAAAATGGAAAACCGGAAGTCGTTGGTAAAACCAACGACCCTAACTATTGCCTGTACCATCGGAATGTCGGGCACCCAACTAAGGATTGCTATCCTCTTAAGAATCGAATTCAGGCATTGATAGTAGCCGTGATTCTCACACTTAAGGAGGAACAGAAGAAGGTTTCTGCAAATATGACAATTTTAATTGGAGCCAATAAGTTCCCTGTCGGAGCAATCCCTGCCAGAGTGATCCATGTACCAGTAGGAGAGTCAATATCGACACCAAGCACGGGCAGCCCGCACTTGCAAGCTAGCCCCTTGGATATGCTCCGAACCACAGCTGCGATCGAATCGTCCTCATGGTTAGCAGCCGGATTTGGCTGGGGGTGCCGAAAATATTGATGATGATAAACATCATGCTTCTGCTATCCTCAATAGCCATTGGAATGGCTAATTGGGTGCTATAAATATATTGCCCAATGCTGTTAAAGCAGAGGGAAGAGGAGATCAAGTTCCTCGCCAACCCTATCATACTAGGGGTAAAAGTATGAAATTAATTACCCAATGCTGATTAAAGGCAAAGGGGAGAGGAAATCAATTCCTCAACAACTCACCATGCTGAGGGGAATAGCATGGCTAGCCCAACGCAAACGGCGATTGGTAAAGACTAATCAAATCCGTTGATAGCTGGGGGTTTGCTAAAAATCCCATAGACCTGTCATGTTAAGTTTTTACCTCTGACAGTATGATTTGGATTATTCCTATCTCCGTTCAAGTTACGCAGATGAGCACTTGAACTTCTTTTCCTTAGGCATGCGCAGTTTGGCGCCTCTGACCTAAAACCTGGTGTGCCTGGTTCTCAAGTTTGAACCGCCTCCAGTCTTTTCCTTAGGCATGCGCATTGTGCGCCTCTGACCTAAACCTGGTGCATTTGGTTCTCAAGTTTGAACCACCATCAGTCTTTTCTTAGGCATGCGCAGTTTGGCGCCTCTGACCTAAAACTTGGTGTGCCCGGTTCTCAAGTTTGAACCGCCTCCAGTCTTTTCCTTAGGCATGCGCATTGTGCGCCTCTGACCTAAACCTGGTGCGTTTGGTTCTCAAGTTTGAACCACCATCAGTCTTTTCCTTAGGCATGCGCATTGTGCACCTCTGACCTAAACCTGGTGCATTTGGTTCTCAAGTTTGAACAACCATCAGTCTTTTCTTAGGCATGAGCAGTTTGGCGCCTCTGACCTAAAACTTGGTGTGCCCGGTTCTCAAGTTTGAACCGCCTCCAGTCTTTTCCTTAGGCATGCGCATTGTGCGCCTCTGACCTAAACCTGGTGCGTTTGGTTCTCAAGTTTGAACCACCATCAGTCTTTTCCTTAGGCATGCGCATTGTGCGCCTCTGACCTAAACCTGGTGCATTTGGTTCTCAAGTTTGAACCACCATCAGTCTTTTCTTAGGCATGCGCAGTTTGGCGCCTCTGACCTAAAACCTGGTGTGCCCGGTTCTCAAGTTTGAACCGCCTCCAGTCTTTTCCTTAGGCATGCGCATTGTGCGCCTCTGACCTAAACCTGGTGCATTTGGTTCTCAAGTTTGAACCACCATCAGTCTTTTCTTAGGCATGCGCAGTTTGGCGTCTCTGACCTAAAACTTGATGTGCCCGGTTCTCAAGTTTGAACCGCCTCCAGTCTTTTCCTTAGGCATGCGCATTGTGCGCCTCTGACCTAAACCTGGTGCATTTGGTTCTCAAGTTTGAACCACCATCAGTCTTTTTCTTAGGCATGCGCATTGAGCGCCTCTGACCTAAAACCTGGTGTGTCCGGTTCTCAAGTTTGAACCGCCTCCAGTCTTTTCTTACTAGACATGTGCAATTAGGCGCCTCTGTCGAAATCGGATGATCCTTAGCCGATTACCTCTGTATTAACAGTCTAAGTACCGCAAATGGGCCTTAGATTGTTTTACCAGAACAATGAGTTATTTATTTGTTGAGCAAGCAAAATTCTTGAAGCCAACAAGTAAAGAGAATTATCTTCATTCATGAAGCAAAAGATTACAGAAGAAGAGCGAGTTATAGCTCTCCCAAAAAGCTTCTACAAATTTATCGACTCATTAATAACCTAATGGCAAGATTCCTCCACGGGGTGTTGAAGTTCAATTCCAGGGTTCACATACAAGAGATCTCCTCTGTAAATGTCAACTATGATCTATTTAAAAATTCTTAGTGGATCATCTGAAGATACTGCTACAAGAATCCTAATGAAGATACACAAGTTGGATTCGACATGCTACAAGCCCTTAGATGATCATCTCTATCGCTTTAAGCTACCGCAGAGTTCTTGTAGCTCCTTCAAAAGTTTATCTTTTGGCGCCAGGGCTTGAAACCTGCAACTATGTTGTAAAGCATATGCTTCTGGCTTCCTTAGAGTTACTTTTGCTGACGAAAACTGGTAAAGCCACATGCATTCCTCTTCAAGAAGGATCTGGTCCAAGTACTTCACTGCAAAAGAAGAATCAGGAGTTCTACAAAAATTTGGAAAATCTTCTAAGTATGAAAACGCGGAGCTAAACTCCGCGTACAGTTGAAGAAATAGCCTTGCGCTTTAAACGCAGAGGATGACGCGATAACTTCGCGTAAAGGAAGGATAGAGTTTCTTTCTGCTGTTTTCTTCTCTTTCATAGCCTCGGGACATGAAGCGACTGCTAATCAAAGATAGCCTTGCAATTCCTCACGACTGCTAATCAAAGATAGCTTCGCAATTCATCGCGACTGCTAATCAAAGATAGCATCGCAATTCATCGCGACTGCTAATCAAAGATAACCTCACAGATTCATCACGATTGCTAGTCAGATAAGCCCCGCGTTTCAAGCGCAGGGATGACGCAATAACTTCGCGTAGAGACAGATCAGAGTTCCTCTCTGACTTCTCCTTCTCCTTCAAGCCTTACGGCCGGAGAACGGCGATCTCGCCGGTAAAGCAAACAATTGGCCGGATTAAACCGAGCCAAAACATCTCAGAATGGTTCTTAGAAGACCAAGAGTTAAGGTTTTTACCTTCGGAAGACGCTGCATAGACTGGTTCGCCATCGCATCTACTTCCACGGCCGCTGCCATTAACGCCGGTCAACGTGCGTCTAGCCAAACTCCTCTGAAATGACATCCTAAAATCTATGGAGAGTCAAGGAGAGATCAATTGAAGATCATTCGTCGACATGAGTCACTTGACTGCCAGAGTTTTGGAGTTTTCAAACTCTCCCGATGAAGAAGAAGAGGAGCCAGGAGCTCTATTTAAATAGATGATCCGCTGCTTGGTATTCGGCGCAGAAATTCGGAGTAATTAATGAAGAAATTACTCATTTCACTGAAGACGAAGTGAAGCTGATTAACTCCACGTAAGTGAGCAGATAATGCGAGATAGACTTGGTATTCTAACTCCGCATTTCAGTTAAAAGAATCCAAAGTATTTCAAAATCTGCTGAAGTCTAAGCCATTTTGAAAACTTTGGAGGGGGTTCTGTTGGCAGTGAAAATTTCTAAGTTAAAAGGATTTTCCACAACAGAACGCGGAGCTAATTCAATAGCCCCGCGTTTGGTTATATTAACCCTGCGTTTGAATAAAACGCGGAGATGTTTAATAGCTTCGCGTTGATTCTGCAGTTTGGCTTGTATTAGCCTCGCGTTTGAGTAAAACGCGGAGATGATCAATAGCTCCGCGTTAACTCCGCGTTTTGGTTATTTAGCGTCGCGTTTTGATGCGATTAAAGCTCCGCGTAAGCAGATAACCAGAATCTCATATTGATTGAGATTATGATTTTGGGCTTATCCAAATACCCGAATCAAGTCTAATCAGAATTCCATCAAAACTAAGATATTTGATTGGAATCCTTAATGAATGCGAGTTCTATTTAGATAGAAACTCTTGCATTAACCTGGGGCTATAAATACCTTCCTGGTGAAACCCTAGGGGTCTTCTTCTTCTTTTTGGGCATCGGAAGCCTCCTATCGATCCTTTGGCAATTCAAGTACGCGAGAGAGCCTTGAAGCCTTTGCTGATCATCTTCTGAAATCTTGGAGAATTCAAGTTACGCATAGAGCCTTGAGTTCGTGAAGATTAGAGAAAATCACCAACTTCTTTCTGGAGTTCTTGAGAAGTTCGAGTTACGCGAGAGAGCCTTGAACAAATCAAAACCAGAGAAGATCGTCTATATTCGGCCGACATCTTTAAAAGAGAAGATTTCAACGTACCGATCATCCAAAGGAACTGCTTGACAGATCCCATCACCACAGATCCCACAATTATTGTAAAAGAGAGAGATTGAAATATAAAATCCTCTCGTTTGTTCTTTTTTATATCTTGTTCACTTTCATTGTAATTTAAGTTAATTCAATGGGAGGAAGCGAAGGAAATTTTGCGACGAACAATAAACTCCTGAAGGGGCTGTAAATAAGGAGCTGCAGCACTTGCAGTGCAGAATTGCAGCACTTGCAGTTCAGAATTGCGCTTCAGTGCAGCACTTTCCTTTCCTCTTGTGCTTCATTTCGGATGACAGATCCTAATTGACATTTGCAAAGGAGATCTTTTGCATGTGAACCAGGGAACTGAGCTTCAACACCCCGTAGAGAAATCTTGAATTCTTTTGCATGTGAACCAGGGAACTGAGCTTCAACACTCCGTAGAGAAATCTTACTGTTTGGTTATTGATAAATTGATCATGTAAAAAGCTTTTGGGAGAGCTATAACTCCCTCTTTGTAATCTTTCCTTCTTTTATAAATAAAGGCAAATTATTTTTCTCTCTATCTGTCAGCTTCAATAAACTTGCTTGCTCAACAAATAGATGGTCAATAATTTTGGTAAAATAGTCTAAGGCACTTCTGCGTAACTTAGACTGATAATACCCAAACGATCGGATAATGATCACTTTAACTTGGCCGAAAATCCAAGTTCTTGATGAGAACGCGAGGTTAAGATACCAAGTTATCCTGGCGTTTCGCGGAGTTAAATAACTTCGCGCTCTGAGTGGTTGCACAGAATTGCGCGAAGCTAAGTGACTTCGCTTTTTCAATATCACCACGTGGGATTATCTGCTCCGCGTTTTAGGGAGTAACTGATCAGTCATTTTCTCCGAAATCCGCGTCGAACTCCAAGAAACGGTTTCCCTCTTTTAAATAAAATCTCTATTCCTTTTCTTCTCATTTTTCTTGAGAATTTTCCAGAAACCCTAGAGATTCAGGCGATCAGAGCTCAGGCGACCCGATCTTCTTCCGATTTTCAGTCGACTTTTCTCAACAATGGCACCCAAGACTCGTGCTACTTCTCGAGCGGCTCCATCATTGGTGACTGGCGCAAGCAGTGGTGGCGGCCAAGGCAGCGACCCACCAGCCCACATTTCGCCTATCGGGGGTAAGAATCTCTCCATCGAGACTCTTTAGAACATTTCTAGAGTGATTTGGCTTAAATTTAACTGATCGATCAACTCTTTTACCTACGAGATCGCCGTACTCCCGCCGTAAGGCTTGGAGAAGAAGAAAAGTCTCTGACTGCCTTCTTACGCGAAGTTATCGCGTCATCCTCGCGTTTAAAGCGCGAGGCTATTTTAAGTAGCAGTCGCGCTGAAAACGCGAGGCTATTTTAAGTAGCAGTCACGCTAAACACGCGAGGCTATTTTAAGTAGCAGTCGTGCTAAAAACGCGAGGCTCTTTTAAGTAGCAGTCGCGCTGGAAACGCGAGGCTATTTTAAGTAGCAGTCGCGCTAAAAACGCGAGGCTCTTTTAAGTAGCAGTCGTGCTAAAAACGCGAGGCTATTTTAAGTAGCAGTCGCGCTAAAAACGCGAGGCTCTTTTAAGTAGCAGTCGCGCTAAAAACGCGAGGCTCTTTTAAGTAGCAGTCGCGCTAAAAACGCGAGGCTATTTTAAGTAGCAGTCGCGCTAAAAACGCGAGGCTATTTTAAGTTCTGCGCGGTCTAATTTTTAGCTTCGCGCGGCGCTATTCTTAGCTTCGCTCGTTCTAATTTTTAGCTTCGCGCGTCCATACTTAGAGAATTTTTCTGTCTTATAGAAACTTCTCTCACTCTGGTGTTTCTTTGTGCAGTAGGGTATTCGATGGAATCTCTTCCCCACATGAATTACTTCGGCTTTGCTGGGGGTTCTGATCCCTCAGGCCAATTCCGTTTCACTACCATCCTGGCTTCATATAAGCCAGACCCGAAGGATCGCAGGGAGAAGTTGATCAAGTATCATCCCACCACTGCGAGGGAGATCATAACTGATGCGGCTTTTGAAGATGTGAACAGAAAGGCGATAGAGAAACCCGCCTTCCTCTTTGGAGACCAGATGGACCACTCAGATGAGATCCTTTCTGAAGGGGAACGCGTTTGGCTATATAACTCAGGCGAAATGTTGATGTTTTTGCCTAGAATGGATCGTAGCTATCCTTTGGTCTATCTTCAGAGGCTGGCAATGCCTCGGGAATTAAAGTGGGGATTGACTCAAGAGCAAGATGGCGTCCCAACGGGCAAATTTGGTGCAAAAGAGGTTTATCAAGATGGTTCCCCCAGATGCATTACTGGCTTGCTTCCAGGCCGATTTGGCAAGGAGCTTCCAGTGGGAGAAGTCCCATCTCGTGCCCGAACTTTCTTAAGTGAGTTCTTGGCGAATGATGGTCAGTACCCGGCTAGCGACTTCAGGATGCCTGGCTGGGTTCATTCTTCTAACAATATGTGGTGGGCACGCCTTGTTCAGTACATGCTGGATTCCCACGAGCCCATTTTAAAGGATATTGGCTTGTATAAAGTCATCAGGAATGTCCAATTCGGGTTTTCCCAGAGTGCTTATCACTTTTACTGCCTCTTGGAGATGTATAACCCTGAAACCTGTACTTTCTTTACACCAGTGGGTGAGCTAGGGTTCGCTCTCCACGAGATGTTTGAGGTTTCTGGGCTCTCGATGGGCGAAGTCCCTTACGAGGAGTATATCCCTACCACCGATGAGTTAAACATGCTATTGGCGAGGGATGAGCGCATCCATGCCACATACTGGGAGATGATGTGCCATTATCATATTTGCGCTGACTTGACGGGTGCGCGTAACCACGGTATTGGTCACAAGAAGTGGGCCGAATATCTCTTTGCCAACTTAAATTGTAAGGATAGCTCGGCCATTATCCATGGTCATCCACCCATCTATGGCTCAGAGATTGATCACCGTATTGCTAAGGGCCGCCATCTATTATATTATACCACTGAATCCAATGAGAATGGATACGGTCCCGGTACTTCATTTAAGAGCTATCACTATCAAGCCCAGTTTCCGATCTCCAACAGAGGTCTCATTGCCGGGTTTCTGATGCTGTGGCTGAAGAGATGCGTCGTACCGTCATTGCCCAAGGAAGCGATTGCAGTGACCGTGGTATATCCAGCGGTTCTTCTTACATACGACCGACCCCTTGGACTCCTTCCCGCCATGGTATGCAATTTGCAATATGGACTGAGGGTGCTCTGTCGTGATTTCCTCCCTACTATTAAAGTCAAGGGGAAAGGAAAGGGCAAGTCGAAGGAGACTGCCCAGCCGAAAACTCCAAACCCTAGGGTGGAGATGCCCTACACCTATTTGATGGCGTGGCTCGTCTTGCACTGTCCCTCCTTAATGAGTGCACCAGAGCGTCGTTCGGGCGAAAAGTGCTTCCTTGTAGAACTGTATGAACGTTCTTCATGGAGGCAGAATTATATGTCCCAGATCGGAAGACTCTTCGTAGCTTTCAGAATTACGAGATCTTCCAGTGTTTTCCTGACTTTCCCGGCGGAGGATATGGAATGAGGCTAAAGGACGCCGTAGGAGCAGATAAGTTCACAACTTTATCTGCAGGAGCGTTCTGGTGGCTTCTCAACATCCGTCCCGGACACTTGGTGTATCGTCAAGATCTCAGGTGTCAGATCGAGCCATATACTCCGAGTCGCTTCGCTCGCCAGTTTGGATATTCTCAACTTTATGTGGGCAATCCAAATAAAGATCTCGCTCACGAGGGGAATTTATACGAAGGCGCTCGTGGCTGGTTCCATTTTGCAGCGGGCGGGACCGAGGCTGAATTCTCCTTGCCCCAGAAGGTGCCAGAATTGGCCATGACCCTTAGCTCCTGCAATTGGTTCAACATTGCGAATGCTGACGTGCCCGGCTTCTCTCTCAATCGCAGTTGTTGCAAAGAGATTGAAGCCCTCTATATTAGCCGCCAGGGTGCTTCTATGGTAAGGATAAAAGGAATGGAAGAATTTCTTGGCACTGCGGCTGAGCCTTCGGATGTCAGCGAATCAGACGATGATGCCGGTGATGATGACGACAATACTAGTGCTGGTGGAGTTCCTCAGCCTGTTGTCAGTCGTTCCCTGAGTCCAACTCTCAAACGCCGCGGCACTTTAAAGAAAAGGCCGGGTAAGAAGCAAAAACTGGCACAGGAAACTTTGATAGCCCCCCAAGAAGTGGCTATCAAACTTGCTTCCGACTTGTTGGCTTCAGCTGTACCCCCAGCGTTGGCAAGGGAGGATGAACCTGCCAAAGCTCCAAGTGTTGCTGAGATTTCAGCTCCTTCGGCCGTAGAGCCTGTGGCAGAACCTGGGGCGCAACTAACGGGTAACGAGACGGGTACACTACTGGAAACGACAATGGCTCCCCCTTCAAGTCCGACAACTGGACTTGTATCGCCCGGTATGGCCTTTAGCATTTTATCTTTCGCCTGTTATTTATTTTAACGTAACACTGCTTTTCTGGTCTTCTGAAATACAGGTGATCAACTTCTTTCGCCAATGCACTCTACTACCCAAGTAGAGTCTGACGATAGAATGGACCATTCCGGCTCCGTTGGCGGTGTGGGTAGCTCTGCTGGTGAGTTTGCGGCTGATTATTCCACACCGGCTCCTGCCTCTGTTTCCTCTTTAATTCCCCCAATTGACGAATTGGGAAGTGACGAGAGAACTGAGATTATTATCGCAGCTGCTGCTAATGAGGCTACACCTTCTCCTAGCATGCCATCTCCAACGCCAGTCTGTTCCACTGAGACATTTCCCACAGTCGTTGGCGTGCCCTCTCAGTCAGCGATTTTAACATCGTCTGTTGTCGTAGCTGCTGAGATACCTGCAACTCTTCCGACTTCAAGCCTTCCAGCAGGGGAGGAGAATAATTTGAAATTCTCATTCGAAGATGCTTCTCCCACCGGAGGAGTTTCAGGCGAAGTGATCCCATCTTCTCTTCCTGTTGGTGGGAGTACCCAGGTGATCTGTACCGACGGTAATTCGTCTGGGGTCTCCAGTTCTTCCAGATCTGCACTGGCTCTATTGGTCCCTCAGATCATGAATTTAATGCAGGGACGGGCTTCTTCTTCTCTAATCCCAGCCACTACTGCTCCCTTGCTCACGACACCTCTTTTGGCATTACCTACTTTGCCTACCGACACTGCAAATCCTCTTGAAAGACTTTTCGGCTTCACTGTCGAGGATTTTATGCATTTGTTAAGAAGATGTGTCGAGATGGTTCTTGCTGGCCACGATTTCTTCAACTTCGCACGTCCACTGTTACTCCGCTATTTAGGAAATATCGAAGAATTCGGTGGACAAGATCGAGCAGCTCCATACCGGGCCCGCCTTGCAGCCTTAGAAGAGCAGGTGACCACGCTACACACACTCCGTCAGGCGGATGTGGAGGCGATCACTGAGATAGAGCTGGCGCGGCTTCTAGCAGAATCCTTATCTCAAAGACATATTTTAAGGCAGCAGGAGGAGATATGGTCTCAGGAGCTGACAGAGCTCCAGGCCAGTCGGGAATCTGTTATTGGCGACCTGCAGATGGTAAACTTTGGAATTGAGGAAGGTCAGGCGGCCATCTCTAAAGCCCAGGAGACGATTGCGAGAGCTCGGGCCACCTTGATAGAAAATGAACTTCGATTAGGAGAATCTGTCAAGAAACGGGAGATGTTGCTTGTCCAGCAGGAGCAGATTCAACAGGAAGAGATGGCCAGGAATCGTGCCATAGAAGATCTCGTCAGCAACAACTTACAATAAGTGATGATGAGTTGCGTAGGCAAGCTCAGCAAACCGTGGAGGCTTCTCATCGTAGAAATTTGGACGAGACAATAAACCAATTGAGACTTCTGGGAGGCCAATAGTTTCATCTCTCTTTACGCTTTTATCTTCCTTGCAATAAGAACTTCGTAAACAGCAGAGAGATAACCTTACGATGTTTCTTTGAAATTCTTTTTGTATCTTCACCTTTTTAATAAAGATGATTCTTTTGACTCTTTTATTTGCCGACTTCAAAACAGATTTGCTTGCCCAACAAATAACCTGTCGTCAAAACGATTTATCTCGGTACCGTTTATGCTCAATTTCTTGAACCGAAATAACAATTAAAGTTTAATATGGGATTTTTAGCAAACCCCCAGCTATTAACGGATTTGATTAGCCTTTACCAACTACCGTTTGAGTTGGGCTAGCCATATTATTTCCCTCAACATGGTGAGTTGTCGAGGACTACGTTTGGGCTTAAATGCCAAACTTTTCCTCTTCCCTTTACTTTATCGGTATTGGGCGATTCATACTTTCACCCCAGCATGATGGGTTGGCGAGAAACTTGTTCTCTTCCCATTGCCTAGTTGGCGTTGGGCAATTCATACTTTTTACCCCCGCATGATGGGTTGGCGAGAAACTTGTTCTCTTCCCATTGCCTAGTTGGCGTTGGGCAATTCATACTTTTACCCCAGCATGATGGGTTGGCGAGAAACTTGTTCTCTTCCCATTGCCTAGTTGGCGTTGGGCAATTCATACTTTTACCCCAGCATGATGGGTTGGCGAGAAACTAATTCTCTTCCCATTGCCTAGTTGGCGTTGGGCAATTCATACTTTTACCCCAGTATGATGGGTTGGCGAGAAACTAGTTCTCTTCCCATTGCCTAGTCGGCGTTGGGCAATTCATACTTTTACCCCAGTATGATGGGTTGGCGAGAAACTAGTTCTCTTCCCATTGCCTAGTCGGCGTTGGGCAATTCATACTTTTACCCCTGCATGATGGGTTGGTTAGAAAATTGTTCTCTTCCCATTGCCTAGTTGGCGTTGGGCAATTTATACTTTTACCCCAGCATGATGGGTTGGCGAGAAACTAGTTCTCTTCCCATTGCCTAGTTGGCGTTGGGCAATTCATACTTTTACCCCAGCATGATGGGTTGGCGAGAAACTAGTTCTCTTCCCATTGCCTAGTTGGCGTTGGGCAATTCATACTTTTAGGTCAGAGGCGCTTAATTACACATGCCTAAAAGAAGATTGGGGGCTGTTCAAACTTGAGAACTAAGCACACCAGGTTTTGGGTCAGAGGCGCCAAATTGCGCATGCCCAAGAAAAAGACTGATGGTGGTTCAAACTTGAGAACCAAACAGGAGGTGGTTCAAGGCTCTCTCGCGTAACTTGAACTGGGCACTCCAAACACACCAGGTTTAGGTCAGAGGCGCCAAATTACGCATGCCCAAGAAAAAGACTGGAGGTGGTTCAAACTTGAGAACCAAACTCACCAGGTTTAGGTCAGAGGCGCCCAATGCGCATGCCTAATGAAAAGACTGGAGGTGGTTCAAACTTGAGAACCAAACGCACCAGATTTAGGTCAGAGGTGCCCAATGCGCATGCCTAATAAAAAGACTGGAGGTGGTTCAAACTTGAGAACCAAACTCACCAGGTTTAGGTCAGAGGCGCACAATGCGCATGCCTAATGAAAAGACTGGAGGTGGTTCAAACTTGAGAACCAAACGCACCAGATTTAGGTCAGAGGCGCCCAATGCGCATGCCTAAGAAAAAGAGAATACGCGTATCTCCAGGGGTACTAAGAATAGTATTTCTTCATAAATTTGCCATTGATCGACATCATCATCCTGTCGCCCTCTTGATTCATTAAGCGATAGGCTCCACTGGAGTATACTGTCTCCACAACAAACGGTCCTTCCCACTTGAGTTCAAATTTACCCTTAGTCTTGTGGGTTAGCACCATTGGCCTCTTAACAGCCAGAACCAAGTCTCCTTGCTTAAAGGTCCTTGGTTTGACGTTCTTATTGAACGTTTGAGATATTCGGGCTTGATACAACTCAATTTGTTGTTGAGCCCTGAGACGTTTAGTTCTTGCAATCTTTGCTGATGACGCTCTTCTGTCGTCATCTTTGTAGCTAAAGCCACTCTTAATGATGGTATCTGGATTTCAAGAGGCAGAACAACCTCACTTCCATAAACCAAAGAGAACGGGGTAGCTTTAGTCGGGGTGCGAACGGTGGTGCGATAAGCCCACAGGCATTCTCCTAGCTTTTCATCCCAATCTCGTTTATTGGAAGAGACGAACTTCCGAAGGAGTTTGATGATCGTCTTGTTAAAGGCTTCAGCTAACCCATTAGCCGCAGGGTTATATGGTGTAGAAGCGATATCTTTGATTCTGAACTTATTGCAGAAACTGGAGAATCCCTGACTGATGAATTGCGGACCATTATCATGAATAATCCATCGGGGGATGCCAAAGCGGTAAATGACATGATGCTTGAACTTGATCACATCTGTCGTCTTCACCTCTTTCATGGGCACGGCTTCGGCCCATTTTGAAAAATAATCAGTTATTGCAAGAATAAACCGATGTCCTCTGGATGACGGGGGAGTTATTGGCCCCACAATGTCCATTCCCCAGGCCTCAAATGGCCAGCTTGCGACGGTATTGTGCAAGTATTCTTGGGGTTGATGAATAAAATTGGCATGTTTTTGGCATGCATGACATCGTTTAGCGTATGTCATTGCTTCCGTAACCATGCTCGGCCAGTAGTACCCCAGCCTTCTTATACGGTCTCCAAGTTTGGGACCGGGCTGATGAGCTCCACATATTCCATCATGTGTTTCTTTTAGCACTTGTTCTGCTTCCGCTCTTGATATGCAGCGTAGTAGCAGACTATCTCTTGACTTTCTATATAAAGTCTGAAGTTTATGGTCATAATAAAATCTTTGGGTCTTCCTCTTTATTGAGGTGGCTTTCTTAGGATCTTCTGGTAATATCCCATGCAAGGCATAATCCACAAACGGAAATCTCCAATCACGGGGTTCTAACTTTAAGCCAATCTGGCATGCCTCTTCGGCTTGAGATACCACATCTGGATGGAGGAGTTCTCTACTACCAATGGTGATGCTTTTAGCTTCACCTGGCGGGATTGCCAGCGTTGCGGCTAATGCGGCAAGAGCATCGGCATAAATGTTCTCGTTTCGAGATACGTGATATATGTAGAATTGTTCAAAATATCCTGCTAGCTCAATAGCTAGCTGATGATAGGAGATGAGGGCTTCATGTATGATTTCATACTCACCTGTCATCTGATTGACAATGAGCTTAGAATCTCCATATACCTCTAAATAGTTCACCCCCAGTTGCAGAGCTATTTTTAAGCCGATAATAAGCGCATTGTACTCCGCTACATTATTAGTGCACGGTTCTGTTAATGAGTAACCGTTAGGCAATATATGTTTATGTGGGGATATTAGCACAACCCCCACTCCAGCAGCAAATCGTCTTGCGGCACCATCAAAGAACATTTGCCAAGGTTGCTCTTTGGTAACTATGTTGACTTCCGATATCTGCCTCAATTGGGACCAAATTGAATGGTCTGCAAGGAAATCAGCGATTGCCTGTCCCTTCATGGCCTTTTGAGGGACAAAATGTATATCATAGGGCGATAGTAAGAGCGCCCATTTTGCCAATCGGCCATTTAAGGATCCCGGTTTTGTCATCATAATCTTCAAGGGGTTAACCCGTGATATAACATGAATTGTTTGCCCTGAAAGGTAGTGTTGCATTTTCTGAACAGCAAACACTAGGGCTAAACATTCCTTTTCAATTGGGGTATATCGTTGTTCGGTTCCAATCATTGTTCTACTTAAATAGTAGAGGGCATGTTCATGGCCGTGCTCATTATATTGAGCAAGTAATGCTCCTAAAGCATTATCCATGGCCCTTACATATATAAGGAAGGGCTGTCCAGGGGCTAGTGCCATTAGTACAGGAGGCTTAGTAAGGTACTCCTTGAGGTCATCAAATGCCTGCTGACATGCCTCATCCCATATGAAAGACAGTCCCTTCTTCATAAGTTTGGAGAATGGCTGACATCGTCCAGATAAGTTGGATATGAAGCGCCGAATATAAGCGAGCTTTCCTTGTAATCCCCTTAATTCCTTAAGATTGCGGGGAGGCGGCATTTCGCTAATCGCTTTTACCTTTTCCGGGTCGAGGAAAATTCCTTTTGAAGTTATTACGAACCCTAGAAACTTCCCGCTGGATACCCCCATGAACGACTTGGTAGGATTCATCTTCAAGTGATGTTTCCGCATAAGATCGAAGACCACTCTTAAATCGTGAAGATGATCTTCTTTGTCTTTGCTTTTAACTGCTAAGTCATCCACATAGCACTCCACTGTTCTGCGTAGGTGTTTTTTGAATATGGCGCTCATTGCGCGTTGGTAAGTGGCACCTGCATTCTTTAATCCGAATGGCATCACCGTATAACAGTATACCCCTTGTGGCGTTCTGAAAGCTGTATGCTTTTCATCATCCGGGTGCATCTTGATTTGGTTATAACCTGAGAAGCCATCCATAAAGGACATCCTCTCATAACCGCAAGTATTATCGATCATCACGTCGGTGATGGGGAGTGGAAATCCATCCTTGGGACATGCAGCGTTCAGATCTCGAAAGTCAATGCATATCCGGATTTTGCCATTCTTTTTGCGAACTGGCACTATGTTTGCCACCCAGTCTGGGTGTTGTTCTTCACGGATGAAACCGGATTGTATAAGCTTATTGACCTCAGCAACTATTGCCTCCATCAATTCCGGTCGAAAACGCCTCTGTTGCTGTTTAACAGGTTTGACATCTTCTTTTATATTTAACCGGTGTGTGGCAATTTGAGGGTCAAGCCCAGGCATATCTTCATAACTCCATGCGAATACATCTATATACTCTTTGATAAGGGATATAAGTTCCTCTTTTTCTAAAGGAGTTAGTGTGTCGCTTATGAAAATGGGTTTCGGATTTTCTTCCGTTCCCATGTTAACCTGTATTAATTTGTCTTCTGTAGGCGGGTCACGCTGTTCAAAGCGGACATCCCAGAGAGTATCCATGTGCTTAGCCCAAGCGTCATCTTGAATGTCAATTGGTTCCTCGTCGCTTTCTGGCGCGGCTGAAACTATATTGATCGTCAAAGATTGAAACCAAGCACCGGTGCTTATATCTGAATCATGATCTGGTGAAGATGTTTCTTCTTTGGCCGAAGAACTCTCTTCATCATTTAATGGTGACGAAGGTGGGGTAGATACATAGCCCAACCCCCTGCGGGTCTTTTGATAATAATCAGGGCTCTTTCCTCTCGGTCTAAACGAGAGTATGAGATTCCGCCGCCCTTTTTCAAAGTTTAATCCCGGTTTCTGGGTAAAATTATATCCCATTTTCTCCATCATCTGTCGGGACCTTTGCTCATATAAGTGAAATTGAGGTGATGTTTGTTCACTTTCACTACTTTGTCTCTGTCGAGGCGACGCGGCCACTTTGCCGAACATGATCGGCCTTTGGGACTTTTTTCGGGGAGGCACTTCAAAGAAGTGCTCTTGATCCTCGGTTATTTTTAATTGAGAGAGGAGGGAAGGCCTGAGGGGCAAATGGTATGCCGCCAGAACTTCAAGTTCGGTCAGGCCATCTGCTTCGGTGGAGGTACAAGAGGGCTCAGACTCAGTAGCTACAGCATGCTCGTAGACTAACTTTACATTTTCATTAATAACCCATTCACTTTCTATTACATCCACTATATTATCAAGACCTAAGCTAAGATCTAGGTGAGGGTTGATTTCGTAATCACCCCCATCATCTTCTCCAAGGAGCTCGTACTCAGTGTCGGCTTCATTGCCACTGTCGTCGGGCCTTGGAGACTTGCTAAGATTGTCATTGGAGGCTTCATGTGCTGGCTTGTAGAGTGCAGCATCTGTGAAGTAATCTTCCAACCCTTTGAATGGTTGCTTGTCAGCAATTAGTGTCCGGACCTCTCCTTCCTCATCGCAATATTTCATGCACTGGTGAAGAGTCGACGGAACTATCATATGAGAGTGGATCCAAGGTCGCCCCAATAACATATTGTAGGAGGTATCAGCATCAATTACGTAGCATGTAACCTCCGTTTTCAAGTCTCCAATCTGACACCGCAATCGGATCTTACCAAGAGGATGGCTATTATTAGTGTTGAATCCATAGATGGTAGTGTGTGTAGGTGTCAAGCGATGAAGGGAAATCCCCAACAGCTGCATCAATCTACTGGGCACGACGCTGAGTGCAGAACCTGGATCAATCTGGATTCGGTCCACTTTTGTGGACCCGACATATCCAGTGAAATATAAAGGCCTATTATGCTTTATATTCCTCACCTGCATGTCTTCTGGAGAGAAGATGATTTGTGGGACTTGCCTCCTCACTTGATGACAGTGGGGGCAAGAGTCCCGCTCTTCGATGGCCGGCTCGACAATCTGAGCTAGGAACAACTCAGAGTCTGCCAAGGCCTCTCTTAGAGCTTCACGTGTTGATTTTGATAATCTCAACAATTCGTAAAGCGTTACTCGCGCTGGGATGTTAGCCAACTGCGCAATTATGTCAAATTCGAAGGGAGTTTCTTTGGCTCCTTCATCTCTGGTAGGATTCTTCTGGAAACGAAGTCCTTTCTGCTTCGCAGGCTTTGCAAGTTCTGTATAGATATCTTTTGGATCCACTCTAGTGTAGTCCTTAAGATATGTCTTTCCAGATCGAGTACTGGAAGGGCCTGCCCCATCTTGATGGGTGGCCATAGTTTCAGGTTCTTCTTCAGAATCTGTGAAGGCCCCCGAAGCTATATATTCTCCCTTTATATCCGCAGAAATGGCATTGACAGCCCGCTTCTTCTCTAGACCTTTTGAAGCAGTCCATTGTTCATCTTCCAACAAGTCGGGGTGAACCCACATAACTTCCCCCTTTTGGGTTGTTACGGGGACAAGTCCCTCTTGGGCTTTGTTGTGCGGATCAAGATTCTTTGTAACTGCCTCACCCTTTGGGATTGGGGTCACTCCTGCGGGGAACTCGTGGGTTCCAACCACTATGGTTGCCATATTGGCAGTGACCTTCTTCTGCTCTTCCTTAAGCGTCAGAACCCCAGCTTCTATTAGTGCTTGGATCCTGTTCTTAAGGAGAAAACAATCCCGGGTGGGGTGTCCAACATTCCGGTGATAGAGACAGTAGTTGGGATCTTTTGTCTTACCAACGTCTTCTGGCTTCTTATTCTCCGGAAGTTTTAGCATTCCCTTCTTTTGGAGCAGGTGAAAGAGGACTGGTGTCTGTTCAGCTTTGAAAGTGTAATTCCTTTCTTGCTGCGGTCTAATTTGCCTTGACCCTCGCTGACCTTGAGATTTCGGCTCTGGCGGAGGACTGGTTTTCTGAGGAGCAGTTTCTGATGACATTACTGCTTTCCCTTTATTCTTGTTGCTGTTGTTTTGGGTATATGATTTACTACCCCCAGCACTTCTTGGCCCGTGGGACTCTTCAACTCGGCGAATCAAGTCTTCAGCTTGCTTTCCTTGTTTGAGCAGGTCCCTTCACGTCTTAGACTCTACGGCCCCCATTTTGAGGAGCACATTGGTCTTAAGGTTGTGTCGACAGGTTTCGACTAGAGTTTCCTGGATCATTCCGTGTTTACAATGTACGGACTTCTCCCGGAACCTTTCTATGAAATCTTTAACCGCTTCTTGTTCTCCTTGCCTAGTTGCAAGGAGGGAATGAACCGTAATCTTGGTGTCATCCTCGAAGAAACGTGAGAGAAATAATTTCTCAACATCTAACGAGGTATTAATAGTACCTGGGGGCAGCTGCATGAACCAAGTAAAGGCAGGCCCTCGCAGAGTACTTGCAAATACTTTGGTCATGATGGGATCATTACCCATTAAGTGTCCTGCTTGGGACAAGAAATAATAGATGTGCTGGGCGATCCCTTCCCGTCATAGGGCTCCAACTTGAGCGGCTTATACTTTGGAGGATAGGGTACCATATCCCATTCTGCTGGATATGGTCTAGAGACTCCTGACTCCTTCAACTCTTTTTTACGCATCAAGGCTTCGAGTTGATTCTGTAACTTTTCAAGCTTTTCTTCATGCGGATCATGGAAAGAAAATCTATCTTCTTCCTCATGCATCGAGTGGGCTTTCTCCTCCTGTTCTTCTTCATTTGGAGTCTTCTTGCCCTGTTTAGCATTATCTTCAACAACTTTTAAAAGTAGCATCTTAAGGTCTTCAATCGTTTTCTGTTGCTCTCGAATCATTCTTTCTTGAGCCTCAAATCTCTGATTGATATCACCAGATTTATCTGCCATGTGCGATGCTGACTTCTGTAGCCGAGACGATATAGAGGATGGGGGCGAGGCTATAGCGGAATTATCGCTGTTCTCGTCGTAAGAACCCCCTGCGAGCTTCTTATAATTTCGGGGCGGGACGGCTCCTGATCTTAGTCGAGTAATACGATGAAGTTCATCATCGCTCGATTCTGAATCATCATCCGTCTCTGCAATTTTCTTCCCTTTTCCTACCATGTTGGAAGTTACAGCTCTCCCTTATTTCAGGGGAGTGGTTCTTGTCTTCTTAGCAGGATTCTGGTTTGACTCATTTAATCGGTCGAACACAAATATCCTGTTCTTGCTGCAGCCACAGTTATTCATCACGGCTGATACTGCTGTCATAAGTTGCTGGCAATGGCAACTATGTTCAACTTGAAGTTGGTCTATGCCTCTCTTTTTAGAGAGATGCTCCCTGAGGTCAGTGCTTCTAGCCATGGAATCAAGAGGTCTATTCAACTCTTGAGAGTGTTTAGGAATCCACTGAAGCTTCTTTGATTGATCAACCCTGACTCTGGGGTCGGACCGATCCTCGCGTAGTTTAGGAGTAGCCTCGCGTTTCACCATGCGGGCCTGAAGAATAGCTCCGCGTTTATCCATACTAGGCTCGCGTTTCTCGCTGGCTTGGTGTGTCCTTGGAAGTTTAGCTTCTGGAATAATAGCCCCGCGTGAAGGGAAGTTCTTGCACGCTGGCTTATCTTTGCGATTAACGCAGATCATAGCTTCGCGCTTAGCGCGGTTTTTACGACTGACAACTATCTGCCAATTATCCTCACGTTCCTTGTGGGTATCAGAAGTCTTGTGTTTATTGCAAGTATCACTGTCTTCGCGTCTCTCGCTAGGCACAGTAATAGCCTCGCGTGGAGAATCACACGCTGGCTTTGAATAATTTTTATACTCGCGTAACTCGCGAGTGTTGGGTATTCTGCAACTAGCGCAACCCTTACCGGCTTCGCGTCTCTCGCTAGGCATAGTAATAGCCTCGCGTGGAGAATCACACGCTGGCTTTGAATAATTTTTATACTCGCGTAACTCGCGAGTGTTGGGTATTCTGCGACTAGCGTAGCCCTTACCGGCTTCGCGTATCTCGCTAGGCACAGTAATAGCCTCGCGTGGAGAATCACACGCTGGCTTTGAATAATTTTTATACTCGCGTAACTCGCGAGTGTTAGGAATTCTGTGTAACTCGCCAGTATTACTAGCCTCGCTTGGAAAATCACATGCTGGCTTTTCCTTGCTTTTAAGGCAAGTTGTATCTTCGCGTTTAACGCGGTAGAGATTGGTCTCGCGGGTAGCGCGAGCCAACTTGCGAGGGACCATAGCCTCGCGTCCTTTAGGGTTAGCTCCGCGTCCAAGGCGGGCTTTGAGGGCTCTACACCTCGCCCTCCGGTTCCTGTTCCGGAGTTGGGTCCTGGTCAGTCCAGTTCCCATGTCTTCTTGGGCAATCGGAAGCTCTTCCTCGGTTAGGATTTCTTGTGTGAACTCCGGCGCTATAACCGTAGTCTCCAAGGATCCCCATCTCTCGGTGGATACCTTTCTACCCGTCACTCGGGCATTGGAGTACATACGGCGATAGTGCCGTGTCTCATCCAAGTCACCTGATCCGGAGGAGAGGAACTCCTCGTACTTCTGCTGGTCGATTTCAACGACCAGCGTGTCTACTTCGGATCCGATCAAGTCAACGTCCGATTGCGCCACAATCTCTTCATCAGTGAAAGAGATGGCTCCCACTGTGGTCGCCAGTTTGTTCGTCGCAAAAGTTCCTTCGCTTCCTTCCATTGAATACATCTTAGATTACAATAGAAGTGAACAAGAGATAAAAAAGAGAACAAACGAGAGGATTTTATAGTTATCAATCTCTCTCTTTTACAATATATTGTGGGATCTGTGGCGATGGGATCTGTCAAGCAGCTCCTTTTGACGATCGGTACGTTGAAATCTTCTCTCTTGAAGATATCGGCCGACTATAGACGATCTTCTCTGGTTTTGATTTGTTCAAGGCTCTCTCGCGTAACTCGAACTTCTCAAGAACTCCAGAAAGAAGATGGCGATTTTCTCTGATCTTCACGAACTCAAGGCTCTGTGCGTAACTTGAATTCTCCAAGATTTCAGAAGATGATCAGCAAAGGCTTCAAGGCTCTCTCGCGTACTTGAATTGCCAAAGGATCAATAGGAAAGTTCCGATGCCAAAAAAGAAGACCCCTAGGGTTTCACCAGGAAGGTATTTATAGCCCCAGGTTAATGCAAGAGTTTCTATCTAAATAGAACTCGCATTCATCAAGGATTCCAATCAAATATCTTAGTTTTGATGGAATTTTGATTAGACTTGATTCGGGTATTTAGATAAGCCCAAAATCATAATCTTAATCAATTTGAGATTCTGGTTATCTGCTTACGCGGAGCTTTAATCGCATCAAAACGCGGCGCTAAATAACCAAAACGCGGAGCTAACGCGGAGCTATTGATCATCTCCGTGTTTTACTCAAACGCGAGGCTAATACAAGCCAGACTGCGGAATCAACGCGGAGCTATTAAACATTTCCGCATTTTATTCAAACGCAGGGTTAATGTAACCAAACGCGGGGCTATTGAATTAGCTCCGCGTTCTGTTGTGGAAAATCCTTTTAACTTAGAAATTTTCACTGCCAACAAAGTCTGGTCCAGGGAGTTGGCAGAGTTACGGGCTAACCAAGAATCAGTCCTCAGGGGGTTAGAGGTAGTGAAGTTTGAGATTGAAGGGAGTCAGGCTGCTATCCTTAGAGCCAGAGATACAATTGCTAAGGCCCGAGCCATTCTGGAAGCTAGCGAGCTTCAATTAGGGGAATCCGTTAAAAAACGGGAAGAATTGCTCCTGCAACAAAGACAACTCGAGCAAGAAGGCGAAATAAGAAGCCCCACTATTGAAGAATCTCGTCAACATTTGGCCCAGCAACTGACAATAAATGACGATGATTTACGCCGGCAGGCTCAACACTCCGTGGAGGAGACTCGTCGTCGAGTAATTGACGAGGCGACAAATAAGTTGAGGCTCCCAGGAGACCCATAATTTTCTTCTATTATTTTATTCTTCATTCTTTTTGTAATAAGAACTTGTAATAAAAGAGAGAATTTTTGTAACTTCATTCTTTTGTTGATGAAATAAAGATAATCTTTTGATTCTTTTAACTGTTGGCTACAAAATTTGTTTGCACAACAGATAACTTGTCATCAAAATGATTTAGCTGTTTAGGTAAAGCAGTGTAAGGCTCATCTGCGTAACTTAGACTGATAATACAGAGGTAATCGTGTCAGGATTACAAGATTTTGGCAGAGGCGCCTAATTGCGCATGCCTAATAAGAAGGAGTTCAAGTGCTCATCTGCGTAACTTGAACAAATGGAGGCGGTTCAAGGCTCTCATGCGTAACTTGAACTGGGCACACCAAAGATGATCGGGCATCAGATTTCGACAGAGGCACCCAATTGCGCATGCCTAAGAAAGAAGTTCAAGTGCTCATCTGCGTAACTTGAACAAATGGAGGCGGTTCAAGGCTCTCGTGCGTAACTTGACCTGGGCAGACCAAAGATGATCGGGTTAGAATTCATCAGATTTCGGCAGAGGCTCCCAATTGCGCATGCCTAAGAAAGAAATTCAAGTGCTCATCTGCGTAACTTGAACAAATGGAGGCGGTTCAAGGCTCTCATGCGTAACTTGAACTGGGCACACCAAGATGATCGTGTTAGGATTCATCAAATTTCGGCAGAGCCGCCACATTGCGCATGCCTAAGAAAGAAGTTCAAGTGCTCATCTGCGTAACTTGAACAAATGGAGGCGGTTCAAGGCTCTCATGCGTAATTTGAACTGGGCACACCAAAGATGATCGTGCTAGAATTCATCAAATTTTGGCAGATGCTAAGAAAGAAGTTCAAGTGCTCATCTGCGTAACTTAAACAAATGGAGGCGGTTCAAGACTCTCATGCGTAACTTGAACTGGGCACACCAAAGATGATCGTGTTAGGATTCATCAAATTTCGATAGAGGCGCCAAATTGCGCATGCCTAAGAAAGAAGTTCAAGTGCTCATCTGCGTAACTTGAACAAATGGAGGTGGTTCAAGGCTCTCATGCGTAACTTGAACTGGGCACACCAAAGATGATTGGGTTAGGATTCATCAGATTCTGACAGAGGCACCCAATTGCGCATGCCTAAGAAATAAGTTCAAGTGCTCATCTGCGTAACTTGAACAAGTGGAGGCTTATACTCCTTGGGATCTGAACCAGATGTGACAGTTACTCTGTCATCATTCTGGTTTATTTCAGGCATAGTATTTCTTCAGAAATTTGCCGTTGATCGGCATCATCATTCTATCACCGTTTTGATTCATTAGGCGATAGGCTCCACTAGAATATGCCGTCTCCACAACAAACGGTCCTTCCCACTTGGGTTCAAATTTACCCTTACTCTTGTGGGTTAAAATCATTGGCCTTTTAATAGCCAAAACCAAGTCTCCTTGTTTAAAGGTCCTTGGTTTAACGTTCTTATTGAACGTTTGTGAGATTCGGGCTTGATACAACTCTATTTGTTGTTGAGCCCTGAGACGCTTTTCATCGCCTCTAGTTCTCTCAATTTTTGTTGATGGCTCTCTTCTATCGTCATCTTTGTGGCTAAGGCCACTCCTAATGAAGGTATCTGGATTTCGAGAGGCAAGACAACCTCACTTCCGTAAACCAAGGAGAACGGGGTAGTTTTTGTCGGGGTGCGAACGGTGGTGTGATAAGCCCACAAACACTCTCCAAGTTTTTCATCCCAGTCTCGTTTGTTGGAAGAAACAAACTTTCGAAGAAGTTTAATGATTGTCTTGTTAAAGGCTTCGGCCAACCCATTTGCCACTGGGTTGCATGGCGTTGAAGCAATATTTTTTATTCTGAACTTATGGCAGATTGATGAATTGCATGAATGATCCTTCGGGGGACGCTAAAACGGTAAATGACTTGATGCTTAATAAACTTAATCACATCTGTCGTTTTCACTTCTTTCATGAGCACGGTTTCGGCCCATTTAGAAAAATAATCGGTTATTGTAAGAATAAACCGATGTCCTCTGGACGATGGGGGAGTTATGGGCCCCACAATATCCATCTCCCATGCCGCAAATGGCCAACTAGCAACGGTATTGTGCAAGTATTCCGGGGTTGATGAATAAAATTGGGATGTATTTGGCATGCATGGCACCGTTTAGCGTATGCCATTGCTTCCGAAATCATGTTCGACCAGTAGTATCCCAGCCTTCTTATGCGGTCTCCGAGTTTTGGACCGGACTGATGAGCTCCACATACTCCATCATATGTTTCCCTTAGTGCTTCTTCTGCTTCTGCTTTTGATATGCAGCGTAGCAGCAGACCATCTCTTGACTTTCTATATAAAGTCTGAAGCTTATAGTCATAATAAAATCTCTGGGACTTCCTCTTTATCGAGGTGGCTTCCTTTGGATCTTTTGGTAATATCCCATATAAAGCATAATCCACAAACGGAAATCGCCAATCACGGGGTTCCAGGATTAAGCCTGTTTGGCACACCTCCTTGGTTTGGAATACCATATCTGGGTGGAGGAGTTCTTGGCTACCAATGGTGATGCTTTTAGCTTCACCCTGCAGGATCGCCAATGTTGCAGCTAATGCAGCAAGAGCATCTGCATAAACGTTCTCATTCCGAGATATATGATATATATAAAATTGCTCAAAATATCTTGCTAGCTCAATGGCTAGCTGATGATAAGGGATGAGGGCTTCATGTCTGACTTCATACTCGCCCGTCATCTAATTGACGATGAGTTTAGAGTCTCCATATGCCTCTAAATAATTCACCCCCAGTTGCAGAGCCATTTTTAAGCCGATAATGAGTGCGTTGTATTCTTGTACGCCCGAAAATTGCATCTTTGATTCCATTGCAAAATTGATGAATTACAATGAAAATTCAGATTACAAAAATAAGATAGGAGTCACAAGAACAGGAATATTAGTGGATTCCCTTTTTAAGTGGGTTCGGGTGGCGGTGGAGTCTTGTTGCTGCCTCCGTTGACCGTCCGACTGGAAGAGATGGCTCTGCTCCGCTTCCAATTTTCCGAGCTCGCCAGAAATCTCCCCAAAGTCCAAGAATCCAAAAGTCCTCTCTCCGGTTAAATTCCTGTGTTTTATAGACCGAAGAAGCTCCAAATCCGGCTCGATTATTCCTGAAAAACCGGATCACGGAATATTAGCGAAATAAAATAGGAAATAAATAATCAAAAAAGAACGGAAAACAACCCGCGGGTTGGCACCTGCGGGATCGCTCCCGCGGGTGGCAACCCGCGGGATCGCCCCCGCGGGTTGGCACCTGCGGGAATCCTCCCGCAGGTTGCAGCCCCCGCGGGTTGCATCCCGCGGGTGCAACCCGCGGGTGTGCCCACTTAGTAATTTTTTTTTTTGGTATCTACATAACTCCCTCCAAAGTTTTCGAAGTTCTGTATTGAACCGTACTGAATTTCGAAATACTTTGGATTCTTTAATTTTGGTTATAGACTTTTTAAAAGATTTGGTCGATAGAGATAACTGTTAATATATTCATTTATTCAATAACAAGCAGATGTATGATTTTAACGTACTCATTAGAGGACAAGCAGAGGTATAATGTTAACGTGCTTATTTTAGGTCAAGCAGAGGTATAATATTAACGTGCTTATTTTAATCCTAACCGTTCAGTGACATCTAGTATGACGAATCAGGAAAAGACAGAGGTGACATTAAACGTGTCTTGGAGTTTAACCTATTCAGAGGATCTGGTCGTGATAGGGACAAGTCGACTAAACAGAGGTGACAGTTAACGTATTTAGCTTTGGAATCGGACTATCAGAGGTAACTGTTAACTTGATAGGAAGATGATTTTCGTCAGAGGTGATTTTTAACTTAACGATATCAAAAGCACGTTCATCAGAGGTTGTAATGTTGGACTTGATGAAGTGTGAATTTTCTTTTCTGTCAGAGGTGATTTTTTTAACGTGACAAGGGATTTAATCGGATCTTATCTCATTTGATTTTGAATTATGATGTAAGAGGTATGATTTTAACTTGACTAATATTTTGGAGTGTCGCTTGCTCTGTTGGAGCAAAATGACGAGAAAAGTTTTGCTGTCAGAGGTGAAATCTTAACGTGACAGGAGATTTATCTGATCAGGATTTTTAGCAAACCCCCAGCTATCAACGGATTTGATTAGCCTTTACCAACTACCGTTTGAGTCGGGCTAGCCATACTATTCCCCTCAGCATGGTGAGTTGTCAAGAATTTTATTTGGGCTTAAATGCCAAACTTTTCCTCTTCCCTTTGCCTTAGAAGCTTAGGGCAGTGATGTATCCTTATATTCGAATAAGGATACTGTTATGACAGATTTGTCGTGGGATTTTTAGCAAACCCCTAACTATCAACGGATTTGATTTGCCTTTACCAACTACCGTTTGAGTTGGGCTAGCCATACTATTATCCTCAGCATAGTGAGTTGTCGAGGGTTTCGTTTGGGTTTAAATACCAAACTTTTCCTCTTCCCTTTGCCTTAGCGGCGTTGGGCAATTCATACTTTTACCCTCAGTATGGTGGGGTTGGCGAGAAATTTATTCTCTTCCCGTAGCTTTAGCGGCGTTAGGTAATTCATACTTATTACCCCCAGTATGATGGGGTTGGCGAGAAATCTATTCTCTTCCCGTAACTTTAGCGGCGTTGGGCAATTCATACTTTTTACCCCCAGTATGGTGCGGTTGGCGAGAATTTTATTCTCTTTCCGTAGCCTTGTCGGCGTTAGGTAATTCATACTTATTACCCCCAGTATGGTGGGGTTGGCGAGAAATTTATTCTCTTCCCGTAGCCTTAGCGGCGTTGGGCAATTCATACTTTTTACCCCCCTATGATGGGGTTGACGAGAAATTTATTCTCTCCCCATAGCCTTGATGGCGTTGGGTGATTCATTTATTTTTTTATTTATTATTTTTTTTTTTTTTTTTTTTTGCAGGTTATGGGGGTTTAAATTAACCGCCCTGAGCCCGTCTTTGGAATTGTTGTGAGCTCAAGTGGTACTTTTAGACCACACACATTAGATGTGTCGGAGTTAGCTCTAACTCCTTTTTTGTTCAGCTTTGAGCTGAACTGCTCCAGCGTCAATCAACGCTTGAATTTTATCTTTTATGATAAAACAATTCTTTGTAGGGTGACCTACAATCCGATGGTAAAGACAGTAATTTAGATCGTTAGTCTTCCCTACTTCTTCAGGCCTCTTGCTCTCCGGCAACTTGAGCATCTTGCGCTTGCTGAGCAGATTGAACATAGTAGCAGTATGTTCATCCTTGAACGAATACTACTTTTGAAGCCTGGGTGACTTTGCTGTGTTGCTTGTAGTTGGCCATGGTTTCTGCTTCGGTGTACTTTCTACAGCCATTGCTGTTATGTCTTTCCCTTTTGAACGGAAAAAATAGAATGGAGATTCGTTTGTACCGTCTCCGGTTGCAGACTGTTGTTCTTCGAGGCGTCGAAGTATCTCTTCAGCCTGTTTACCTTGCTTAAGCAGATCTTTCCATGACTTGGATTCGACCGAACCCATCTTGTCTAGGATATCGGTCAACAAGTTATGTCTGCAGGTTTCCACAAGCGTATCCTGCGTCATGCCATGTGGGCATCGAACAGAAAGTTCTCGAAACCGCTCGACATAAGTTTTGACCGTTTCGCCTTCTTCTTGCTTTGCTGCTAGCAAAGATAGTATCGAGACTTCAGTATCATCTTCAAAAAATCGGGCTAGGAACTCACGTTCTACATCAGCCCATGATTTAATTGATCCCTGGGGTAGCTGCATGAACCAAGTAAATGCGGGCCCCCGTAAAGTGCTCACAAATATCTTAGTCATAGTTGGATCATTCCCCATGAGATGTCATGTCTGTGAGAGGAAGTAGAAGATGTGCTGTTGTGGCGAACCTTTACCGTCGAATGACTGAAGGTTCAACGGTTTGTATTTTGTAGGGTAAGGCATGGTCTCCCATTCTATGGGATAAGGACGGACTACCCCCACCTCTTGCAGTTTCTTTCGATGAAGAAGAGCTTGTAGTTGATTCTCCATCTTCTCTATTTTCTCCACGTGAGGGTTAATGATAACCTTCACTTCCTCTTCTTCTCTTGAGTGAGGAGGCACTTCTTCATCCTCGTCCTTGCTGTCTTCATTTATTTGGAAGGGTCGTTTTCCTTTTTGTCGATCAGAAATGGACGACGAGGATTGGTTCTTCCTAGTTTGAGCTAACAACTCAATTAAAAGTTGTTTCATTTCTTCTATGGTCTCTTCTTGCTGTTCGAGACGTTTTTCTTTCTTTCAAGCCTCCCAGAGACTTCTTCTAGGAGCACGCCCTCTGGCTCAATGGAAACTCCTTTTGATCCTGGAGTGACTTCCTTATCTGAAAGGTTGTTTCCGACCACCTTTTTGCCTTTATTAACCATATTTGATGAGGCAGCAGGTAAATCGGTTCCAGAGTACGCCTTTTTCACCATCCGTATTCTTTTAGATTCGGTGATCCGCTCAAAAACTGATCGTTTTGAATTGCACTGGAAGTTTGATAGAACAGTTGAGATTAACTGTTCGCATTGGCATTGAGGAGTATTCTGTGCAGAGTTTTTCTTCCAATTGAGGTACTCTCTCAAGTCTTGAGATACTTCTTTATCTCTATTTGCAACCTGACGCCTCTTGCGTCGCAAATTTGGTTCATAATACTGGAGAGTTTGCAATATTTCAGGGCTGAGAGCTTTTCCCATATCAACACAGTCTCTTTTATGGAGTCTTCTAGAGTGTGTGCTGGCTTGCGCAATTGCACGGGCCCCGCACCCATCTGACTTATCCTTCGGAATATGTTCATCCGAAGAGGAACTTGAAGACATATTCTCAGGTGAGTGCATGAGCACATCCTTATATTTGTTTGAAGAGGAACAGGATGGTATACCTGAGAGAGTAACCAAAAAGTTAGGTGTGCGCTGTGTGCTCACTGCGCGTGTGCCCGAATGGACATCAGAACCAACCCCTGATTTTTCCTGCGGAGTGCAACCCGAGGGAAACCCGCGGTTGGAACCGCGTCGGGATTGCACCCGCGGGGTGCAACCCGCGGTTGGAACCGCGGGTTTCCACCCGCGGTTGCAACCGCGGGGTTGCCCCCGCGGGGTGCAACCCGCGGTTGGAACCGCGGGAAACCCGCGGTTGCAACTGCAGGGTTGCCCGCGTGCGGTGCAACCCGCACTTCTGCCTGCGGATTTTCATTTTTGGAATTTTTCTTCTCTGATGTTTCCTGATCTGGATTTTCTGACCGCAATTTTCCAGAGGTTGAGGCGGGCCCGCTGGGCCTTACGCCTCAGGTTTCTCTTCTGAGAGCGAGTCAGGGACTGGTTTGACTTTTGGCTTGACTTTGGAATGGGCGATAACGCCGTGTTCTTGACAGACGATGACGTCCTGTCAGTTCGAACGGGCGATGACGCCTCATAAATTCTCATAGGCGATGACGCCTTTCCGGTGGGCGATGACGCCTCACCTTTTTTCATCGTCACCCGGCGATGACGCCTAGGCTCCGAATCAGAGGAAGAAAGAAATTCCTCATATTTTTGCTGGTCAACTTCTATGACCATCGTCTCAACTATTGAGCCAATCGGCACCCGGTCGGACTGCGCCACCAGATTCTCTGTGGTAAACAGAGGGGCTCCCACTGTGGTCGCCAGTTCTTGTACGCCCGAAAATTGCATCCTTGATTCCATTGCAAAATTGATGAATTACAATGAAAATTCAGATTACAAAAATAAGATAGGAGTCACAAGAGCGGGAATATTAGTGGATTCCCTTTTTTAAGTGGGTTCGGGTAGCGGTGGAGTCTTGTTGCTACCTCCGTTGACCGTCCGACTGGAAGAGATGGCTCTGCTCCGCTTCCAATTTTCCGAGCTCGCCCGAAATCTCCCCAAAGTCCAAGAATCCAAAAGTCCTCTCTCTGGTTAAATTCATGTGTTTTATAGACCGAAGAAGCTCTAAATCCGGCTCGATTATTCCTGAAAAACCGGATCACGGAATATTAGCGAAATAAAATAGGAAATAAATAATCGGAAAAGAACGGAAAACAACCCGCGGGTTGGCCCCTGCGGGATGCCACCGGCGGGATCGCCCCGGCGGGTGTGCCCACTTAGCAAAAAATATTATTTATTTATTATTATTATTTTTTTGGTATCTACAATTCTGCCACATTATTTGTGTACGGTTCTGTTAATGAGTAATCGTTATGTAATATATGTTTATGTGGTGATATAAGCACAACTCCCACTCCAGCAGCAGATCGTCTGGCAACACCATCAAAGAACATTTGCCATGGTTGTTCTTTACTAATTGTGTTGACCTCTGACGTCTTTTTGGAATTGGACCAGATTGGATGATTTGCTAGAAAGTCGGTTATCGCCTGTCCCTTCATGGTTTTTTGAGGGACGAAATGTATGTCGTAAGGCGATAGCAATAATGCCCATTTCGCCAGTCGGCCGTTTAAGGATCCCGGTTTTGTCATCAGGATTTTTAAGAGATTAACCCGTGATATGACATGAATTGTTTGCCCTGAAAGATAGTGTCGCATTTTCTGAATATCGAACACTAGGGCTAAACATTCTTTTTCGATCGGTGTATACCGTCGCTCAGCTCCCATCATTGTCCTGCTTAAGAAATACAGGGCGTGTTCATGGCCGTGCTCATTATACTGAGCAAGTAATGCTCCTAGAGCACATCCATGGCCCTTACATATATAAGGAAGGGCTGCCCAGGGACCGGTGCCATAAGAACAGAAGGTTTAGTGAGATATTCTTTGAGATTGTCAAACGCCTGTTGACATGCCTCATCCCATACGAAAAAAACCCCCTTTTTCATGAGTCTAGAGAATGGCTGGCATCGCCTTGATAAATTGGAGATGAAGTGCCGGATATAGACTAACTTTCCCTGTAACCCCCTAAATTCCTTAAGATTGCGGGACGGTGGCATTTCATTAATTGCTTTCACCTTTTCGGGGTCAAGAAAATTTCTTTTGAGGTTATTATAAATCCAAGCAATTTTTCGCTAGACACCCCCATAAAAGACTTAGTGGGATTCATCTTCAGATGATGTTTTCGCATAAGATTGAAGACGGTTCTTAGGTCATGCAGATGATCTTTTTTATTCTTACTGTAGCAACAATTATTCATCACAGCAGATACTGCTATCATAAGTTGCTCGCAATGACAAATAGGATAAGATTGATCTTGATTTATGCCTCTTTTCTTGGTTAAGTATTCTCTGAGGTCAGTGGCCTTGAATATGGAATTGTGGGGCCATTCATCTATTGAGAGGGTCCAGGAGCCCACTAAAGCTTCTTGAGATCACTGGAGTCCAGTTCTGGTCCATTAGTGTGACGATCAGCCCTGATTTTGTATTCGGGTTGATTTGCGTGGAGCTAAGAGATAGCTCCGTGTTTTGCATCGCGGGGCTGAGAAATAGCCTCGCATTTTGGAACGCTAGCCTCGCGTTTTATGCTGGCTTGACGTTTTTGCAGAAGTTTATCTTCTGGAATATTAGCCTTGCGTGGAAGAAAATTCTTGAACGCTGGCTTACTCTTGCAATTAACGCAGTCATAACTTCACGTTTAATGCAATTTTTGCGATTAACGCAAATTTGCCAATCATCTTCGTGATTTACGCGAATGTAAAGAAGCTTACGATTAACGCAATTTTCACCGTCTTTGCGATTAACGCTAAGATCAGTTTTAGCTCGCGTGGAGAATCACCATCACACGCTGGCTCTATCAATATTTTATCCTCGCGATTAACGCGAGCTTTTCTGGTTTCAAGTCCAGATACAATAGCCTTGCGTGGAGAATCACACGCTGGCTTGTCCATGCGATTAACGCAAATTTTACTGTCTTTGCGATTAATGCTAAGATCAGTTTTAGCCTCGCATGGAGAATCACCATCACACGCTGGCTCTATCAATATTTTATCCTCGCGATTAACGCGAGCTTTTCTGGTTTCAAGTCCAAATACAGTAGCCTTGCATGAAGAATCACACGCTGCCTTGTCCTTGCGATTAACGCAAATTTTGTTGTCTTTGCGATTAATGCTAAGATCAGCCTTAGCCTCGCGTGGCAAATCACCATCACACGCTGGCTCTAAGGGAAGTTTATCCTCGCGTTTTACTCGAGCGTCAGAAATCTTGCATTTATCGCAAGTTGTACTGGTTTTGCGTTTATCGCTAAGCTCAGTAGTAGCCTCGCGTGGAGAATCACACGCTGGCTTTAAGGAGATTATATCCTCGTAATGAATCGCGAGGGTCAAAAATCTTGCGTTTCTCGCAAGTACTACTGGCTTCGCGTTTCTCGCTAAGCTCAGTATTAGCCTCGCGTGGAGAATCACACGCTGGCTGTAAGGAATTTTTATACTCACGTTTCTCGCGAGTGTCAAAAATTTTGTGACTAACGCAAATCTTACTGGCTTCGCGTTTCTCGCTAAGCGCAGTAATAGCCTCGCGTGGAATATCACACGCTGGCTTTTCCTTGCGATCGACGCAAGTCGAGACTTCACGTTTAACGCGATAATGGCTGGTCTCGCGATTAGTGCAAGCCAGTTTGCGAGAGACCATAGCCTCGCATTCTTTGATGTTAGCTCCGCGTCCAAGGCGGGCTTTGAGGGCTTTTCGCCTTGCTCTCCGATTTCTATTTCGGAGTTGGGTTCCGGTCAGTCCAGTTTCTAGGTCTTCTTCGGTAGTAGGGAGGTCATCCTCTGCTAGGATTTCCTGTTCGATCTCCGACTCTATGGCTGCGGTCTCCAAGGATCCCCGTTCATCGGTGGATACCTTTTTACTCGTTGCTCGGGTATTGGAGTACACGCGACGATAGTGTCGTGTCTCGTTCAGGTCACCTGATGATTCAGAGGAGAGGTACTCCTCGTACTTCTGCTGGTCGATTTCAACGACCAGCATGTCTACGTCGGATCCGATCATATTGACATCCGATTGTGCCACAATCTCTTCTTTTGTGAAAGAGACAGCTCCCACTGTGGTCGCCAGTTTGTTCGTCGCAAAAGTTTTGCTTCCTTCCATTGAATACAACTTAGATTACAATGAAAGTGAACAAGATAAAAAGAGAACAAACGAAAGGATTTTATATTTCAATTTCTCTCTTTTACAATAATTTGTGGGATCTGTGGCGATGGGATCTGTCAAGCAGCTCCTTTGGACGATCGAACGTCAAGCTCTTCTCTCTCGAAGGTATCGGCCGACTGTAGAAGATCTTCTCTGGTCTTTCACGAACTCAAGGCTCTGTGCGTAACTTGAATTCTCCAAGATGCCGAAAAGAAGAAGAAGAATACCAGCCGAAAAGAAGACCCCTAGGACTTCCTCAAGAGGGTATTTATAGCCTTAGGATGATTTGAGAGTTTCCATCTAAATAGAATTTGTTCTCATCAAGGATTCCAATCAAATATCTTAGTTTTGATTTAAATATCTTGATTTAGAGTTCTGATCGGACTTAATTTGAGTGTTTGGATAAGCCCAAATCATAATCTCAATCAATTTGAGATTCTGGTTATCTGCTCACGCGGAGCTAAATAACCAGGACGCAGAGCTAACGTGGAGCTATTGAACATCTCCGCGTTTTACTCGAACGCGAGCCTAAAATAGCCAAACGTGGGGCTACTGAGTTAGCCCCGCATTCTATTGTGGAAAACTCTATTTACTTAGAAATTTTCACTGCCAACAGGCAGTAGAGAGGCCATCCTCTGCTAGGATTTCCTACCCAAATAACGGCTCTATAGCCGTGGTCTCCAAGGATCCCCGTTCATCGGTGGATACTTTTTTACCCATTGCTCGGGTATTGGAGCGCACGCGACGATAGCGTCGCGTTTCATTCAGGTTACCTGATTCAGAGGAGAGATACTCCTTATACTTCTGCTGGTCGATTTCAACGACTAGCATATCTACGTCGGATCCGATCCTCTCGACATCAGATTGTGCCACGATCTCTTCTTTGGTGAAAAAGATGCCTCCCACTGTGATCGCCAGTTTGTTCACAGCGGAAATTCGTTGCTTTCCTTCCATTGAATTCAGCTTAGATTACAATGAAAGAGAACAAAAGAAAAAGAATAAACGAGAGGATTTATATATATCGCTCTCTTTTAAAATAATCGTGGGATCTGTGTGGCGATGAGATCTATCGAAGTAGCTCCTTTGGACGATCTGACGACAAGGGTCTTCTTGCTCTTGATGAAGAAGATGCCGGCCGACTGTAGGATCTTGATCTTTTCTAATCTTCACGAATTCAAGGCTCTATGCGTAACTCGAATTCTCTAAGATGCTCAAAGGATTTTCCGAAAAAGATCTCTAGAGCTTCCTCAAAGGGGTATTTATAGCCTTAAGATGATATGAGAGTTTCTATCTAAATAGAATTTGTATTCATCAAGGATTCCAATCAAATATCTTAGTTTTGATTTAAATCTCTTGATTTTAGAGTTCTGATCGGACTTAATTTGGGTATTTGGATAAGCCCAAATCATAATCTCAATCAATTTGAGATTCTGGTTATCTGCTCACGCGGAGCTAATCGTATCAAAATGCGGAGTTAAGAAACCAGAATGCGGAGCTATTGATTAGTTCCGCGTTTTACTCAAACGCGAGGCTAAAATAGCCAAATGCGGAGCTACTGAGTTAGCTCCGCATTCTATTGTGGAAAACTCTATTTACTTAGAAATTTTTACTGCCAACACTTTCGAAGAGGTGTCAGTCCTTCGAAGGGTATTTTCTGATCTACAACTTGCAATGCACACAAGTAGCTATCAAATCCCTATATCCCAACCGATGTTGGTTTCCGGTACATAAAGATGCAGTAGGAACTGATCTACAACTTGCGATGCACACAAGTAGCTATCAAATCCCTATATCCCAACCTATGTTGGTTTCCGGTACATAAAGATGCAGTAGGAAGTTTGCTTAATGCTCCTGACTAATCACTAGAGGTAGTAGGAACAACTTCATCAACCAAAGGAGGAGTCAGAGGTGAGAGCGGCGATTCCCGGTAAGTACCTCCGACGACCCTCCGGCAAGTAAAAAAAAAAGGGAGGGGACGTAGGAAGGTGGGTGGTGCTCGGTCTCAGCTCCACATCATCGGCCAGGTGCGTGGGTGGTGCTCGACCTCAGTTCCACATCATTGGCATGGAGTTTAATTGGGGATGGCTGGGGATGGGCAAGAATCGCGAGCATGATAGTAGCGATGAAGACAAGAACCCCAAGCATAGGAGAAGAAGCTGGGCCGATGTCGCCAAGGGATCGCCGGAGGCCGACAGGGCTGTCATAACCCCTTCTGTCCACTCGGTGACCCCTGGCATCATTGACCCCAAAGCCACATTCACCGGCGTAGAAGTTGTTACAATGCTCGCTAAGGCTTGTATGCCTGGAGGGAAAAAGAAGCATGTCGAGGACAAGGGCGGGCCATGGATGGAAGTCCGTGCTCGTACCTCGAGTAGGAGGGCCAGGGAAATAGCCTCAACCAATGTCAGTTGCCAGAGGAAGATATCACCCTCCAGAAGCGAGAATGGGGAGGAATGCTGGACTTGTGGCTGGAAGGGACAATTCAAGGACGAATGTCCGTTTATACGATGTCGCTTTTGCAAGGTCCTCGGCCATAAGATTGCAGAGTACCCAATGTTACGGGCAAGGATGACGTCACCGGAATCACAGGTGAAGAGGCCTGTCCCACCAAAAAAACCAAATACAAGAGTCATTACTGTGGAAAAGATGGACAGAAGAAAATTACCGGTAATGCAACAGATGGGAAGTAAGGAGGTTAATACTGGTCTGAAGGGGAGGAAGACATGATTAAACAATAGTGTCACCGCAACTCCAAGAACTGAACTCAAGAACAGTGTTAGCAAATAGACAAGTACTAAGGGACTGCAAGAGGGGAAAAAAGACAAACCGATACTCTTCCTTCCAACATCAGATAAGGCGGCGAAAGATAGGGTTTGGTTGTCAAAGGTCATTGGAGTGATGTACCTGGGCCATGGGAACCCCTCTGTACCCGACATGATCGGAGGTCTCAGGGCGATATCAGCAGTCTTTGCTCATTTTCATTGGAAATTTTATAGCCTAGGTAGATATTACCTGGTTCGTTTTCTGTCGGCCGATGTTGGCAGTGAAAATTTCTAAGTAAAAAGAAATTTTCCACACAGAACGCGGAGCTAACTCTGTAGCTCCGCGTTTGGTTATTTTAGCCTCGCGTTTGAGCAAAATGCGGAGCTAATCCATAGCTCCGTGTTCTGATGAATTTAGCTCCGCATTAACTTCGCGTGAACAGATTTCATTAGAATTTCAAATTGATTGTGATTGAGATTTGAGCTTATCCAATACCCAAATTGAGTCCAATTAGAATCCTAAATTGATTGTGATTGAGATTTGGGCTTATCCAATACCCAAATTGAGTCCAATCAGATTTTCAAATCAAGAGATTTAAATCAATATTAAATATTTGATTAGAATCCTTGATGAATACAAAACCTTCTTTTCCTATTTCTATGGAAATCTTTATTCTTATTCCTATATAAACTCTCATAACCACTAAAGTCTATAAATAGCCTCTTTGAGGAGACTTTAGAGATGATGAATCAATAATAGATTAATCCATAAATGATCATCAATCTTTAAGAGATCTTTTTTGGAGCATTGAGGAAGTTCAAGTTACACGTGAGAGGTTTGAACAAATCAATATCAGCAGAGAAAGATCAAGTCGGTCGTCGTCTTCATCAAGTAAGAAGATCATCGATGTCAGATCGTCCAAATGAGCTATTTAGTAGATCCCATCGCTACGAAGAACCCACTTTTCATTGTAAAAGAGAGCGATAAATTATAAATCCTCTCATTTGTCCTTTCTTGTTCACTTTCGTTGTAATCTAAGTTGTATTCAATAGAAGGAAGCAAAAGTTCTGCTGCGAACAAACTGGCAACCACAGTGGGAGAAGTCTCTTTTACTGAAAAAGAGATCGTGGCGCAATCTGACATCGAGAGGATCGGATCCGACGCTAATATGCTGGTCGTGGAGATCGACCAGCAAAAATACGAGGAGTACCTCTCCTCTGAATCAGGTAATCTGACTGAAACGCGGCGCTATCACCGCATGTGCTCCAATATCCGTAAATCGGGTAATCAAAAATCCACCGTTAAACGAGGACCCTTGGAGACCGCGGCCGTGGAGCCGTTGTTTGGACAGAAAACCCTAACAAAGGATGACCTCTCTACTGCCGAAGAAGGCTTGAAAACTGGTTTGACCAGAGCCCAACTCCACAACCGAAATTAGAGAGCTAGGCGAAAGAACCTCAAAGCCCGCGTTAAATGCGAGGCTATTCAGGCAGCAGAACACGAAGTTACTGTACCTCGCAAGTTGGCCTGCGTTAATCGCATGGCCAGTCACTATCGCGTTAAACACGAAGATACAACTTGCGTAAATCGGAAGGACAAGTCAGCATGTGATTCTCTACGCGAGGCTATTGGATCTGGACTTAAAATCAGAGAAGCTCGCGTAACTCACGAGGGTAAACTGCTGATAGAGCCAGCATGTGATGGTGATTCTCCATGCGAGGCTAAGACTGAGCTTAGCGTAAAACGCAAAGCCAGTAAGACTTGCGTTAATCGTAAGATTCCTGACACTCGCGTAAATCGCGAGGATAAACTTCTCATAAAACCAGCGTGTGAAGATGAATCTCCACGTGAGGCTAAAACCGAACTTAGCGTAAATCGCGAAGCCAGTGAAACTTACGTTAATCGCAAGACTCCTTAGCTTCGCATAAATCACGAAGATAATTATCAGACTTGCGTTAATCGCAAGAATCGCATTAAACGCGAAGATATGACTTGCGTAAATTGCAAAAATAAGCCAGCGTGCAAAAATTTTCCTCCACGCGAGGCTAATATTCCAGAAGTTAAACTTCTGCAGAAACGCCAAGCCAGTGTGAAATGCGAGGCTAGCGTACAAAAACGCGAAGCTATTATTCAGCCCCGCGTATCAAAACGCGAAGCTACTTCTCAGCTTCGCATGCTAGAACGCGAAGCTGGTTCTCAGCTTTGCGTAAATCAATTCGATTATAAAATCAGGGTTGATGATTACACGATTAGACTAGAACTTGACACCAGTGATTCCAAGAAGCTCTAGTGGCCCCCTGGACCCTCTGAACAGATGAGTGGGTCCCACAATTCCATATTCAAGGCCACTGATCTTAGAGAATACTTAACCAAGAAAAGAAGTATAAATCAAGTTCAATCAGATCCTACTTGTCATTGCGAGCAGCTTACGACAGTAGTATCTGCAGTGATGAATAATTGTTGCTGCAGTAAGAACAGAGTATCGGTGTTCGACCAATTAACTGAGTCGGACAAAAACCCTGCTAAGAAGACAAAAACTGTTCCTCGAAAAAAAAATGGAGAATTGTAACTTCAAATATGGTCGGAAAGGGAAAGAAAGTCGTAGATAGGAATGATGATTCGGATTCAAGTGATGAAGAACCTCATAATATTACTCGATTTAAATCAGGTGCTGTCCCATCCCGAAACTATAAGAGACTTGTAAAAGGTTCTTATGACAATGACAGTGACAATTCGGCCGTAACTTCACGTCGCTCTTCTGCGTCATCCGGGCCACAAAAATCAGCATCACATATAATGGATAAATCTGACGATATCGATCAAAGATTGGAAGCCCAAGAACAGATGATCCGAGATCAACAAAAGACGATTGAGGATCTCAAAACGATGCTCTTAAATATGGTCGAAAATACCCAAAAAATAGTCGAAGATAAAGCCAAAACTTCTTCAGAATCACCGCCAAAGAAAGAAAAAGAATCTTCATTCAAGATAAATGAAGAAGATAAAGAAGAAAAGGCATACTCCGCACATGAGGATGAGGATAAATATTCTTTTCATGACCCTCATAAAAAGAAAATTGAGAAGTTACAAAGCCAACTTGATGCCTTGATGCACAAGAAGGAACTGAAGGAATCAGGAGTTTTAAGACCATACCCGCCAGAATGGGATCTGGCACCATACCCTAAAAAGTACAAACCGCTCAAGTTGGAGCCATATTACGGGAAAGGATCTCCCAGTCAGCATATCTACTACTTCTTGTCCCAAGCAGGGCATTTGATGGGCAATGACCCAGTAATGACCAAGATATTTGCAAGTACCTTGCGAGGGCCTGCCTTTACATGGTTTATGCAGTTGCCCCAAAGAACCATAAACAGTTGGTATGATATCGAGAAATAATTCTTGGCACATTTCTTTGAGGATGATACCGAAATATCAGTTCATTCCCTCCTTGCGACGAAACAAGGGCAAGAAGAAACGGTCAAAAACTTCATTGAACGCTTCAGGGAAAAATCCGCATATTGTTGACATGGTATGACCCAAGAAACTCTGGTGGAAATCTGTAAGCATAATTTCAGGATCGGCGTGCTGATAAGAATGGGAGCTGTGGAGACCAGAACTTGAAAATATCTGCTGAAGTAGGGAAAACAGGAAGAAAATATAATTCGTCGGATTGAGGAATCTCGTGACACGAGAAACTCTACGAATAACAGGTCATATCCACAGAATCCTAAAAATAAAGGGAATGCTATAATGGCGTCAGTTGCAAATCCGAAACCAAGACCTCAGAATCCGAGAGGTGCAGGCCAAAATAGGCCCCGACAATATAGAACTTATACATTCAAGACTGAGAAAACTGGTACTCTGTTCCATCTCCTCCTCAGAAAGGGCATGCTGAAACTTTCGAAAAATAGAAAACCGGAAGACGCTGATAAAACCAACGACCCTAACTATTGCCTGTACCATCGGAATGTCGGGCACCCAACTAAAGATTGCTATCCTCTTAAGAACCGAATTCAGGCATCGATAGAAGCCGGAGTTCTCACACTTAAAGAAGAACAGAAGAAAGTTTCTACAAATATGACAAATTTGGTGGTAGGAATCAATGAGTTTCCTGCCAGAGCAACCCATGTACCAGTAGGGAAGCAAATATCGATACCAAGCACGGGCAGCCCGCACTTACAAGCTGGCCCCTTGGGTATGCTCTGAACCATAGCTGTGATCGAGTCGTTCTCATTGGCTAGCAGCCGGATTGGACTAGTGGTGCCGAAATATTGACGATGATAAATATCATGTTGTTTCCGCTACTTTTACTAGCCATTAGAATGACTAATTGAGTGCTATAAATAAAATTTTTTGTTGCCCAATGCTGTTAAAGCGGCAGGAAGAGGAGATCAAATTTCTCGTCAACCCTATCATACTGGGGGTAAAAGTATAAAATCAATTTTCCAATGCTGTCAAAGTGGGAAGAGGAGATCAAGTTCCTCACCAATCTTATCATACTGGGGGTAAAAGTATGAAATTAACTACCTAATACTGTTAAAGGCAAATGGGAGAGGAAATTAATTCCTCAACAACTCACTATTCTGAGGGAAATAGCATGGCTAAGCCAACGCAAACGGCGATTGGTAAAGACACACCAAATCCGTTTATAGCTGGGGGTTTACTAAAATTTCCGTAGACCTGTCATAGCTCTTATCTCTGACAGTATGATTTGGATTATTTCCATCTCCGTTCAAGTTACGCGTGAGGCGTGAGAGCACTTGGACTAGGCATGTGCAATTAGATGTCTCTGCCGAAATCAATGATTCTGACCTGATCATCTTGGCATGTGCAATTAGGCGCCTCTACCGAAATCTGATGATCATGACCCGATCATCTTGGCATGTGCAGTTCAAGTTATGCATGAGAGCCTTGAACCGCTTCCATCAAAGTTTCAAGCATGTGCGATTATGCACCTCTGCCAAATTTCTTGATCTTAACCTGATCACCAAATTGAAAATCCAAAGCATTTTAAAATTTGCTAAGTTCTAAGTCATTTTGAAAACTTTAGAGGGAGTCCTATTGGTAGTGAAGATTTCTAAGTAAAAAAGAATTTTCCACATAGAATACGAGCTAACTCTGTAGCTCCGCGTTTGGCTATTTTAGCCTCACGTTTGAGCAAAACGCAGAGCTAATCCATAGCTCCATGTTCTGATGAATTTATCTCCGCATTAACTCCGCGTGAGCAGATTTCATTAGAATTCCAAATTGATTGTGATTGAGATTTGGGTTTATCCAATACCCAATTGAGTCTAATCAGAATCCTAAATTGATTGTGATTGAGATTTTGGCTTATCCAATACCCAAATTGAGTCCAATCAGAAGTCCAAATTAAGAGATTTAAATCAATATTAAATATTTGATTAGAATCCTTGATGAATACAAAACCTTCTTTTCCTATTCCTATAGAAATCTTTATTCCTATTCCTATAGAAACTCTCATAACTACTAAAGTCTGTAAATAGCCTTTTTGAGGAGACTTTAGAGATGATGAATCAATAATAGATCAATCTATAGATGATCATCAATCTTTAAGAGATCTTTTTTGGAGCATTGAGGAAGTTCAAGTTACGCGTGAGAGCCTTGAACGAATCAAGATCAGCAGAGAAAGATCAAGTCGGCCGTCGTCTTCGTCAAGTAAGAAGATCATCAACGTCAGATCATCCAAAGGAGCTATTTAGTAGATCCCATCGCTACGTAGAACCCACTTTTATTGTAAAAGAGAGCGATAAATTATAAATCCTCTCGTTTCTTCTTTCTTGTTCACTTTCGTTGTAATCTAAGTTGTATTCAATGGAAGGAAGCAAAAGTTTTGCTGCGAACAGCCGAGGGACTAGATCATGTTGTTGGAAGAATATCGATTCCTTGCCGGGACCATACTGTCGGTTGTACGGTGTACAGGTGGTCCGGCGAGGAGGATGACCAGATCCAACTCTTTCCGATGACACCAACGATAACTATCTAGGGCCTGCCATTACACCACTGGAATAGGTGCGATCTAAGCAAAGTGGTAGCTAAGTTTGCTCACCTTATCGACGTCGATGAAGCCACGCTCAGTAGAACTGAGTTGGCAAGGGTAAGAGTAGGCTACGAAAACGCCTAGTCCATACCAAGGGAGCTCACGATCATGGTGGGTAACCAGCGGCGAAAACTAACAATTCGTGTAATCGACAGGATCGGCCTCCCACTGGGGCTGCACTGTACGGTCACGTTTGAGGAGCCGGAGCCATCGGTGGCGGATGGTTAGCCGTTAGACAAGGGGAAGGCAACTGCCGTCGGCAAGGGGGTCGCCCCATCCTGGCCGCCGGGCCTCATCGGCGTTGGAGCTGGCAAAGAGGCCAGAGCAACCGTACGACGGACCAGACACGGCTGGACTCCGCTAGAAAGAGAAACAACAACAAACACAGAAGAGAGGTGCCCATGTGGCTTACACAAACAAGGATAACATTTCCAGAGAAGGAAATCAACCTGTTGAAGAAGAAAGGTGCCAAGATTCTTACCATAATGATGATGGAGACAAAGAGAGCAGCAACCCAAAATTTCATTGCCGGGGTAAGGGTCAAAAGGTCGATGGAAAGCTCATCTGACAAAGGGAAAGGGCAGCCAAGCACTTCTCTGTGCTAGCCGCGTAGTGGCCGAGGGCAGGGGCATCGGATGAGGGCTTTTTGGGTGTGGAGGACGAGGGCAGGAGGTACAACAGGGGAGATGAGGGGTCAGTCAACAGGGTGGTTGAGGCTAGGGAAGCTCAACAGAGAAGGGAGAGCTGTCATAGTGACAGGGGGCATTTGATGAGGGCTTGACTTTTATTGTAGGGGGGACTCACAATTGTGATAGAACGAGCCACCAACCCAAGGAGATCATTTTCGGGGTAGGGGCCCACATGAGAAAGTGCTGCACTTTGGAGGTGGGTTTGCCGCATGAGAGGGATGGGGCCCATATGGGAGAAAAAAGCACAATAGACAATGCTAATGAGGCACACACTCAACAAGTAGTAAATGAAATGGGTTCCAATTTCAATTACATGTGCAAGAATGAGCAAGGAATCTTATGTTTGGACCAGGAGAAACTGGGAATGGGAGTTTCAGGCAATACTTCTAGCAGTTTGACAGAGGTAGATAGAACATTTGACAGGGTGTTGGATTTTTTAAAAAAAATCAAGAACATGGGTCTTAACGATGACAATGAGACTTCCAAGTCAATTAAACAATTGGGTTTGCTTTCCATATTGTCCGGCTTTGATAAGGATGTCATCAAAGAGGCCACTTCGAAGCTGCTATCCAACATAGTCATTGGTGAGGAGAGGAGGAGACCGTTGAAGAAGCGCAGACGACAGCCATCAAGATACCCAAAGAGAATTAGGGAGAAGCTCAAAAACCTACCTCGACACCACGAGTTACAAAGGAGGGATGAACATATTGCACCTCAGACAGTAACAAAGGAGGTGAACAGTCCAGAACATAACCGGGTGCCGCCAGATCAGGACCATTCATCTACAAGACCTCTCATGGAGCATGCCCCTGACAGCAACGAGAGAGGAGGACAGTCCAGCTCTATCAGAGGGGACGACCTCCAAGACCCAACAACAAAAGGAGCACAGATTACTCCGACTAGGCGCAGCAGGAGACTGAAGCATAAGAGGCGAGGCCATGAGTACCAGACAGGAGAGGTGGCTTCACTTGCCACAAAGCGCAAGGCCTTCTCACAGACTACGAGCAAGGTAACACAATTGCCCCCCTTGATGTACTTAATTCATTACCTGATCACATATTATTATCCATTGTACACACATGCGACATTGATATGGACACCAACATTGAAGAGTGGATGCGTAACCTAGCGTTAATCAGGGATTTGGAGGTTACAGGGATTGACCACGATTTAGGGAGGGAGGAGAAAGGAGGTATCTAACCCGTTAGGTTAGAATTGGAGAGGGTAAAGAAGTATAGTTATGATTACGTGTTTCTAGAATGTAAGGGGAATTGGCACCAAAAGAAAGCATAGAATGGTGTCAGAGACGTATAGAAATGCTGCAACCGATATTGTGTGCTTGTTGGAAACAAAACTCACCAATCCATCATTGTCTGCCCTTAACGATTTGGGGAGCAGATTCGAATATGTTGTTAAGAATGCGGTAGGTGCATCAGGTGGTATAATGGTCGGTATGGATCGGAGTCGCTTTGAGATAGTGAAGTCCAGGATCGGGGATTTCACCCTCTCTATAGTTACAAGAAGAAGGAAAGATGGATGGACGTAACTGGTAACAGCTGTATACGGCTGAAACCGGAGTGATCGACGGGATGGCTTTTGGAATGAAATAATGAGGGTTAGATCGTGGAAACCAGACCTATGGGTTATTGGAGGAGACTTTAATATAGTGAGGTTTTCGGATGAAAGGAGAGGGGGGATTTAAATGCATGAGACAGGGGAAGATTTAATGAACTAATCGCAACCTGGGTTTAATCGAGATACCATTAATGGAGCATCGTTATACTTAGTCCAACATGAGAGAGGAACCAAATTTAGCAAAGTTAGATAGGGTGCTTGTTTCTCCAGAGTGGGAAAATAGATTCAGCTTTGCTACTGCACAACCATTACGTAGGCCAACCTCGGATTACGTACCTATAAAATTAGATTCGGGCGAAGCTATGCAAAAGAAAAAGCGAATCTTCAGGTTTGAGAAGTGGTGGTTCGAAAATGAAGAGGTACACGAAATCATTAGACAAAGCTGGACGCAACAGACAAATAAGGTGGATTAACTAACAACTTTTGTACAAAGCTGCGCTGACTGCGCAGAGGCCTCCTAAGGTGGGAAAGGAAGCATATCAAGGCACAGGCTTTGTTGCAAGAGGAATGTTTAAAGGAGATTGAAGACTTAGAACGGGAAGAGGAGATCCAGAGGTTGAGTGAAAGAAAAAACACCTGCCTACAGGAACTAAGAAATGTGATCAAAGAAATCTATATGAGGGAGGAGATTAAATGGAGACAGCGAGCACATATCAAATGGCTAAAAAAAGGGGATGCAAATACGAATTTCTTTCACAAAGTAGTGAATATGAGAAGGAGGATAAATACTATTGAAACACTAACATCAAAGGAAGGAACCTCCATTCGTGGTGCTGATATACAACACTATATTCGTCACCACTTCAAACAACTTTTTTGTAAAACTATGGCCAATTGAATTGAAATGATTTAAGGACAATGGTACCCCACTGTTGATCTCGGATATCTTGAAAGAGATTTTACACAGGAAGAAATAAGGAAGACAGTTTGGGACCTCGGGCTCGATAAGACACCAGGCCCAGATGGATTTCCTCTGTTCTTTTATAGAACATTCTAGGAGGAAATAAAAGGGGACATTCAAACGCTTATTTCTAATTTCGCAAAAGGGAATTTGAATATCGAAAGAGTCAATTACTCTTTCATAGTGCTCGTCCCAAAGAAGGAATCACCTAAAACAATGGGTGACTATCGACCTATAGCCTTATTAAATAGTTGTTTCAAGATCATATCAAAACTTTTAGCCAACCGACTCGCAATAGTTCTCCCAGAACTAGTTGACAAAACACAGTCAGGTTTCATACAAGGGAGAAGTATCCTAGACGGAATTATCCTAACAAAAGAAGTAATTCACTATTGCAAAAGGACAAAAAAGGAGGGCTTCCTTCTCAAGCTCGACTTTGAAAATGCATACGATAGGGTTAGTTGGGACTGTCTCCTAGAGGTTATCAAGAAAAGAGGCTTTGGGGAGCATTGGATTCAATGGTTACAAATGTGGTTAGATTCTGCAAAGATCCAAATGATCGTGAATAGGGAGATTGGCAGGGAGATTGTCTGCAAAGGGGTCTGCGTTAGGGAGACCCTTTATCCTCCCTCCTTTTTGTACTCGTCGTTGATGGACTGAACAAAATGATCAAGAAAGCGTCGAGTGCAGGACTCGTAAGAAGACTATCATGAGGAAGGAACTTTGTTCTCACCAACCTTCAATATGCGGATGACACGCTGATATTCTATGAAAACGATATTAAAGGGGTCGTAATCCTTAAATGGGTTCTCTGTTGCTTTGAAGCTTGGTCGGGTCTAAGAATTAACTTCCAAAAGAGTTCTATTGTAATGCTAGGGCCCCCTGGTCCTCTCGCCATGACAATCCAGAGCATTCTGGGGTGCAAACTAGACAAATTACCCATTAAATATTTAGGAGTACCGATCAGGAAGGGAAAGCTGCTCAAAAGGGACTGGTATCCAGTGATAGACAGGATTGAGAGAAGACTTGAAAGATGGAAGGCTAGATACCTCTCTCTGGGAGGCCGGATCATACTTATAAACTCGGTCCTGTCATCCATTCCCCTCTACCTTATGTTCATCCTCGTCTTGCCAATATGGGTTAGGAAAAAGGATAGACAGAATAAGGAGAAGATTCTTATGGAGTGGAGTATCACAAAACCAGTCAAAATATAATCTGGTAGTTTGGGGTCAGGTATGCAGACCAAAGAAGGAGGGAGGTTTGGGAATTTCGGACTTAGAGATGTTCAATCTCGCTTTCTTGACTAAATAGCGCTTTCTTGACTAAATAGTGGTGGGGTATGTTAGCAAAGTCAGGAGGGCAGCTGCAGAAGCTATTACGGCTCAAGTACGGCCCGAGAAGAGAAGAATGGTGGGGAGAGACCCATAATGCATCTAATACATCGAGCTTTTGGAAATGGGTGTTAAATGTGAAAGATATCTTCCGCTCAAGCATAGTTTTTAGGCCGGGTAAGAAAGGAAGGGTTTCCTTCTGGAATGATCGATGGTGCACTGATATTCCACTAAGGATACTCTTTCCGAAGGTTTTTGAACTAGAAAGTGACAAAAATGCCTCTACGGGGTGAATGTGGCATCGGAATAGGTGGGATCTGGGAATTATTGCACACGCGGATGCTACAGTTCAGCTGCAGACTACAGAGCTCAAGAATCTTATACAGAGACATCCCCCGAGTGTTAATGATAGTGATGAAGTCATTTGGAGATGGAAAAAATACCGGATCTTCTCAGTCAGTTCTGCATATCGATACTGTATTGATGGCGGTTATAGGCTATGGCAGGCGCGCCATATATGGCAGACAAGATGTCTCCTTAAAGTTAGGGGTTTTCTGTGGCTGATTGCAAAGGGAACAATTCTAACTTGGGATAATCTACAAATAAGGTGAAATGGATTTTCAGGTATTTGAAAAGTATTTCAAAGTATTGTTTATGTTTTAGAGGTGATAACATTGATGTGCAAAGTTTTGTGGATTCACACCATGCGGGTGATAGAGACAATGGCAGAGCACCACAGGTTATATTTTTACTGAAGAAGGGACAGCGGTAAGCTGGATTTCAAGATTACAATCAATTGTTGCTTTATTTTCGACAGAATCTGAGTATATTGCAGTTGCAGAAGCAAGTTAGGAGTTTATTTGGTTGCAGCGATTGATGAGTGAGTTCGGTTTTGATGGAGTGGATTACAGGTTGTTCAGTGACAGTCAGAGTGCAATTCATCTTGCTAAAAACTCAGTGTATCATTCACGGACTAAACATATTTACTTGAGGTATCACTTCATTATATTTTTTTTGGAGGATGGCCAATTGAAGTTGGAGAAGATTGAGGGCAGTAAGAATCATGCAAATATATTGATAAAGCCGGTTGATGGAAAAAGATTGAGCTATTGCTCAAATTTGGTGCATTTGTGTTGAATGCTGAAATTGGGACTTTAAACAATCTAGGTAAAAACTTTGGACACTAGCATTATCATGTATAGAGATTATAATTTTGTGCAATAGGTCTCCAAGTGGGAGATTGTTGCTAATGGAGCCATATTGTCACAGCGAGTTTCGGTCTACCGAAATGGGTCCAAAACCGGCCCAAACCCGTTATGATATATATATATATATATATATATATATATATATATATATATATATATATATATATATATATATATATATATATGTGTGTGTGTGTGTGTGTGTGTGGGGGGGGGGGGGGGGGGTGCTAGGGTTTTGATTGGACTGAGTTTCTTTTTGTTTTGTTGCATGACGGCTACAGTAAACAAAAAGGGAAAGAAAATACAAAAATCATTGTTGGCCGAAGGGATCTATTTTCTTTGGTGCTACTGCTAATTGTTTGTTTTTGGCAAAGAAAGGAAAAGTGTTGCTGTGTTTTCTTTATGGCTGAAGCAAAAGAATTATTTTACGGGGGCGGCTGCAATTCTTGGCCGGAAAATAAAGGAAGGTGGCGGCTTCCTTTGGTATTTTCGGTGGCCGAAACAAAGAGGAAAATCACTGTAACAAGAGTTTAGGGTTTGATCTCAAATTCTTGTGTGATTTTATTAATTTCTTTTGTGGTTGAGAACTAGTGTGTTGTAATCTCTTTTGATATAGTGAAAGTTTTTCGATCGTGTCCCCGTGGACGTAGGTATATTGCCGAACCACGTTAAATCTGCGTGTTTTTTGTCTCTGCTATTTTTCACTTCGGTTAACTATTTGATTCTGCTGGTTGTTACATTAGTATTATTTTGCTATTTTTGCTAACAGACCCCTGCTTCATGGTGCTCCACCAAGATATACCACATCGGATGAGGATAACACCCGAAGAGAGTGATCTCGATGCAGTTCGCCGACGCGAAGGACCTTTGATTTTCATCGGGCCTTTCTAGTATTTTGCTAATTAGTTATTCTGTGTATAATTATGTTTGTAGAATATCCGTATTGTCGGTAGGATCTTAAATTTACTTTTTGTACTATGTGTTATTAATTATATGGATTGTCCTATTGTTTTATCTTTAATGAAATGCAGAGTCTATATATGCTTGCACTAGTGACTCAAAAAACCAAAAAAAAAAAAACGAAAAGAAAACTTAGGATGCTAGAAAGTGTTGGGATTTAGAAGGTGAGTGATGAAAATGGGTTTCATTGGAGATTTTGATGGTTATTTAGCTAGGAAAGGAGGAGAGAAGGTTTGGGGAGAGGAGGTGGGGGCTAACTAGGGCTTCATGATCTCCCCTCACTCTCCACAGACCAAAAAAAATTTTGTGCTTAGTTTTTTGCCGTGTTGAACTAGTCTATGGTGGAGTCAAATATATCCACCATGCCTAGCGTGGGGGTTAGGCCGGCAGTTGGGATGGTGCTCGAGTTGAGCATAGAGCTTGGCGTTGTTGGGTGAAAGCAGTCTAACAGAATGTCTCGACATCATTAACCTAGAGTTGAAGTAATGAGTCCACTCAAGTCCACATCCCTCAGGCCTGAAGTATTACTCAACTGGTCCAATACCTTTTTCATTTTGGTGGGGCTGCATGGGATAGCCCCCAGGTGCCGTAACCATGTAAGCAAAGCGCCCACGGCCCGACTGCTTCTGGATTTTGTGGGAACGCGAATAGCCCCCGGGTCGTTCCTTCTCTGTGTGGAGTTCGTCACCTGGTCCAGCTGTATGTTGGGCCACCACATCGATTGCTGCTTTAATTCATGATTTAAGTGAGTGGGGGCGGGGGTTCTATTGATATTCCCAGTTCCTTCTCTGTGTGGAGTTCGTCAACTGATCCAGCTGTACGTTGGGCCACCACATCGATTGCTGCTTTAATGCATGATTTCAGTGAGTGGAGGCGGGGGTTCTATTGATATTCCCAGTTCCAGGCTAATTCCAAACTGTGGGCCGGGAATTCTAGTCTCATGTCGTAACCTCCGCGGTTAGGACTTCACTTGGGTGCATGGGGTATTTTCAATCTGCTCGTGTTTCTATATTCTAGGCTCCTGCCTTTTTTTTTTTTTTCTTTTTTCTTTTTTCCTTTTTAGTAATCATAGCGAACTACATAACATTCACCATGTTTAAGTAGTAATAAGATATATTAGAATATACTTGTTAGCAAAAAATAGCGGAATAATACTAATGCAACAACCAGCGGAATCAAATAGTTAGCCGAAGAGAAAAAATAGCAGAGACAAGAACACGCAGATTTAACGTGGTTCGGCAATATGCCTACGTCCACGGGGACACGATCGAAAAACTTCCACTATATCAAAAGAGAATTACAACTTTCAGTTCTCAACCACAAGAGAAAACACAAAGAAATCACACAAGATTTTGAGATCAAATCCTAACCTCTTGTTGCAGTGATTTACCTCTTTGCTTCGACCACCGAAGAAGAACCCCAAAAAAAACCCCGCCTTTTCTTCTTCTTCTTCTTTGCTTTCGGCCGAAATTAGAAGTGGCCGAAATTAGAAGCACCCGCCAAATAATTTACTCCTCTGTTGCCAAACAAATCAACAGCAGCCCTCTAAATTATTTGCCTGAAAATAATTGCTTGCTTTCGGCCGCCACCCCTTGTTTTCTCTCTCCTGGTACTTTGGCCGCAAAAAAAAAATTTCAGCAGCAACTGCAATTTTTCTTTTATTTCTTTTCGACTTACCCAAAACCCTAGCACCACACCCCATATATATATTATATCATAATGGGTTTGGGCCGTTTTTGAACCCGTTTCGGTTAACCGAAACCCACTACGGCAATGGGCTCCATTAGCAACAATCTCCCACTTGGAGACCATTGCAAAAAAATATAATCTCTATGCATGATAATCGCAGTGTCCAAAGTTTTTACCTCGATCGTTTAAAGTCCCAATTTCAGCATTCAACACAAATGCACCAAAGTTGAGCAATAGCTCAACTTTTTCCCAACAACCGGCTTTGTCAATATATCAGCAGGATTCTTGCTGCCCTCAATCTTCTCCAACTTCAATTGGTCATTCTCCAACAAGGATCTAATGAAGTGATATCTCAAGTGAATATGTTTAGTCCGTGAATGATACGCCGAATTCTTAGCAAGATGAATTGCACTCTGACTGTCACTGAATAACCTGCAATCCACTCCATCAAAACCCAACTCACTCATCAATCGCTGCAACAAATAAACTCCTTACTTGCTTCTGCAGCTGCAATATACTCAGCTTCTGTTGAAGATAAAGCAACAATTGATTGTAGTCTTGAAACCCAGCTTACTGCTGTCCCTCCTACAGTAAAAACATAACCTGTGGTACTCCTGCCATTGTCTCTATCACCCCCATGGTCCGAATCCACAAAACCTTGCACATCAATGTTATCACCCCCAAAACATAAACAATACTTTGAAGTACCTTTCAAATACCTGAAAATCCACTTCACCGCTTGCCAATGTTCCTTTCCAGGGTTCTTCATGAATCTACTCACTACTCCCACTGCATGTGCAATATCTGGTCTTGTACTCACCATTGCATACATGAGACTTCCAACGGCCGATGAATAAGGCACATTCTCCATGTATCTTGTCTCCTCATCTGTCTTAGCACCTTGCTCCTTTGACAGTTTGAACTGTCCACCAAGAGCTGTAGTTATCGGTTTTGCATTCTCCATATTGAATCTCTCCAACACCTTCTTGATGTACCCCTCCTGAGATAACCACAATTTCTTGTTTTTCTTATCTCGGGTAATTTGCATTCCAAGAAGTTGTTTAGCCTCACCCATGTCCTTCATAGAGAATCTCCTGCCAACTTTCTTTTCAGATCATTAATTTTCTTCATGCATGTACCTGCCACAAGCATATCATCTACATACAAAGTAAGTATAATAAAATTACCATCCTTAAACTTTTGTAGATATACACAATGATCTGAATTGCTTCTGGCAAAATCCGAATCCAACATAAACTTGTCGAACTTCAAGTACCATTGCCTCGGCGCTTGTTTCAACCCATACAAGCTCCTTTTCAGTCGACATACCCAATTCTCTTTTCCTTTAACTTCATATCCCTCCGGCTGTTCCATGTATATTTCTTCCTCCAAATCATCATGAAGGAAAGCAGTCTTCACATCGAGCTGCTCTAAATATAATCCTTTCACAGCCACAATACTTAGTATTGTTCTGATAGAAGTCATCTTGACAATAGGTGCAAATATTTCATTGAAGTCAATACCTTTTCTCTGACCGTAATCCTTCACCACAAGTCTAGCCTTGAACCTTTGTGTCCCTCCTGCCTCATGTTTTACCCTGTATACCCACTTGTTATGCAATACTTTCATCTTTTCCGGTCGCTTCACCAATTCCCATGTGTGATTCTCCTCCAAAGAAGACATCTCATCACGCATAGCTTGCTCCCACTTAAGACGAAATTTATCCTGCATAGCTTCTTGGTAACTCTTTGATTCACCTGCATCAGTATACAAAACATGATATAATGGAAGACAAAGTTTTTGAGTTGGCTTCCTTATCCTCGTGCTCATCCTCAAAGTGGGAACACTCTCTGATGAAGTACTGGAACCATCTACTTCAGTCAATGGCTCTCTTTCCTGTTCGGTCTCATCTGAAACTTGTGTATTCTCAGGTGTAGTCATTTCTTCTCCTTCAGATATAGGTATTTCTTCCTTTCTTTTATCCATGAGATCTATCCCATCCTGTGGCTCATCCAGCTCCAAGTGCTCATTTTCCACTGCTTTCTCACTCTTACTTTCCGTTCGGTCTTTATACATACAGCCCTCATTAAATACTACATCTCTGCTACGAATTACCTTGTTATGCTCATAATCCCATAAGCGATAACCATATTCGTCGTCACCGTAGCCAATGAATGCACACTTCTGAAATTTCGAATCAAGCTTCTTTCTCATCTCATGATCCACATGTGCATATGCTATACAACCGAACACTTTTAAGAATGAATAATTCACAGTTTTACCAGACCACACCTCCTCTGGAATTTCTCTATCTAAAGTACTAGCTGGACTCCTGTTGATCAGATAGACTGCCGTATGTACAGCGGCTCCCCAAAGTTGCAAAGGCAAACCTGCTTGTAGTCTCATACTCCGAGCTCGCTCCAAAATGGTTCTATTCATCCTCTCAGCCACGCCATTTTGCTGCGGTGTCCTCGGTACAGTCTTCACTCTCCTGATCCCGTGGGTAGAGCAATAGTCATCGAACTCCCTATTGCAAAATTCCCCACCATTGTCTGACAACAGACATTTTACCTTCAAATCTGTTTCATTCTCAACAAGAACTTTCCATACCTTGAAGATCTTGAAGACATCGGATTTCTGCTTAAGTGCGAACACCCATGTTTTCCTACTTGCATCATCTATGAAAGTGACAAAATAAGAATTACCTCCAAGAGACTTTGCCGAAGAAGGCCCCCATACATCTGTGTGCATCAACTCCAATCTCTCAGTTTTCTTCTCCTTGCCGTCCTTCATAAAGCTAACTCTTTTCTGCTTTCCAAACACAAAGTTCTCACAGAAATCAAAATTAGCATCTTTCATATCTGTCAACATATCTCTGGATTGCAATACCCTCATGCCGCTTTCGCTCAAGTGACCGAGTCTCTGATACCATAAGGTAGCCTTCTCATTCTTCACGGTGGCCAAAGAAACAACGTGATCCACTGAGCTTGAGAGTAAATACAGAGTTCCCACTCTCTCACCCTTGACCACTACCATTGCTCCTTTGCTGATCTTCCACTGTTTCTTCTTAAATGAGATTTGATAACCTTCGCCATCCAGCTTACTAACAGATATCAAATTCTTCTTCAAATCTGGTATGAGCCTGACCTCTTGTAAAAGCAACTTTCCACCATTGTGTAACTTTAGCTGAATTGTTCCCTTACCGACAATTTTGCATTCCTGCCCATTACCAACAGTCACATGCCCAAAATCACCTTGGACATAATTATCAAACCATTCTCTGCAAGCAGTGCAATGGAACGAAGCCCCTGAATCCACAAACCACAGATCTGACATCGATTCTGTATGAGCAGACAAACACAAGTCATCATACTCTTCACTTGGATTCACCACATTCGTTCCTTGCTTGTCTTTATTTGGACAATCCTTTTTCATATGACCATCTGTCTTGCATTTCCAACACACTTTTTCTTGAACTTCCCCTTAGACTTTGATCTTCCTCTTTGCTTCGACTCCCTGCTTGAACTTCTACCCCTTTCCTTTCTTCTGTCATTATCAATCGACATAGCAGTACTTGTAGAAACCGTGCTCTCACCCATGCTCTTTTTCATCAATTCATCATGCATGATTGTATTCACAACATCATTGAATTTAAGGGCAGTATTGGAAGAATTGCTGATGGCCATAACAACATTACTCCAACTATCTGGTAACGAACACATAAACATCAAAGGTTTAATGTCATCAGTAAAAACAAAATCTAAAGATTCAAGTTGTGCCCATAATGTGTTAAATTCGTTCAAATGGTTAACAACTGAACTATCAGAAGGCATTCTCAAGTTGAACAACTTTTTCATTAGAAACAGTCTATTTGAAGCAGACGGCTTCTCATAAAATTTAACCAACGCTGACATCAAACCTGAAGTGGTTTTCTCCTTGGAGACGTTGAACACAACCTGCTTTGTCAGGCACAATCGAATCTGCGCCAAAGCCCTCCTGTCCAACAATTCCCACTCCTCATCTGTCATCTTTTCTGGATTTTCTCCAAACAGTGGTTGATGTAAATTCTTTTGATATAAATAATCTTCCATCTGCAACTTCCACCATTGGAAATCTGTCCCATCAAATTTTTCAATTTCTCCCTTCCTATCTTCCGCCATAACTCCCACTCAAAATCAACACCGATCTGAGTGAAATCTGACCCGAACCAGGGCTCTGATACCAATTGTTAGCAAAAGATAGCGGAATAATACTAATGCAACAACCAGCGGAATCAAATAGTTAGCCGAAGAGAAAAAAATAGCAGAGACAAGAACACGCAGATTTAACGTGGTTTGGCAATATGCCTACGTCCACGGGGACACGATCGAAAAACTTCCACTATATCAAAAGAGAATTACAACTTTCTAGTTCTCAACCACAAGAGAAAACACAAAGAAATCACACAAGATTTTGAGATCAAATCCTAACCTCTTGTTGCAATGATTTACCTCTTTGCTTCGACCACCGAAGAAGAACCCCAAAAAAAACCCCGCCTTTTCTTCTTCTTCTTCTTTGCTTTTGGCCGAAATTAGAAGTGGCCGAAATTAGAAGCACCCGCCAAATAATTTACTCCTCTGTTGCCAAACAAATCAACAGCAGCCCTCTAAATTATTTGCCTGAAAATAATTGCTTGCTTTCGGCCGCCACCCCTTGTTTTCTCTCTCCTGGTACTTTGGCCGCAAAAAAACAATTTCAGCAGCAGCTGCAATTTTTCTTTTATTTCTTTTCTGCTTACCCAAAATCCTAGCACCACACCCCATATATATATTATATCATAATGGGTTTGGACCGGTTTTGAACCCATTTCGGTTAACCGAAACCCACTACGGCAATGGGCTCCATTAGCAACAATACTATCATAATACTAACCAAAAATCCTAGTGCAATGGATCACAAAAGGTAAGTATAACACAAACACTACAAGTGACGAAACAACCAACTGAAAAAGTGTGTCAGACCTGTCAGACTCTAGACCTAAATCAATTCTAACAATAGTAGTTGTACTATTATCATCTTACTAATGGAACGGAACGTGGAGAGATTCCACATGCGGTTTTGCTTCGAAAAAAAAAAAAACAATAGCAGATGTACTTTGAGACTCCTCCTTATGTGGCAAATGCATCTAAGTCTAGCTCCACTAGGTGTTGTGACTGTGACGAGAGCCCTTGCGTTCCTTGGGAGTCATCGGGCACCCTAATACCTAATACTTCCCCTATGTGACAGTAATGTTTAGGTGGATCAATAATATGTTTGTATGTAAATTGACCACATGTTTTATATATATGAGCAAACGAGAAATTCACTGTCCCTTCATCGTCGCTTCGATGGTCCAATAAAATTATTACATATGACGCGACAGTTAAAGAGATTTCTTTTATTTGTTATTTTGAGTGGCACCACGTGTAATAATTTTATTCTCGCTTCATCGCTAGTGAATTTCTCTCTCTCTCTATATATATATAAAAGATGGAACATATATAGCTATTTGGATGTTACTCATCAACAGATACATATATATGATATGCCTAAACTAAAATTGAATGTGTTCGTTAATTTTATGTAATATTAAAACAGGTGATTAATCACACGACCGATGCGTGATTAATACTTAAATTAAATCCACATCGCAAACAAAATCAGAGACTAATGAAAGTAGTTATAATAACCTTCTTCTCCCTAAGCTTATTAGTCCAGTAACTACCATTCCTCTTATTTATTTATTTATTTATTTATTTCCTCTGTGTTATTTTCTAATGAACAAGAAGGTGACCATTCTTTCCGACGACGAGGGCCCACGAATTTTAGTTTCCCATAAGTTTTAAAGGACATTGGTATTCGTAGCAAAATTTTTATTTCCTTTCATTGAATACAACTTAGATTACAACGAAATAAGAAAGAACAAACGAGAGGATTTATAATTTATCGCTCTCTTTTACAAAATATAGTGGATTCTCACAGTGATGAGATCTACTAAATAGCTCTTTTGGACGATCTGGCGTCGATAATCTTCTTACTTGACGAAGATAACGGCCGGCTCTTGATCTTTCTTTACTGATCTTGATTCATTCAAGTCTCTTACACATAACTTGAACTCTTTTAATGCTTCAAAAAGATCCCAAAGACCTCCTTGAGATGGTATTTATAGCCTTGGGCCAATATGAGAATTTCCAATTGATTAAAATTGGAAGCAGTTGTGTTCATCAAAAATTCTAATCAAATATTTTAATTTTGATTTAAATTTCTTGATTTAGAATTATGATTGGACTTAATTTGGATATTGGATAAGTCCAAATCTCAATCACAATCAATTTAAGATTCTGATTATCTGCTCACGCGGAGCTAATCACGTCAGAACGCGAAGTTAGAAAACCAAAACGCGGAGGTATTAATTAACTCTGCGTTTACTTAAACGCGAGGCTAAAATAGTCCAACGCGGAGCTATATAGTTAGTTATGCATTCTGTGTGAAAAATCCCTTATACTTAGAAATTTTCGCCGTCAACAATTGGTCGGCATCTGTGGACTTCTTTGTCTCATGTGTCAGCACGCAAGCGGGGCCTACCCTGCTACCGATGACATATTTCCCCTCAGCGCATCAGTTGAGACGCACACGTGGATAAATTAATTGCGCCTATTTCCAAACGTGCGCCTGTCTTAGTATTGGAGACGGGGAAGGACACATTGAACGCGCGTGTGGTGCGATGGACTTCCCTCTCCATTCTATTGTTATATAAACCCAAATTAACCAAGATGACTGCTACACAGCACAAGCGCCACAAGCCATGGAGTATCAAGATGACTGCTCATCTTCTTATTCATCCTCATCCAATCAGCACCACTGCTGCTACTCCTCATCACTGCCATCATCCTGTACTCCTAATAATTCCCACTCCCAGCTGGCCCCCACCCCGGCGCCCAAGCGCAAGGCCGGCAGGAAGAAGTTCAGGGAGACGCGCCACCCTGTGTACCGAGGCGTCAGGCAGCGCAATGGAGGGAAATGGGTCTGCGAGGTTCGCGAGCCCAACAAGAAGACCAGGATATGGCTAGGCACCCATCCTACTCCTGAAATGGCTGCTCGGGCCCATGATGTTGCAGCCATCGCACTGAGGGGCGAGTCGGCCGTGCTCAACTTCGTGGACTCGGCGTGGCTGCTCCCACATGCGGCGTCAGGCAGCAGCGCTGAGGAAATCCGCCATGTTGCATCCAAGGCGGCAGAGATGTTCAGGCCTGCAGGGAAGTCAGCGCCGTCGGCAGCGGATCAGGAGCAGAGAGTGGGAGGCAGCAGGGCGCCTCCGGCGGTGTACGTGGACGAGGAGGCGCTGTTCAACTTGCCAGGGTTGATGCGGGAGATGGCGGAAGGGTTGATGGTGTCGCCACCGGGGATGAAGGGTGGGGGGTTCGATTGGGTTGGAACTGGAGATCAATGTGATCATATGGACATGTCTTTGTGGAGCAACTGAAATTATTTTAAAGCTCTTGCATGCATCGCCAGCCATTTCTAGCTAGTTTCTCTTCACCCATCCGCCCGTTCTTTCTTTCTACCAGCTGATGAGTCTCTCTTTTTGCTCTCTCTCTCTCTCTCTCTCTTTCTGTTCTACCTAAATACATGCTAAACTTGATTACAATGGTACGTAGCTAGAGGTACCATACTCCTCACCATTTTCGTTCTAGTTATGAAATGTTAGCTCATTTTTTCGTTGTTATAGTACATAATCAAGTAAGTTAATTAATTTGTTTAAATATTATATTGGCGCAACTAAAAGACTATATATACAGGACCTCTAAAAAAAATTTGATATTTGAATACGGATCCCTAACAAAATTGTTATTTATTTGGATTCTCGAGTTCACTTGTTATATAATAACTCTACCTAGCTAATAACAACTAGAAATTTCAAAACCGTGCAAAAGACTTAAATAAATTTGTCATCTAACCAACCAAAGCTGGCCATCTTCAACGTTCACTTGAAATTTTCTTCAACTATCTTGCATATAATTTTGTTGTTGATTGAGATCAATACACCATCTTTGTCCTCAATTATAATCAATGATGAAACTCACATCAATCAATAATGAAAGTTTATTAGTCATCTTCGTATTTCTTCAACCAGAATGTACTGGAAAGAGAATTAGAAAGATGAATTAGAAAAAATGAGAGGACCGGATTATATTCACTAACTTAATTTGATTAATTGAGTTAGAAATAATTAAATAAAATTTAATATTTGTAACTCTTAATCAGAGTTAGTTAATATGTTAGATGAGCAGGAACTATAATAGAAAGTAAATTTTACACTATTTGGGACTTATGTTTTTTCTTACTTAGGGACATATATCTTTAAAATCCGAGATTATATTATTTGGATTGACCTTCATTTTCTAATGATCCAAACGATACGTATCCTTTGGATTGGTCGTTAATACTTCGGCGGTCAAATAGGCATATTTCTTTTCTATAATTACTAGCTAGGTAGCCTAGGGGAGCATGGTGGGTTTTCTGTGAGCTGCTGCTACCTCCAGCTCCAGGGTTAACTGTGTCGGGCACACTTGGGTAACGGGTCTATTGGGCCTTTGGAAGTTAATTCGGCCTTTATCTCGGGCCCGTCTCAGCCCTTCTGGGCCAAGTGAGGTCCATGACGGTAGAGGGGCTTTTTACCCCTTCAATTTTCTTGAGAAGAGACAACCAAGGTCATCTTCCTGGGAAATTCTATTTAAGCACGCCACTGTTGGCGAAATTTTTGGAGAATAGAATAGAAAAGAAAAGAAAAGAAAAGGAAGAAAAAGAGGAAATTTAATAATAACTAATATGTTGATCATCTTTCATAAGAGAGATCTGCGAACAGAAACTAAAGAAGAGGTAAAACACAACCTCTGCAGAGTTGTGTTTCATTTCTCAAAGAAACCAAAACGCGAATATCTAATTCGCGAATGAGGTTAAGGCACGGATCTCTATTTATATAGATCCGCAAATTAAATTAAACGGATCCCCACAGGATCGCGTTATACTCAAAATGCAAAAACGCATCAGGGCCCACAGAAATCCCATAAAATTTAGAGGTACAGTTAAAGTATTAACAATGCGAACTACCTACCATATGGAGATCCGCATTTGACCTGTTCTTTTCTAAACACAATCGATACGCGAACCCCGGAGGGTCGCGTTTTTTTCTTCGAAATTTAAAGGAGCAAAAACCATCTCCAGCAGCACTCAAATGTGGGTCCAAGCATACCATGCAAGCCACCTAATATCAAAATGCGAATCTAAAATTTGAGATCAGCGTTTCAGTTACAATTCAGAAAATTAAAGACATCAGTTAGAAATTCTGGAGATTTAATATAAATCTTTTAGATCAAGATATAGAAAATTAATTCTCAAATCACGGAGGCCATCAATTGAACAGTTACATTAACTGAAAAATCTCCAAATCTCTATAAATAGCAAGAGTTTAGGCTGAAAAAGTATCTAGAGATCAATATTATAGAAAGAATCATTTTCTACCGAACGTGCTAGTGCTATTAAGAGTTCAAAACCCTTGCCAACTAAAGAACTTAATCGGAGGGTCAACAGAGAGCAAAATCGTTCTCTACAGCTACTACAGAACCCAGATTTAAACAAAGAGGAAATTAGATTTTCCTCATCTTTTATAAACAGGCAACCATCCTCATTGTAATCTTTTATTGAGAAGTTGAACAAAAAATTCAAATTTGAGGCGATCAGAAAATTGGAGACTCCGCTGCAGATACCTATCATTTCTGATGATAAGCTTGTAGCTCAATCTTATAAAATTTCAGTTGGCACCATGGTCGAGTCACTCATTATTGAGTTCGACCAGGAGAAGTACGATGAATTCCTCTCATCTGACTCCATGAGCCTTAACTCCTTGCGGAAATATCGTAAGGTCTCTAATAGCTCCGCCTCCAAGGAGGCTCTAAAGATGATCTTCATGTCAAATAACTCCTCAGATCAATCTGGTCCCAAAGGAGAGTTATCTCCTTTACCAGCACAAGATTCGGGGTCTACTCTACTCAAGACCCACGTTGATCTCAAGAGGATGAAGCAGGATCCCCATAACAACAAGTAGAAACGACAATTCTTTGATTGTCAAGAAGATGATTCAAAAGCAAGGCTCCTCACACCTGCACTATGAGAAGGAACTTGAAAAGAATTAAGGCTCGCGCTTCCTGCAGAGCCATGAAATAAAGAAATACTGTTGAACCACAATCGCGTGGGCCTCCAGTTCTAGTATAGAGACCAAAAAGGGAAGTAATGGTTCCAAACAAAAAGATAGATCGAGATGCAGATAGGTTCGTTCGTGTTTCCTATAGGAAATACCGTTCACCCACCAAATTCATCTATGACTTCAAATGCGGAGTTTATATCTGCATTTCACAAACGAGACGAGGGTTCCACACACGTGTCACAGGACCGAAACGCGACTCTCAAGATCACATTTCCATAGATAAACGCAGATCTCAAATTTGTATACCAATAGGGAAGTACAGTCCTCAAGATTGCGTTTCTAAAGAAAAATCAGCCTCTAAGGCTCACGTTCCAATTTCACCAGAAGTTCATCTAACCACCACTATGGCTAAAGTAAAATTTGCTCCAGAAATTTTCAATGGAATAGAAACTCCTATCCCAAAAATATCATTTGGAGGCAATGTTGCCTCCACTAACAAAACAATGAGTTCCAATACAAGGGACCTCAGGAAATTTCTCAATAAGAAAAGAAAAAAGTCCCGAATGTCTCATTGTTATTGCAAATAATTGATCAATGCAGTATTATCACATTGTCAATGTGTGGCGTCCCCTACCAAATAGTCGGTTTTCAACCGACTTACGACATCTTCAGCCCAACCATAAAAAAGAAGACGACGCAACAAATAAGAATTTTCTGAGCCTGAATACCTCGAAGTATCATTTAACATGATAAAGTTCAAGAAGAAGAAAACAAAGAGTTTTTCTAGAACAGACTCTTCTGAATTTGAACACTTTTTAGGCTGGAAGAGTGTGTTCAGCAAGATACCGGGTATTTTTCAAAATACCCGACTCAAGAGAGGGGTAACAGCACCATTAGATTACAGACAAATAGCCAGAGCCTCCTCAGATGAAGAAGATACGGAAAGCTAGAATAGTCCAAGAAAAACTCAAAGAAATTTAGAAAAGAAGAGAGTTCAGAAAAAATTCTTAAGTCATAATGGCTTTTGAAGAAAGGCTTGGGGCTTTATATAGAGAATTTTATGATCAAAATCTTCGGGTAAGAGATTTTATAGGCGAAATTTTCGGTTGAGATTTTTGACTCGAATCTTACTGAGATTTTTTATTATTAGTGCATGAGACACTTAGGGTGTGTTTGGATATTTGGAAGTAGTGAAAGTAAGGAAGAATATTAGAAGTAACTTTCAAAAATAATAAGGTGAAAGTATCATATTTCATATACTTCTAGTGTTTGTTTTTTTACTTTTTGGAAGAGAGAAAAGATGGAAGAGAAATAAAATATTTATTTTTTGGAAGAAAGATAAAGATAAAAAGATACAAGATAATAAAATATTATTACTTTTTTACTTTCAACTCTGCTTCCACCCAAAATCAATGTGAAGTAAAGTTGAAAAGTAAAGATACCAAGAAGGATCCACCTCACCATTATAGAAGTAACTTCCACTTTACTTCTTGTGCAAACAAACATATGAAATAGTAGAAGTGACTTTACTTCTACTACTTCTTTTCTACTTCCATGCAAACAAATACACCCTTAAATCTCCGCGCTAAAAGAGATGAGATTTTCAGTTGAGATCTTTAATTGGGACTTTGTCATTAATGAATACATGCAACACTTAGATCCTTCCACCAAAAAGGCAATTAAAATAGCAGTGTTTATTTTTCACTGTCTAATGCCAGCGAAGTTAAATGTAGAGTTGCAAACCCGCAAATTTTAATTCAGGGTCGTAAACCCACGAATTTGAATGCAAGGTCACAAACCCGCGAATTTAAATGCAGGGTCGCAAACCCACAAATTTGCTGTGTAAAATTAAGTTAAAATTTGTTAAGGAGATAAAGGAATTTTAATAGAAATATAACTATTTAGAAGGTTTAAACTGTAAATTACTATTCCCACTTCTTTCCCAAATCAGGATCCCGTCGCTATCTTCTTTCACCTGTATCAACGTACCAACCTCCTCTCTCTCAATCTCTCCTCCGTCTCCATTGCAGTAGGCTTGGACTCAGGTATGAAAAGATGGGCCTCTTTAGTGAGAAACAGTTCATCCAGCACCATGATTTCCCCGAGAAGATGTGGGCATTGATTTGCATCTGCAACTTGCAGCAGATCATAGGAGAAGCAGATAATAGCTCCCGAAACAAATCTAGTATAATTTATGTTCTTCGGCATGTCTTAAGTTCTTTTCTTCGAAAGTATAGCAGTACATAAGTAGAATTGAAGCTCTGAATTTTTACCAAGCATCCAATCAACAACATATAAAAAATTGGCAAATTTATATTAGACTAAATGGACTACTTCAATTTACTTAGAGGAGAGCAAAATAACATATGTGACCCTCCATTAACATTAGAAGTGTCAATTTTTTTCCTTCCTGGTCTCTAAATGGATTAAATATGGATGAAAAGGAGCAGTGATCTCATCATCATTTTTAGCCTCTTTCCATCAAAAATTGGATCAATGCTATAAATTAATTGAGAGTACTTCACAGAATCACAGTCAAAGGTAGAAAGAAGTGAGAATAACAATAAAAAATAATAATAAAAAATCATAATTCATCAAGCAGCAACCTCAGATTTAATGCCAACTTCTCACCAAGTCTGCTAAAGTGCAAGGGGTGTACCATAATTTGGCAAACTTATAATAGATCGGGAGGTTCTGAGAGAGGGGAGAGGCTGGTCCTCTTTGCGAGAAGAACGATGGAGAGAGGGAGTTGGAGAGAGGGGCAACCGCACGTTGACGAAATTGATGCTGATAAGCGAACCCAAGATTGAGGCAGAGGACAGATTGAGAGAGAGGGGAGGTCGGTGGGTTGATACAGACGAGAGAAGATAATGACGGGATCCAGATTTGGAAAATAACTGGAAACGATAATTTACAGTTTAAACCTTCTAAATATTTATATTTCTATCAAAATTTATTTTTCTCCTTAACAAATTTTAACTTAATTTTAAACAGTAAAGTGGGCCCAATGAATAGGAGGCCGCCGCATGGCGACAGCCCAGGAAAATTCCTGAGCTGACAGCCCTCCTCCGGTTTTCCAATAGTTTTAATATCCACTCATTTTGACCTCATTTTGTTTTATAGCCCGCATCCGCATCTAATCATAGCATATACGCTTGTTTTTCTTTCACTCCCACGTTACAACTTTCAACAATACGGTCCATGGCTTACCAATGGTCGGTTCTTCAAATTTTATCAGTATTTTCAACACTTAGTCATAAGCCAATATAAGCTTCACTGAATCCCACGTGTTAAACTGAAAAATTCAAATTTCTTTTCGTTCGAAATTCAAATTCTTCGGTCTTAGGCTCTTAGCCTTTGATTCCATCTAATCACGTGGGTCCTACATAATACCATGTGATTTCAACAATGATTTTAAATTTGCAGCCTTAGCTTTAGGCCTGTTCCCATGTCAGCCTAGTCCATATTTTCAAACTTCCTCACATAATTAAACACGTGGGTACCCTGTTCTTTCTCTTCCCCATGAACCCACAAGCCTCCTGTCCTCATATGCTTTCTTCTAGACCGCCTACTCCATCCTTTTACTCACAAGATATCACTTTTTTAGACACGTTGGTCTCACGTGAAGGCACGTGCCTCTTCCCCGAGAGGCTCGGTGGCCTCCCCATGGAGCTAGGCAATTGCAGCTCCTCCGCAGGGGGACATGTTTAGAGCTCTTGTTGCTTGCTCAAAACCATAAGCAATCTCAATTAACTTTCCCTCCGAGCCCTTCAAATCCCCAAAGCAAATGCCAAATGGAACTCCATCTTCACCATACTCCAGCACTAGTCTTCCTCGCCTCCATGGATCACGAACGAACTCACGGTGCCCTCTCCACAGAAACTCATCCTCTCAAGAAGCCGGAGAACACTTCGATTAAGATTCGGTGATCCCAGATCGTCCTCTCCATTTCCGGGGTCAGCATACGCGAAAGCCCAGCGAAGACCAAAATCTTGACTCCATCGCTGCCGACCTCACTTTTTTTACTCCGATCGTGATGATGTTCGCAGCAGAAATTCTTTACTTTCCTTCCATTGAATATAGCTTAGATTACAATGAAAGAGAACAAGAAAAGAAGAACAAACGAGAGAATTTTATATCTTAAACGTGGGATTTATGTAGCGATGGGATCTATCGATGTAGCTCCTTTGGACTATCTGACGAAGAGGGTCTTCTTGCTCTTGATGAAGAAGAAGCCGGCCGACTCTTGGATCTTGATCTTCTCTGCTCTTCACGAATTCAAGACTCTATGCGTAACTCGAATTCTCTAAAATGCTTAAAGGATTTTCAGAAAAAGATCCCTAGGGCTTCCCTAAAGGGGTATTTATAGTTTTAGGATGATATGAGAGTTTCTATCTAAATAGAATTTGTATTCATCAAGGATTCCAATCAAATATCTTAGTTTTGACTTAAATATCTTGATTTAGAGTTTTGATCGGACTTAATTTGGGTATTTGGATAAGCCCAAATCATAATCTCAATCAATTTGAGATTCTGGTTATCTGCTCATGCGGAGTTAATCTCTCCAAAATGCGGAGCTAAGAGACCAGAACGCGAAGCTATTGATTAGCTTCGCGTTTTGCTCAAACGCGAGGCTAAAATAGCCAATATGCGGAGCTATTGAGTTAGCTCCGCGTTATATTGTGGAAAACTCTATTTACTTAGAAATTTTCACTGCCAACAGAACCCCCTCCAAAGTTTTCAAAATGGCTTGGAATTTAGCAAATTTTGAAATACTTTGGATTTTCAAACTGAAAACGCGGAGTTAAAATACCAAGTTTATCTTCGCGTTTTGTTCGTTTGCGCGGAGCTAATAGCTTCGCGTTTCAGTGAGCAACTGCACTGAATCTCGCGCCGAATACCAAGGGGCAGGTTTTTTCATTTAAAAAGAGTCTATTCTTCTTCTTCCTCACTTCATTCAAAGATTTCAAGAATCCAGAGAGTTCAGGCGATCAAGGCGACTCAGGCGACCCAGGCGACTCAGGCGACCCAGGCGACCGGATTTCCCTTCGATTTCCTTCAAGATTTCGCAAGTAATGGCACCCAAGACTCGTGCCTCTTCTCGAGCACCCTCGCCGTCAGCGGCCGGCGCAAGCAGCGGCGGCAGCGGCCGTGGAAGTGGCCGCAGCGGCTAGCCAGTCCACACCGCGCCTATTGGTGGTAAGATTCTTCACTTTTGGACTTTTTAGAACAATTTAGGAGTGATTTGGCTTGGTTTTAACCAGCTAATCATCTCTTTTACCGGCGAGATCGCCGTAATCCGGCCAAATGGCTTGGAGAAGAAGGAGAAGATCTCTGGTCTTCCTCCACGCGAAGCTATCACGTTATCTTCGCGTTTTAAATGCGAAGTTATTTTTGCTAACTGTCGCGTTCTGACGCGAGGTTACAATTTTAGCTTCGCGTTTGTAAATGCGAAGTTATCAACCTTAGCTTCGTATATGTAAACTCGAAGTTATCAACCTTAGCTTGGCGCGGAGTCACTTCTAGCTCCGCGTTTTTATACTTAGAAAAATTTTCTGATTTGTAGAAACTTTTCTAACTCTTGATTCTTCTTTTGCAGTTGGCTATTCAATGGATCCAATCTCCCAAGGGCATCACTTTGGCTTCGTTGGTGGTGTAGACTCAGCAACTCAGTTCCGTTTCACCACTGATCTTCCCGCCTTCAAGCCAGGTCTTAGAGAGCGCAGGGAGAAATTGATAAGATACAGCCTTGCGACTGCGAGGGAGATTATCACTGACGCTCCTTTTGAAGCAATGAACTGAGAGATAGTGGAGAAGCCCGCATTCCTCTTTGGGGATGCATTGGAGCACTCGGATGAGATCATATTTGAAGAAGAGAGTAAGTGGTTGTACCAGACCGGGGATCTGCTCATATTTCTGCCTGACATGGAGCGTAGCTAACCCTTGGTGTATCTCCAGAGGCTATCTTTCCACCGCGAGTTAGAATTTGAGCTAACTCGTGAGTATGATGGTGTTGCGACCGGCAAGTTCGGCGCGAATGGGGCTTTTCAAGACGGTCCCCCAGATGTATTACGGGGCTCCTCCTAGGCAGAGTCACCAAAGAGCACCCTGTTGGTGAAGTTTCCATTCGTGCTAAAACCTTCCTTAGCGAATTCTTGGCCAAGGGTGGACAGTACCCCGCCAAAGATTTCAGAATGCCCGAATGGGTCCATTCCTCGGGCAATATGTAGTGGTTCAGGCTTGTCAAACACATACTGGACACCCATGAACAGACCCTGAAGGAAATTGGCTTATACAAAGTCATTAGAAACGTCCAGTTTGGCTTGCCCCAAAGTTCAGACCACTTATTCAGCCTGCTGGAGATGTATAACCCCGAAACCAACACCTTCTTTACACCAGTGAGTGAGCTGGGATTCGCTCTCCACGAGATGTTCGAAGTATCGGGGTTATCAATGGGCGAAGTCCCTTATGAGGAATATATCCCCACCGCTGAAGAATTGAAGATGCTAAAAGCGGGGGATGAGCACATCTACCAAACCTATCGAGAAATGATGTGCCATTATCATATTTGCGCCGACTTGGCCGGGGTGAGGAACCAGGGAGTTGGCTATAAGAAGTGGGCTGACTACCTCTTCATTAATTTGAAGGAGAGTCTCCCAATGGTTCGAGGACGCCCACCTGTAAGTGTTGAAGAAATAAAGGAGCGTATCTCCAAAGTGGAAGCCACAACTTATACGACTGACTCCAATGAAGGAGGTTTCAGTCCTGATACCATCTTCCAAAGCTTCCATTACCAGGCACAGTTCCCAATTTCAGATAGAGGTCTGCTTGCGGGATTCCTGATGCTTTGGTTAAAAAGATGCGTTGTTCCTTCACTTCCCAATGAGGCCATCGCAAAGAACGTCGTCTATCATGTTGTTTTATTGGCTTATGGGCGACCGTTCGGGCTATTACCAGCAATGGTTGCCAACCTCCAAAGCGGGCTCCAGGCTCTCTTCAACAGCTTTATGCCAGCAGAGAAGAACAAGGGCAAAGCTGGAAAGGGTAAAGCAGCCAAAGAAGCTGCTACGGTGAAGACACCGAATCTAAGGGTAGAGATGCCCTATACATACTTAATGGCGTGGCTAGTCCTGCACTGCCCGTCGCTGATGAGTGTTGCGGATTACTGCCCGATTGACAAGCCGTTCTTCGTGGAGAAGTACGAGTGCTCCGTATGGAAAAGCAATTATATGTCTCAAATCCGCAGGACACTCCGTCATCATCAAAACTACGAGATCTTCCGCTGCTTCCCAGACTTTCCTGGGAGAGAGTATGGATCTAAGTTTAAAGATATTTTGGGAGCAAACAAGTTCACCAACTTATCTTCAAGGGCCTTTTGATGGTTGTTGAACATTCGCCCCGGACACTTGGTGTACAGGCAAGACACCATGTGCTACATAGAGCCGTATATCCCGAGTAGATTTGCTCGTCAATTTGGATATACGCAGCTTTATATAGGAAATCCAAATAAAGGGTTGGCGTACGAGGGGAGTTTGTACGCAGGGGCACGGGGCTGGTTCCATTTTGTTGCTGGAGAAACCGAAGCAGAATTTATGCTACCCCTGAAATCGCCTGAGCTAAGCATGGTATTAAGCTTCTGCACTTGGTACAGCATTGCCAATGCTGATGTGCCCCATTTCTCTATCAACCACAGCTGCTGTAAGGAGATAGAGGCCTTCTACTCTAGCCACAAAGGGGCTAAAAGAGTGAGGGTAAAAGAGATTGATGAATTCCTTGGCGCGGCGGCCGATCCATCAGATGTTGGCAACTCTGATGGAGATGACGATGATGGTGATGACGGCGATGCTGGTGGTGCTCCTCAAGACTTGGTTCCCTGCTCCCGGAGTCCAGCCATCAAACGTTACGGATCTGCAAGGGGCGAACCGGCGAAGAAGAAGAAATTAGCCCCGGGGAGCCTATTAGTCCCTCAAGAGGCAGTGGCCAACTTTGCTTCAGACTTGCTGGTCTCAACTCTGCAATCTAGGCCGACAGAGGAGAGTATGCCCTGTGAAGCTCCCCACGCTCCTGACGCTGCGGTTCGCCTGCCGACTCAAGAATCTGCAGAGTACACTACGACACAACCCTTGGGCGGCAAGACGGGTGTACTTTTAGAGACAACGACGGCTCCTCCTTCAAGTTCAACCACAGGACTTGTATCCCCTGGTATGGTTCTTTTAAATTTTATATTCTATTTTCTGTTCCTTTTTTCTATATTATATGTAACACTCCTTGTTTGCTTTTCTGAGATGCAGGTAGTCAACTCCACTCTCCTATGTATTCAACTACCAGGGTGGAGTCCGAGGAGCTGGTCGACTACTCTAGCACCACCGGTTCGGTGGGTGGTCTAGGTAGTTCGGCGGGGGAATTTGACATGGATATTTTCATGTCAGTTCCTCTCTCTGTTCCTACTTCAGTTCCCTCAATTGATGAACTCGGAAGTGATGATAGGACAGAGGTCGTTGTCGCAGCCGCAGCAAGAGAGGCTACCCCGTCCCCAAGTCTGCCATCTCCAACACCCAGGGTCTGCTCCGAAGAAACTTTTCCAGTGGTTGTTAGTGTGTCCTCTGCTCCTCAGCCAGCAGTATTAACGCCTTCCACCATTATGGCTGTTGAGACATCGGTGACCCCTCCAGCTCCAAGTCATCTGCCAACAGGAGACGAAGAAAACTTGAAGTTCTCATTCGAAACCACTTCTGCCATAGGAGGAGCTTGGGTGAAGACACTCCATCGTCTGTCCCGGCTGGCGGTGTTACTCGAATGATCTGTACCAGCGATAACTCGCCTCGGGTTCCCAGTTCTGCCAAGTCTTTATTGGCTTTACTGGCCCCGCATGTAATGAGTCTGGTACAGGGACGGACTTCTTCTTCCTCGACTCCAACGGACGCCACTCCTCCCCCAGCGACATCTTCCCTAGCGCTGCCTGTTTTAAATACAGACACTGTAGACCCTCTTGAAGAATTCTTCAATCACAGTGTTAATGACTTTATGCGGTTGCTAAGGAGATGTATCGGGATGATTCTGGACGGAAGAGACTTCCTTAATCTTGGACGTCCAATGTTATCCAGCTATCTGGATAACATCGAAAGAATTGGGGGACGTAACCGAGCAGCTCCTTACCGGGCCCGCGTTGAAGATTTAGAAGAGCAGGTGAACACACTAAACACAGTTCATCAAGCGGATGTGGAAGCGATCACTGAAATAGAGTTGGCGCGGCTACGGGCAGAGTTAATAGCTCTCCATGAAGAGTTGAGGCGACAGGAAGAAGGATGGTCGCGGGAGGAGTCTATTCTCAGGGGGTTGGAGATGGTGGACTTCGAAATTGAGGGGAGTCAGGCCGCCATTCTTAGAGCCAGAGAGACTATCGCTAAGGCTTGGGCTATTCTAGAAGCCAGTGAGTCTCGGCTAGGGGAATCCGTTAAGAAACGGGAATAGCTAATCCTCCAACAAGGACAGCTTGAGCAGGAGGGCATAATAAGGAGCCGCGCTATCGAAGAGTCTCGTCAGCTGTTGACCCAGCAACTTGCAATAAATGACGATGATTTGCGTCGGCAAGCTCAACACTCCGTGGAGGAGAGTCTTCGTCGAGTTATTGATGAGACGACAAATAAGTTGAAATTTCTGGGAGATCCATAACTCTCTTTTATTCTATTCTTTATTCTTTATTCTTTTTGTAATAAGAACTTGTAATGGAAGAAAGAACTTAGTGATTCTTTTGTAACTTTATTCTTTTAATTTACGAATAAAGATAACTCTTTTGATTCTTTTATCTGTTGGCTTCAAAAATTTACTTGCACAACAAATAACTTGTCATCAAAATATTTCACTGTTTTGGTAAAACAATCCAAGACTCATCTGCGTAACTTAAATCATTAATACCGACCGGGTTATGACTATTTAACCTCGGTAAAGCCCATTGAAAAGAGCAAAATGATAGTTTGGTGAAGATGTTTAAACACTTACACCAGGATGATTGGTTCAGGATCATTAACTTAGACAGAGGCGTCTAATTGCACATGCCTTAGTTTTAATGGCGGCAATTCAAGGCTCTGATGCGTAACTTGAATTGCACATGCCAAAATAATTGAGTGATGATTATCAGATTTCGGCAGAGGTACCTAATTGCACATGCCTTAGTTTGATAAAAGAAACTCAAGTGCTCATTTGCGTAAACTTGAACTGTCTACTCCAAAATGATCAAATTAGGATCATTAACTTAGACAGAGGCGCCTAATTGCACCTGCCTTAGCTTAATAAAGAAGTTCAAGTGCTCATATGCGTAACTTTGAACAAGTGGACGGTTATACTTCTAGGGATTATGAACCGGATGTGACAGTCACTCTGTCACCGTTCTGGTTCATTAAGCATAGTATTTTTTTAGAAATTTGCCGTTGATCGGCATCATCATCCTATCGCCATTTTGGTTCATCAAGCGATAGGCTCCACTAGAGTATACCGTCTCCACAATAAATGGTCCTTCCCACTTGGGTTCAAATTTACCCTTAGTCTTATGGATTAGAATCATTGGCCTTTTAATAGCCAGGACCAAGTCTCCTTGTTTAAAGGTTCTTGGTTTAACGCTCTTATTGAACGTTTGCGAGATCCAGGCTTGATACAATTCAATTTGTTGTTGAGCCCTGAGACGTTTTTCATCTAACACCTCTAGTTCTTGCAATCTTTGTTGATGGCGCTCTTCTGTCGTCATCTTTGTGGCTAAGGTCACTCTTAACGATGGTATCTAGATTTCAAGAGGCAAAACGGCCTCACTTCCATAAACTAAGGAGAACGGGGTAGCTTTTGTTGGGGTGCGAACGGTGGTGCGATAAACCCACAAACACTCTCCTAGCTTTTCATCCCAGTCTCGTTTATTGGAAGAAACGAACTTCCGAAGGAGTTTAATGATCGTCTTGTTGAAAGCTTCGGCCAATCCATTTGCCGCGGGGTTATATGGCGTTGAAGTAATATCTTTGATTCTGAACTTATCACAGAATCTTGAGAACCCCTGGCTGATGAATTGCGGTCCATTATCATGAATGATCCTTCAGGAGACGCCAAAACGGTAAATGACATGATGCTTAATGAACTTAATCACATCTGTCGTTTTCATCTCTCTCATGGGCACGGCTTCGGCCCATCTTGAAAAATAATCGGTTATTGCAAGAATAAACCGATGTCCTCTTGATGACGGGGGAGTTATTGGCCCCACAATATCCATTCCCCATGCCTCAAATGGCTAACTAGCAACGCTATTGTGTAAGTATTCCGGGGGTTGATGAATAAAATTGGCATGTACTTGACATTCATGGCACCGTTTAGCGTATGCCATTGCCTCTGTAATCATCTTCGGCCAGTAGTATCCCAGCCTTCTTATGCGGTCTCTGAGTTTTGGACCGGGCTGATGAGCTCCACACACTCCATCATGTGTTTCTCTGAGCACTTCATCTGCTTCTGCTTTTGATATGCAGCGTAGCAGCAGACCATCATTTGACTTTCTGTATAAAATTTGAAGTGTACAATCAAAGTAAAATCTCGGGGCCTTTCTCTTTATAGAGGTGGCTTCCTTTGGATCCTCTAGTAGTATCCCATATAGGGCGTAATCTATAAATGGAAATCGCCAATCACGGGGTTCCAGAATTAAGCTTGTCTGGCACACCTCTTTGGTTTGGAATACCGTATCTGGGTGGAGGAGTTCTCTGCTACCAATAGTGATGCTTTTAGCCTCACCCTGCAGGATCGCCAATGTTGCAGCTAGTGCAGCAACAGCATCTGCATAAACGTTCTCATTTCGAGATATATGATAGATATAAAACTGTTCAAAATATCCTGCTAGCTCGATGGCTAGCTGATGATAGGGAATGAGGGCTTCATGTCTGACTTCATACTCTCCTGTCATCTGGTTGACAATGATTTTAGAGTCTGCATATGCTTCTAAAGAGTTCACCCCCAGCTACAGAGTCATCTTTAAGCCGATAATGAGCGCGTTGTACTCCACCACATTATTCGTGCACGGTTCTGTTAATGAGTAACCGTTAGGCAGTATGTGTTTATATGGGGATATCAGCACAACCCCCACTCCAGCAGCAGATCGTCTGGCAGCACCATCAAAGAACATCTGCCATGGTTGTTCTTTACTAGTTGTGCTCACCTCTAACGTCTGTTTAGAGTTAGACCAAATTGGATGGTCTGCAAGAAAATCGGCGATCGCCTGTCCCTTCATTGCTTTTTGAGGAACGAAGTGTATATCATATGGCGATAGCAACAATGCCCATTTCGCCAATTGGCCATTTAAAGATCCCGATTTTGTCATCAGGATTTTAAGGAATTAACCCGTGATATGACATGAATCGTTTGCCCTGAAAGGTAGTGTCGCATTTTCTGAATAGCGAATACTAGAGCTAAACATTCTTTTTCAATCGGGGTATACCGACGCTCGGCCCCGATCATTGTTCTGCTTAGGTAATAAAGGGCATGTTCATGACCGTGCTCATTATATTGAGCAAGTGATGCTCCTAAAGCATCATCCATGGCCCTTACATATATAAGGAACGGCTGTCCAGGGATCGGTGCCATAAGAATAGGAGGTTTCGTGAGGTATTCTTTGAGATCGTCAAACGCTTGTTGGCATGCCTCGTCCCATACGAAAGAAACCCCCTTTTTCATGAGTCTGGAGAACGGTTGGCATCGCCCTGATAGGTTAGAGATAAAGCGCCGGATATAAGCGAGTGTTGGCAGTGAAAATTTCTAAGTTAAAAAGATTTTCCACAACAGAACGCGGAGCTAACTCCGCAGCCCCACGTTTGGCTATTTTAGCCTCGCGTTTGAGCAAAACGCGGAGCTAATCCATAGCTCCGCGTTCTGATGAATTTAGCTCCGCATTTACTCCGCATGAGCAGATTTCATTAGAATCCTAAATTGATTGTGATTGAGATTTGGGCTTATCCAATACCCAAATTGAGTCCAATCAGAATTCCAAATCAAGAGATTTAAATCAATATTAAATATTTGACTAGAATCCTTGATGAATACAAAAATCTTGATTCCTATTCCTATGGATATCTTGATTCCTATTCCTATGGAAACTCTCATAACCACTAAAGTTTATAAATACCCTCTTTGAGGAGACTTTAGGGAGAATCAATCAATAATAGATCAATCCATAGATGATCATCAATCTTTAAGGGTCTTCTTTTTGGCAATTGAGATCTTTTTCTCTTGGAGAATTCAAGTTACGCACAGAGCCTTGAGTTCGTGAAAGACCAGAGAAGATCGTCTACAGTCAGCCGCCACCTTCAAGAGAGAAGAGCCAAAGGAACTACTATAGATCTCATCGCCACAGATCCCACACAATACATTGTAAAAGAGAGAGATTGACATATAAAATCCTCTCGTTTGTTCTTCTTTTTATCTTGTTCACTTTCGTTGTAATCTAAGTTGTATTCAATGGGAGGAAGGCAAAGAATTTCTGCTGCGAAAGATCGTCTACAGTCGGCCGCCACCTTCAAGAGAGAAGAGTTCGATGTTCGATCGTCCAAAGGAACTACTATAGATCCCATCGCCACAGATCCCACACAATACATTGTAAAAGAGAGAGATTGACATATAAAATCCTCTCGTTTGTTCTTCTTTTTATCTTGTTCACTTTCGTTGTAATCTAAGTTGTATTCAATGGGAGGAAAGCAAAGAATTTCTGCTGCGAATAAACTGGCGACCACAGTGGGAGCCATCTCTTTCAAGAAAAAAGAGATTGTGGTGCAATCGGACGTCGATTTGATCGGATCCAACGTAGACATGCTCGTCGTTGAAATCGACCAGCAGAAGTACAAGGAGTACCTTTCCTCTGGATCATCAGGTGACCTGAACGACACACGACACTATCGTCGCGTGCGCTCCAGTACCCGAGTAACGGGTAAAAAGGAATCCACCGAGGAACGGGGATCCTTGGAGACCGCGGCCATAGAGCCGGTGATCGGTCAGGAAATCCTAGCAGAGAATGACCTCGCTACTGCCGAAGAAGACCTGGGAACTGGATTGACCAGAACCCAACTCCGAAATAGGAATCGGAGAATAAGGCGAAAAGCCCTCAAAGCCCGCCTTGGACGCGAGGCTAATAAATGCGAGGCTATGGTCCCTCGCAAACTGGCTCGCGCTAATCGTGAGACCAGCCATTATCGCGTGAAATGCGAAGTTACAACTTGCCTTAAAAGCAAGGAAAAGCCAGCATATGATACTCCGCGCAAGGCTATTACTGAGCTTAGCGAGAAATGCGAAGCCAGTAAGATTTGTACTAGTCGCAAGATTTTTGACACTCGTGAGAAACGCGAGTATAAACTCTCCTTAAAACCAGCGTGTGATATTCCACTCGAGGCTATTACTGCACTTAGCGATAAATGTGAAGCCAGTGCAACTTGCGAGAAACGCAAGATTTCTGACACTCGTGAGAAATGCGAGTATAAACTCTCTTTAAAGCCAGTGTGTGATATTCCACGCGAGGCTATTACTGGACTTAGCGACAAACGTGAAGCCAGTGCAACTTGCGAGAAACACAAGATTTCTGACACTCATGAGAAACGCGAGTATAAACTCTCCTTAAAACCAGCGTGTGATATTCCACGCAGGCTATTACTGGACTTAGCGAAACGTGAAGCCAGTGCAACTTGCGAGAAACGCAAGATTTCTGACACTCGTGAGAAACGCGAGTATAAACTCTCCTTAAAACCAGCGTGTGATATTCCACGCGAGGCTATTACTGGACTTAGCGATAAACGCGAAGCCAGTGCAACTTGCGAGAAATGCAAGATTTTTAATACTCGCGAGGAACGCGAGGATAAAGTTTCCTTACAGCCAGCGTATGATTCTCAACGCGAGGCTAATACTGAGCTTAGCGAGAAACGCGAAGCCAGTAGTATTTGCAAGAAACGCAAGATGCCTCACCTCCGCGTAAATCGCGAAGATGATTGGCAGATTGTCGTCAATCAAAAAAATCGCTCTAGATGATGACTTGTGATTATCGCAAGGGTAAGCCAGCGTGCAGGAAGTTTTTTCCCCACGGGGCTACTATTCTAGAAGATAAACTTCTGAAGGCAGGCCAAGCCAGCGTAAAACGGAGGCTAGCGTAGTAAAATGCGGAGCTATTTTTCAGCCCCACGAGATTAAACGCGAAGTTAATTTTCAGTCCTGCGTTCCAAAATGCGAAGCTATTTCTAAGCCCCGCGTAGATCAACCCGACTACAGAATCAGGGCTGATAGTCGCGTCAGTGGACCAGAACTGGGCTCCAGTGATCCTAAGAAGCTTCAGTGGGCCCCTGGACCCTCTCAACAACCAGGTGACCCGCACGATTCTTCGTCATCCAAGGTCACCAATCTCAGAAATTACTTGACAAAAATGAGAAATATGACTCAAGCTCAGCCACACTCAATATGTCATTGTGAGCAGCTCATAACAGCCATATCTGCTGTATTGGATAATTGCTGTTATACTAAGAAAAGAGTGTCTGTATTTAACAGAATAACTGAGTCTCGTCAAGATACTCCAAAGAGGAGAAAGAATGATCTGAGATACAAAATTAAAGAAAAAGAATTAAGCGCAGTGACCTCAAATATGGTCGGTAAAGGTAAGAAGGCCATGAAAAAAAGACACGAGTCAGATGCAGATGATGAACAATCTCGCCATCTTACTCGACTCAAATTAGGTGCTGTCGCTCCTCGGAATTATAAGAAACTTTCAAAAGGTTCTTATGATGATGACAGCGACAATTCAGCTATAGCTTCCCCAAAATCTCGTGTATCTTCCCGACCACGAAAATCAGCGTCACAAATGGTGGACAGGTCCGATGACATTGACCAGAGAATGGAAGCCCAAGAGCAGATGATTCGAGGTCAGCAGAAGGCCATTGATGACCTCAAACTAATGCTTCTAAAAGTGGTCGAAAATACCCAGAAGATAGCTGATGATAAGGCTAAAACTTCTTCGGAACCGCCACCTAAGACAAATGAAGAAACTAAACAAGAAAAGGCTTATTCGATGCATGAGGATGATGACAAATACTCTTTCCATGATCCTCATGGAGAAAAGATTGAAAAATTGCAAAGCCAACTGGATGCCTTAATACACATGAAAGAATTGAAAGAATCGGGGGTTTCAAGACCATACCTGCCTGAATGGGACTTCGTTCCTTATCCAGAAAAATATAAACCCCTCAAATTGGAGTCATATGATGGGAAGGGGTCCCCAAGCCAGCACATATATTACTTCTTATCGCAGGCAGGTCATCTAATGGGAAATGATCTCATAATGACCAAAGTATTTGCAAGCACCCTGCGATGGCCTGCTTTTACATGGTTTATGCAGTTGCCCCCGGAAACCATAAACGCTTGGTATGATGTCGAGAAACAGTTCTTTGCACGTTTCTTTGAGGATGATACCGAAATATCGGTTCATTCCCTCCTTGCGACGAAACAAGGAGAAGAAGAAACGGTCAAAAGTTTCATTGAATACTTCATGGAAAAATCCGTGTATTGTCGACACGGTATGACCCAGGAAACCCTGATGGAAACCTGTAAGCATAACTTCAGGACCGGCGTGCTGATAAGAATGGGAGCTGTAGAGTCCAAAACTTGGAAAGATCTGTTAAGGCAGGGAGAGCAGGCGGAAGATATAATTCGCCGGATTGAGGAATCTCGTAGTACGAGAAACTCTACCAATAACATGCCATATCCACAGAATCCTAAAAATAAAGGGAAAGCTGTGATGGCGACAGTTGCCGATCCAAAGCCAAGACCTCAGAATCCGAGAGGTGCATGTCAAAATATGTCCCGACAAGATAAAACTTATACATTCAAGACTGAGCAGACTGGTACTTTATTCCATCTCCTCCTCAGAAAGGGCTTGCTAAAACTTCCGAAAAATGAAAAACCGGAAGACGTTGGTAAAACCAACGACCCTAACTATTGCCTGTACCATTGGAACGTCGGGTACCCAACTAAGGATTGCTATCCTCTTAAAAATCGAATTCAGGCATTGATAGAAGCCGGGATTCTCACACTTAAAGAGTAACAGAAGAAAGTTTCTGCAAATATGGCAACTTTGGTAGTTGGAACCAATAAGTTCCCTACCAGAGCGATCCCTATACCAGTAGGGAAGCCAATATCGACACCAAGCATGAGCAGCCCGCACTTGCAAGTTAGCCCCTTGGGTACGCTCCGAACCACAGCTGTGACAAAATCATCCTCATTGGTTAACAGCCAGATTTGGCTGGGGGTGCCGAAAATATTGACGATGATAAACATCATGCTTCTGCTATTCTCAACAGCCATTGGAATGGCTAATTGGGTGCTATAAATAAAAATATTTTACTGCCCAATGCTGTTAAAGCGGCGGGAAGAGGAGATCAAGTTCCTCACCAACCCTATCATACTGGGGGTAAAAGTATGAAATCAATTGCCCAATGTTGTTAAAGCAGCAGGAAGAGGAGATCAAGTTCCTCGCCAACCTTATCATACTGGGGGTAAAAGTATGAAATTAACTACCCAATGCTGATTAAAGGCAAATGGGAGAGAAAATCAATTCCTCGACAACTCACCATGCTGAGGGGAATAGCATGGCTAGCCCAACGCAAACGGCGATTGGTAAAGGCTAATCAAATCCGTTGATAGCTGGGGGTTTCCTAAAAATCCCATAAACTCTGTCATGTTAAGTTTTTACCTCTGACAGTATGATTTGGATTATTCCCATACTTGTTCAAGTTACGCAGATGAGCACTTGGACTTCTTCCCCAGGCATGCGCAATTAGGCGCCTCTGCCGAAATCTGATGAATCCTAACCCGATCATCTTGGTGTGCCCAGTTCAAGTTATGCATGAGAGCCTTGAACTGCCTCCACTTGTTCAAGTTACGCAGATGAGCACTTGAACTTCTTTCTTACCAGGCATGCGCAATTAGGCGCCTCTACCGAAATCGGATGATCCTTAGCCGATTACCTCGGTATTAATAGTCTAAGTTACGCAAATGGGCCTTAGATTGTTTTACCAGAACAATGAGTCATTTATTTGTTGAGCAAGCAAGATTCTTGAAGCCAACAGATAAAGAGAAAAGAAATTGTCTTTATTCATGAAACCAAAGGTTACAGAAGAAGAGAGAGTTATAGCTCTCCCAAAAACTTCTACAAATTCATCGACTCATCAATAACCTAACGGTGAGATTCCTCCATGGAGTGTTGAAATTCCAGAGTTCACATACAAGGGATCTCATCTGCAAATGTCAACTATGATCTGTTTAAAACCCTCAGTGGATTATCTGAAGATACTGCTACAAGAATCCTAATGAAGATGCACAAGTTGGATTCGACAGGCTACAAGCCCTTAGATGATCATCCCTATCGTCTTGGAAAGCAACAGAGATTGTCATCTAACAGAAATGGTCTTCAAGAAAACTTAATGAGCTGCCGCAGAGTTCTTGTAATTCCTTCAAAAGTTTACCTTTTGGAACCAGGGCTTGAAACCTGCAACTATATTGTAAAGCATATGCTTCTGGCTTCCGTAGAGTTACTTTTGCTGACAAAGACTGGTAAAGCCTCATGCACTCCTCTTCAAGAATGATCTGGTCCAAGTACTTAACTGCAAAAGAAGAATCAAGAGTTAGAGAAAACTCGAAAAATTTTCTAAGTATGGAAACGCGGAGCTAAGGAAAAACTCCACGCGCAGTTGAGGAAATAGCCTCGCGTTGAAACGCGACTGCTAATCAAAATAGCCTCGCGTTGAGACGCGACTGCTAGTCAAAATAGCCTCACGTTGAAACGCGACTGCTAGTCAAAATAGCCTCGCGTTAAAATGCGACTGCTAATAGCCCCGTGTTTCAAACGCAAGGATGACGCGATAACTTCGCGTAAGAAAGAAGACCAGAGTTTTCCTCCGTCTTCTCCTTTCTTCCCATGCCTTACGGCCGGAAAACGGCGATCTCGCGGGTAAAAGAAATAATTGGTCGATCAAAACCAAGCCAAAACACTCCAAAATTAATTTGAGGAGTTTAAAAGTTGAGAATTTATACCACCAATTGGTGCAGCATAGATTGGCTCGCCATTGTGGCCACTGTCTCGGCCGCTGCCGCCGATGGTGAGGAGGCGCGTGATGCCGTACTCTTCTTAGATGACATCCTAGTGATGAAGATCTATGCAAAGTCGAAGGAAGTTCGGTTGAAGATCATTCTTTCAAACTGATTTGCCTGAGTCGCCTGAGCTCTAAACTCTTGGATTCTTCGGATGAAAAGAAGAAGAAGATGAGTCAAAGACTCTATTTAAACAAGATTTCCTCCTCTTGATATTCGGCGCAGAAATTTAGAGTAATTAATGAAGCAATTACTCATTTCACTAAAAAAAGAAAAACTGTTAAGCTCCGCGAAGGTGAGCAAAACGGGAGATAAACTTGGTATTTTAACTCCGCGTTTCAGTTTAAGTATCCAAAGTATTTCAAAATTTGCTAAGTTCTAAGTTATTTTGAAAACTTTGGAGGGGGTTCTGTTGGCAGTGAAAATTTCTAAGTTAAAAGGATTTTCCACAACAGAACGTGGAGCTAACTCCGCAGCCCCGCGTTTGACTATTTTAGCCTCGCGTTTGAGCAAAACGTGGACCTAATCCATAGCTCCGCGTTCTGATGAATTTAGCTCCGCGTTTACTCCGCGTGAGCAGATTTCATTAGAATCCTAAATTGATTGTGATTGAGATTTGGGCTTATCCAATACCCAAATTGAGTCCAATCAGAATTTCAAATCAAGAGATTTAAATCAATATTAAATATTTGATTAGAATCCTTGATGAATACAAAAATCTTGATTCCTATTCCTATGGATATCTTGATTCCTATTCCTATGGAAACTCTCATAATCACTAAAGTATATAAATACCCTCTTTGAGGAGACTTTAGGGAGAATCAATCAATAATAGATCAATCCATAGATGATCATCAATCTTTAAGGGTCTTTTTTTCGGCAATTGAGATCTTTTTCTCTTGAAGAATTCAAGTTACGCACAGAGCCTTAAGTTCGTGAAAGACCAGAGAAGATCGTCTGCTGTCGGCCGCCACCTTCAAGAGAGAAGAGTTCGACGTTCGATCGTCCAAAGGAACTACTATAGATCCCATCGCCACAGATCCTACACAATACATTGTAAAAGAGAGAGATTGACATATAAAATCCTCTCGTTTGTTCTTCTTTTTATCTTGTTCACTTTCGTTGTAATCTAAGTTATATTCAATGGGAGGAAAGCAAAGAATTTCTGCTGCGAACAACGAGCTTTTCTTATAACCCCCTTAACTCTTTAAGATTGCGGGGAGGCGGCATCGCATTGATCGCTTTTACTTTCTCAGGATCAAGGAAAATTCCCTTTGAGGTGACTACGAATCCAAGGAATTTCCCGCTGGAGACCCTCATGAAAGACTTGGCAGGGTTCATCTTCAAGTGATGTTTTCGCATAAGATCGAAGACTGTCCTTAAGTCATGCAGATGATCTTCTTTGTTCTTTCTTTTGACCGCTAAGTCATCCACATAGCACTCCACTGTTTTGCGCAGGTGTTCTTTGAATATGATGCTCATCGCACGTTGGTAAGTGGCACTGGCGTTCTTCAATCCGAAAGGTATTACCGTATAACAGTATACCCCCAGCGGCATTCTGAATGTTGTATGCTTTTCATCATCCGGGTGCATTTTAATCTGGTTATAGCCTGAGAAGCCATCCATAAAGGACATCCTCTCGTAACCTCAGGTGTTATCAATCATCACATCGGTGATTGGGAGTGGAAATTCATCCTTAGGCATGCAGCATTTAGATCACGAAAGTCGATGCATATTCTGATTTTGCCGTTCTTCTTACGAACCGGCACTATGTTAGCCACCCAATCAGGATGTTGCTCTTCACGGATGAATCCGAATTTTATAAGCTTATTGACCTCAACAACTATTGCCTCCATCAACTCTGGTCGAAAATGCCTTTGCTGTTGCTTTACTGGCTTGGCATCTTTTTTGATATTTAGCCGGTGTGTGGCAATCTGAGGATCAAGACCGGGCATGTCTTCATAGCTCCATACGAACACATCTATATACTTCTTGATAAGAGATATAAGTTCCTCCTTTTCTAAGGGAGTTAGCGTGTCGCTAATGAAGATGGGTTTTGGGTTTTCCTCCGTTCCCATATTAACTTGTACCAATTTGTCTTCTGTGGGCGGGTCACGCTGTTCAAAGCGGACATCCCAAAGAGTGTTCATGTGTTTAGCCCAGGAATCATCTTGAACGTCAATTGGTTCCTCGTCGCTTTTCGGTGCGGCTGAAACCATGTTTACTGTTAAAGATTGAAACCAGGCACCAGTACTTAAATCCGAATCATGGTCGAGTGGATGTAAGTCCTCATTGGCCGAAGATCTTTCTTCGTATTTGTGTGATGATGAGGAAGAAGTAGATATATAGCCCAACCCCCTGCAAGTTTTTTAATAATAGTTTGGGCTCTTTCCTCTCGGTCTAAACAAGAGTATAAGATTTCGTCGCCCTTTTCAAAAGTTTAATCCTGGTTTCTGGGTAAAATTATAACCCATCTTTTCCATCATTTGTCGGGATTTCTGTTCATATAAGTGAAATTGGGTGATGTTTGTTCATCACTTTCACTGCTTTGTCTTTGTCGAGGTGATATAATTACTTTGCCGAACATGATCGGCTTTTGGGACCCCTGTCGAGGAGGCACTTCAAAGAAGTGACCTTATCCCTTAGTTATTTTTGATTGAGAGAGGAGGGATGACTTGAGTGGCAAATGGTATACCGCCAGAACTTCAAGTTCGGATAGGCCATCCACTTCGGTGGAAGTACAAGAAGGTTCAGACTCTGTAGCTACAGCAGGCTCGTAGACTAACTTTATATTTTCATTGATAATCCACTCGTCCTCTACTACATCAGCTACATTATTATCAAAATTCAAAGTAAAATCTATGTGAGGATTGATTTCATAATCATCCCCATCGTTATCTTCCGGAGGCTCGTACTCAGTATCCGCCTCGTTGTCGCTTTCGTCAAACTTTTGAGGCTTACTAAGGTTGTCGTTGGAGACTTCATGGGCTAGCTTGTAGAGCATAGTATCTGTGAAGTAGTTTTCCAGCCCTTTAAATGGTTGCCTATCTGCAACTAGTGTCCGGACTTCTCCTTATTCATCACAGTATTTCATACACTGGTGGAGAGTCGACGGGACTATCATATAGGCGTGGATCCAAGCCCGTCCCCGTAAAATATTGTATGAAGTGTCTGCATCAATGACGTAGCATGTGACCTCCGTTCTCAAATCCCCGATTTGACATCGGAGTCGGATCTTTCCAAGGGGACAGCTATCACTGGCATTAAACCCATATATTGTAGTATTAGTTGGTGTCAGGCGATGGGGAGAAATTCCCAATAGATGCATCAACCTTCTGGGGATGATGCTTAGTGCAGACCCTGGATCAATCTGGATGCGATCCACCTTCGTAGATCCGACATATCCGGTGAAATTAAAGGCCTGTTGTGTTTTATATTTCTTACTTGCATATCCTCTGGAGAGAAGGTAATCCGTGGGACCTGCCTCCTCACTTGATGACAGCGGGGGCAGAAGTCCTGTTCTTGGTTAGCTGGCTCGATAATCTGAGCTAGGAATGACTCAGAGTCTGCCAAAACCTCTCTCAACGCCTCGCGAGTTGATTTCGATAATCGTAATAACTCGTAAAGCGTGACTCGAGCTGGAATATTTGCCAACTGAGCTATTATGTCAAATTTGAAGGTAGCGTCTTTGACTCCTTCATCTTTTCTAGGATTTTTCCGGAAACGAAACCCTTTCTGCTTTGCAGGCTTTGCGACTTCTCCGTATATACCTTTCGGATCTACTATGGTGTAGTCCTTAAGATATGTTTTACCCGATTGAGTGCCGGAAGGGCCTGCCTCATCCTGATGAGTGGCCATGATTTCGGGCTCTCCTTCAGAGTCTGTAAATGCCCCTGCAATTATGTATTCATCTTTTATTTTCGCGAAAATAGTATTGCTAGTCCACTTTTTCTTTTGACCCCTGTTTACCATGAAAGTTGCACGCTCTTTATATCGAAGTCTTTTCAATAAAAGGGTTACAATGGAACGGTTTCCCATTTACAGAAGATGAGGAAGATTGCTCTCCCTCTTTGTTTAATACTAGGTTTCTAGGTAGCTATGGAGGATGATCCTGCTCTCCGTTGACACTCCGTACAATTTCTCTCAGTTGGCTAAAGGAAAAGAAAGGTTTTTTTTTTTGGCTCTTGATCGCAAAGATAGTTTTTCAGAAGAAGCTCCTCTTGTTGTGCTGTCCTCTGTCTCTGTCCGTGTGTCTTTCGCTCCCCGCCTTTTATAGGAGGCTTGGAGTGACGTCCCGCCATATTTTGCTCGACTGTTAGCTCCCACTACTCGAGCAGTGCCGCCATATTCGTTAGGTGGTTATTCCCACGATCGAAGTAACGCCGCTGCATTCATTTGGCAGTTATTCACACGATCCGAGGTGGCAATTCTTCTGTTCAGGTCGGGTGACTTTGTATTAAACCCCCACCAGAAAGCTATGGGTAGTGTCGCTAATCTCAGCTTTAGATTCACGAACCTTTTCGTCGTCTGGATCACGGAGTTTCTTAGATTCGCGGACCTCAGTTTCTTAGATTCGCGGACCTCAGTTTCTTAGATTCGCGGATTCGATGAGTTGCGGGTTTCTGTCTCTGAATTCATGGATCTGCTTTGCATTTCCAGAATTTTTCGCCGACAAAATCCCCTCTAAAGTTTCCAAAACTCTCATGATTCTTTGAGGAGTTTCGAAATACTTTGGAAATAATATTCTGTATTAGAACTTCCATTGCGTTTGTTTGAAGTCTGTGACTCTGTATTAGCACCACTACTGCTTCTTGCTTTTGAAGGGACACGTCTCTGTATTAGGGGCACGACTCTTCATCTTTGAGTAGAAGACGATTCTGTATTAGGGTCGCGAACTCTTGTTTTGGAAGGAACACGTCTCTGTATTAGGGGGGCGAGCCTTCATCTTTGAGAAGAAAATGACTATGTATTAGGGTCGCAAATTGTCTTCGGAAGGGGCGCGACTCTGCATTAAGGTCCGAGCCCTCGCTTTTTGAGAAGAAAGCGGCTCTGTATTAGGGTCGCGAACTTGGCTTTTTGAGGAGAAACCGACTCTGTATTAGGGTCACGAGCTTTTGCGGGAAGGCTGGCAGGCGGTTGTTTCCCTATGGCGTCAGATTCGAGGCGTTTTTCTGAGCCACATTAAATGAAAAGGTATCCACGCGATTCAAGCTGGATATCACGTCTGTTTAGAGATCTTGGTCGTCAAATCACCGGCTATATTATCTCCACTTTACGAGAGATTGCCCTTATCTCGAGAAATTTGAAATCTGAGTTCTTCGTTTGGACTCCTAAGACTTCTCGTCTTCAATCTTCTATCTGATTCTCCGTGTGAGAGATTTTCTCCCTCTGCAAAAGATGCCGAAGAAAGCTTCTTCTTCCGATGCCGTTGCCAAGAGTCGTCAAGATCCTCAAGCTGCATCTAGCTCGATAGTGGTTCGGCAGGAACCCTTGATTGGAGGTAAAAAGTCGAAAGGCAGTCTATTTCTCATTTTTTTTTGAATGAAAGAACTTCTTGTTGATAAACTTGATTCGCCAAATGTGTTATTGACTTGGCAAATTTGATGGACAGGGAAATCTGATTCGCCAGGTAATTTTTAACTTGGCAAATTTTGATAGAAGGAAAATCTGATTCGCCAGAGGTAATTTGGCAAATTTTGGAAAAGGAACTTTGGTTCGCCAAAGATAATATTTAACTTGGCAAATTTGATATGAAGAAAAATCTGATTCACCAGAGGTAATTTTTAATTTGGCAAATTTTGGAAAAAGGAAAATCCGATTCGCCAGAGGCAATTTTTAACTTGGCAAATTTGATATGAAGAAAAATCCGATTCGCCAGAGGTAATTTTTAACTTGGCAAATTTGATATGAAGAAAATCTGATTTGCGAACTAAAGGCTTTTTAGTCCGGAACCATGAACTTTCATTGACAAAGTTCTGATTACAGAGAAACTATTTGCTCATGACTAGCAAAGAACTGCCCAGGCCGTATTATAACTGGTGTTCTGCAATTTTGCTAAGAATAATACTTCTTCAAGAACTTGCCGTTGATTGTCATTAGGACCTTGTCACCATTAGGCTTTGTCAACCGATACGCCCCGTTGGAGTAGACCGTATCAATGACAAAAGGTCCCTCCCAGTTTGACTGGAACTTTTCCCTAGGCTTCTGGCTTGTTATGATTGGTCATCTAACTGACAGGACCAGATCACCTTTCTTAAAAGTCCTTCGTTTAGCCTTTTTGTTAAAGGTTCTGGAGATCCGCGCCTGGTATAGCTCGATACTCTGTTGAGATTCTAAGCGTTTGTCATCCAAGGCTTCTAACTCTTGGAGCCTTTGCAAATGCTTTTCTTCTTCTGTCATCCTTGTTGTCAACGCGACTCGTAATGAAGGGATTTGGATCTCCAAAGGCAAAACCGCTTCTGATCCATATACCAAGGAGAACTGCGTGGCATTGGTGGGAGTTCGAACTGTGGTTCGGTATGCCCACAGACACTCTCCGAGCTTTTCGTCCCAATCTCGTTGATTGGATGATACAAACTTCTTAAGAAGTTTTACAATGGTCTTATTGAAGACTTCTGCTAGACCATTGGCTGCAGGGTAGTATGGCGATGAAGCTACATCCTCGATCCTGTATTTATTGTAGAATCTGGAATACACTTGGCTTACGAACTGAGGTCCGTTGTCATGAATTATTCTTCTAGGCACCCCGAAGCGATAAAGCACATGGTGCTTGATGAGCTTGATAACATCTGACGATTTTACTTTGGTCAGGGAGATAGCCTCAGTCCACTTTGAAAAGTAATCAGTTAAGGCCAAAATGAACCGGTGTCCTCTCGTTGATGGCGGAGAAATTGGCCCTATGATGTCCATACCCCATTGCTCAAACGGCCATGATGTAGCCGTCGGGTGGAGATATTCTGGAGCTTGATGTATAAAGTCTGCATATATTTGGCAGGCCCTACACTTCTTGGTATAGTTGACTGCTTCTATCATCATCTTAGGCCAATAATAACCCATCCTTCGGATTCTATTTCAGAGTCTCGGTCCTGGCTGATGTGCTCCGCAGATGCCAGCATGAGCTTCTTCGAGTACCTTTTGAGCTTCGCGGTTGGAAAGACAGCGAAGTAAAACTCCGTCGTAGGATTTTCTGTACAACGTCTGGAGTTCCGCGTTGTAATAAAACCGGATGGCCCTTCTCTGAAAGCATCAGCTTTGTTTTCTTGTGGCTTTTTCGCTTCTTCTTTGAGCTCATCCTTTGAACAGAACAACTCCTTGCTGCTTACCATAATTTGCCTTTTAGCATGCTTGGGCAAAGCTAATGTAGCAGCTAAGGAAGCTAGCGAATCCGCATAACTATTGAGGTGGCGCTTTATGTGGCTGATATAGAAACCAGTGAAACCGTTAGCGACCTTGATCACCGCATGATAATACAGCAGGAGGTCTTCATGTTTGACTTCGTACTCCCCTTTTATTTGATTTACAACGAGTTGAGAGTCTCTATATGCCTCCAAATATTTGACCCCCAGTTGTTTGGCTATTCTTAAGCCGATTAGGAGGGCGTTGTATTCCGCGACGTTGTTGGAGCACGAGCTTGTCAATGAGTAAGCTTGAGGAATGATGTGGTTACGAGGAGAGACGAAAACAACTCCCACCCCCGCTGTCATCTTTCCTTTGGATCCCATTCAGGAGGCACCGTCAAAGAAAAATTGCCATACACCTTTCGAAACCGTATTTGATTCGGAAGACCTTCTCGAACCATCCTTTTCTGGAATTAAATCCCGTTCCTCCAACTCTCCTAGGATTTGTTCATATAACCTCGAGGATGCCGGGACTGGATGTTCGGCCAAGAAGTCGGCCACGGCCTGTCCTTTGATAGACTTCTGTGGGACGAAGTGCATATCATATTGTGATAGCAAAATAGCCCAATTGGATAGTTTTGAATTTAATGACCCAGATTTAGTCATTAATATTCTCAGAGGGTTAACTCTCGATACAATGTGGATAGTTTGTCCAACTAAGTAGTGTCGCATTTTCTGTATTGCGAACACCAACGCTAGACATTCTTTTTCCACGGGATTATACCGGTGTTCCGCCCCGATCATCATTCTGCTGAGATAGTAAATGGCTTGCTCATGGCCTGACTCATTCTTCTGCGCTAGCAAAGCGCCCAATGAATGGTCCATAGCCCTTACATATAACTGGAAGGGCTTTTCCGAAACTGGGGACACGAGCACTGGTGGCTTCGTGAGATATTGTTTGATCTCTTCCAAAAGCCTTTTGGCATGCGTCATCCCAGATGAACAACACTCATTTTCTCATCAATCTGGTGAAAGGTTGACATTTACCAGATAAATTTGATATAAATCTGTGAACGTACGCCAGCCTGCCTTGCAACCCTCTTAACTCTTTGAGAATACGGGGAGGTGGCATGTTTTGGATAGCTTTGACTTTATCTGGATCAAGATGTATTCCTCTCGAAGTTAAGACAAAGCCGAGGAATTTCCCACTAGAGACCCCCAGGAAAGACTTAGCTGGATTCATCTTGAGCTGGTGCTTCCTCATGAGGTCAAACACTGTCTTCAAATCTTTCAAGTGATCTTCTTTGTTTCTGCTCTTAATTGTTAGGTCATCTACATAGCACTCCACTGTTTTCCGGAGGTGCTTTTGAAAAATTGCATTCTTGGCGCGTTGATACGTAGCACCTGCGTTCTTTAGGCCAAAGGGCATGACTGTATAGCAGTATACTCCAAGTGGTATCCTGAAGGACGTATGCTTCTCATCATCGGGATACATTTTTATTTGATTATATCCCGAGAATCCATCCATGAACGTCATGCGCACATACCCACAAGTATTATCTATTATAATATCAGTGATGGGTAATGGTAATTCGTCTTTGGGGCAAGCCTCATTCAAATCCCTAAAGTCTATACAAACTCGGATTTTTCCATTTTTCTTGGTCACGGGAACTATATTTGCGACCCAATCAGGGTGCTGTTCCTCGCGAATAAAGCCTGACGCGATCAACTTTTTTATTTCAGCTTTTATAGCTTCCATGATCTCTGGGCGGAATCTTCGTTGTTGCTGCTTTACTGGCTTAGCTTCTGGTCGGATCTTCAATTTGTGAACCGCCACGCTTGGATCCAACCCTGGCATCTCCTCATAACTCCAAGTGAAAATATCAATGTATTCACGGACGAGGGATATCAATTCCTTCCTTTCTTCCAAGGATAGGTTCTCACTTATAAATATGGGTTTAAGATTCTTTTCATCTCCCATATTAATTGGGATCACTTTATCTTCAGTTGGGGACTCCCGCTGTTCAAACTGAATCTCCCACTCCATATTAAGATACTTGTCCCAAGGGTCGTCTCTTACTGGTGAGATTTCCTTCAAATATTTGTCTTCTTGGATCGCGGAAGCCATGTTCGCGGATACCTCGTGGAAAATCACACTTGTGCTGACATCTGAATCCCAGCATGATGATTCTGATGAATGATCGTACTGTCTTTCCTCAGCTTTATCGCTTGAGGAGGCCTCGGAAGTGGTGACGCATCCCAACCCCCTGCCGATTTTCTGGTAATAGTCTGGCGTCTTCCTTTCGGGGACAAAAGGTTGAAGGATTGTCTTCCTTCATTTTCCGAAATTCAACCCCCTGCCTTCGGTCAGATTATATCCCATTTTCTTTATTATTCCATGGGAATTTTCATCGTAATGGAAGAACTCGGATTTTCCCTGTTCTTCCTCAGAATCTGAACATTTCTCTTTGTTCCTGTGACTTGTTCTTCCAAATATTATGGCCTTTTGGGTTCCGTTTTTGGGAGGGACCTCAAAAATAACTTGGTCAGCACTTTCAAAGTCATCACTTAATTTAAGGATGATCAGATAGGTGCTTGGAAGGAAGTCAGAGAATATATCTCATTTACACAGTCGCTAAATGCATCTGTGCTAGTGCTTGAGGGCTCAGAATCAACACCAGAAGAATAGCAAATTCCAGATTTTCATTTATCACCCATTCACCATCAGAGTGAACGGCATTATTTACATCAAGGCCTTCGAGACTTATCACAATGGGCTCACCATCCCAAATCACATCCTTGGATTTCGAATCTTCGGATCCTGATTCTGTATCGGCCTCTTCGCCACTATTAGAGTCATCCTGAATGGGCCGATCTGCGATGCCAAATGCATCTTGATACAGCAATGCGTCAGTAAAGTAGTTTTCAACTCCTTTGAAGGGTTGTTTTTCCGCAATGAGCGTCTTCACGTTCGCATCTTCGTAGACATACTTCATGCATTGGTGTAACGTGGAGGGCACGATTAGATTGCTATGGATCCAGGGTCTCCCCAATAGCAGATTATATGATGTGTCCGCATCTATCACGTAACATGTGACTTCCGTTTTCAGGTCGCCGATTTGACACTTGAGCTTTATTTTACCCAGGTGTCTACTACCGTTAGCATTGAACCCGAAGATAGTAGTGTTGGTTGTGGCTAATCTGTTCATCGGCACTCCAAGATATCGTAGCATCCTTCGCGGCATGATGCTCAAGGCCGAGCCTGGATCAACTTGAATACGATCAATCTCCGTAAATCATATGTATCCCTTGTAATACAAAGGGAGATGATGCTTATTACTCCTGACTTGCATATCTTCTGGAGAGAAGGTGACGCAACCAGAGATCTGGTGACATGTCGCGCAAAGAGACTCTCCTTCTTCAATCATTTGTGGTATTTGCACCAAGAACACTTCCGAATCTTGCAGAGCCTCTCTTAAAGCTTCCCTAGTAGATTTGGAGAGCTTCAGGAGCTCGTACAAGGTTATCCTTGCAGGGATATTGGCCAACTGTGTTAGGATGTCGAACTGGAATGACTTTCACGAGTCTTCCGCAAGTTCTTTTCCCTTCTTCCTCAGAGCTTTGTCAAACTTCAGCTCTTTTTGCTTGACTTTCTCTAGAGATGGTTGAGAACCTGTTATTTGGCCGTAATTCTTTAAGTAATCTTTTTCCGAACGGGTCCCCGCGGAGGGAGGGTCTGCATCGGCGACCAAGGAATTTCCGATTTTTTTTCTGGATCGGTCAGAGCAGGAATGATCTCATCGTCTTCGGGAATTACGGAAACGACATTGGAGGTGAAGACTCTCTCTCTTCGCTTCTTCCCAGATGAACTGGAACTCCATTGTTCATCATTTAGGAGATCAGGATGTACCCATAGTATCTCCTCCCTATCAGTTTCAAAGGGGAATAGTCCTTTCTTTTGTTGTTGGTGTGGATCAAAATTTGCGACTTGCATCGTGCCTTTATGGATGGGCTGCACTCCATTTTGAACTGTTGACTCTATCCAGTGGGGCGCTTTACCGAACTTGACGGTCACCATGTTCGCAGTCACCTTTTTCTGGTGTTCTTGAAGCTTGATGACATTAGCGTCCACTAAGCCTTGAATTTTATCTTTTAAGGATGTAGCAGTTTTGGGTGGGGTGGTTAATGATCCTATGATAGACACAGTAATTAGGATCATTAACTTTCCCAGCTTCCTTTGGACATTTAGACTCTGACAATTTCAGCATCTTCTTACTCATGAGGAGGTTGAAGATAGTCTTCGTGTGCTCATCCTTAAAGGAGTATTGCTTTTGTAGCACTCACGTCTGAGGAGGAAGTTTCGGGGGAGTCTTCGTGGGTTGTGGCGTATCAGTGACCATTGTTTCCGTTCCCTTATACCCTCGGGGTCAGGACTTATAGCTGTTATCACCACTTCACTTCGGTTTCTCCTCGTCTCCTTCTTCTTCAAGCCTTTGCGCAATTTCTTCAGCTTCTTCAACTTGTAGGGCGAGATCCTTCCAAGTTGAGGACTTCACCGCCCCCATTCTGGCTAGAACCTTGGTCGATAAATTATGTCGACAGGTTTCTACCAGGGTCTTTTCTGGCATTCCATGCGGATATCTGAGAGAATCGTTCCGGAATCTTTTGATGAAGTCCCGGGCTGACTCTCCTTTCCTTTGTTTAGCAGCTAGAAGCACCGGCATTGATACCTCCATATCATCTTCATAGAATCTAGTGAGAAAGGCTTTCTCCATGTCGCTCCAGGAATTGATGGTTCCCGGTTCTAATCTCCGAAACCATTCAAAAGCTAGCCCGGTTAAGGTACTAACAAATATTCTTGCAATAATAGGGTCATTTCCGGATAAATGCCCTATCTGCGACTTAAAATAGTAGAGGTATTGGTTTGGCGATCCTCTACCATCAAAAGATTTGAGCTTCAACGGTTTGTAGCTTTCTGGAAACGGCACCATTTCCCACTTCATGGGATATGGCCTTACTACACCCAGTTCTTGTAGGTCGCCCTTATGCATGAGGGCATTCAGTTGGTTCTGGAAGCTCTCCATCCAGACAGTATTTGCGTTTCCCTCCTGGTGCATGGAGCGGTTTTCATCATCTTTATGATGTTCTTCTTCTTCTCGATTGTTATGAGGACCATGACCTTCTTCTTCGGTCTTCTTTCCTGTATTCTTTAGTTTAGCTTTTTCTAACTCCATCAGAACGTGTAGCATATCTTTAAGCTCGCTGATGGCGTTCTGTTGTTGCTGGATATGCCTATCTTGCTCCTCCATTCTCCGCATGAACTCTTTTGGGATATTGTTCTGCGTCATATGTGCAGAGGCAGAGTCTTCTAAGAATGAATCAGACGTCTGTGATTCAGCCATAACAGACTTGGCTATATCTTCTTCATCAGATGAGATCCCCGCCATCTGTCTATAATTTATAGGGATCGCAACCCCACTTTTGAGTCGAGTGTGCCGAAAAACTTCTCGCTCTTCGTTGGATGGGTCTTTCGAACTCGAAGAGAGCTCTGGGTCAGAAGCTTCTTCTTCGGAGACTTTCTTCGCCTTCTTTTTCTTCTTCTTTTCTCCAACGCTTAACATGTTGGAGGTCATCGCGGGATATTCCGGCTCAGAAAACTCGAGCCCGTGTCGTCTCCTTTTTGCCAATTGGGATGACGATGTTGACGGAGACGACAATCGACAAAACACCAAGGATCGGGCATGAGTTGAACAATGACAGTGAGACAGTACTGTATTGATCAGTCGTTCACAGTGGCATTAAGATACATGGGATTCTTCTCTTCTTCTGTTTAGAAGTTCCCTAAGATCTCTTGCACTGGAGTCCCTTGTGATGGGCTCATTTATGAGAGATAACTTTAGAGACGGTGTAGTTTCAGCCTCGCGGATAGGCATGCACTTTCTGCGAGTTTGAGGTTCGCGAGCTTCTTCAGATTTTCCTCTTGGGATGCGAATGTATGCTCCGCGTTGACTATGGACAACTTTGACGGGTTCACTCCGCTTCCTGTAGGAAACGTGAGTGAATCCCTCTGCATCTTGACCAACATCGCTCTTAGGCTTGCATATTTGGATGGTAGGTTTCTTTCGAGATGAGTTGGCGGTTCCCTTTTGTTGCGCGTTCCTGTGAAGGGCACTGTTGGCAGTGAAAATTTCTAAGTTAAAAAGGATTTTCCACAACAGAACGCGGAGCTAATTCAATAGCCCCGCATTTGGTTATATTAACCCTGCGTTTGAATAAAACACGGAGATGTTTAATAGCTCCGCGTTGATTCCGCAGTCTGGCTTGTATTAGCTTCGCGTTGGAGTAAAACGCGGAGATGATCAATAGCTCCGCGTTAGCTCCGCGTTTTGGTTATTTAGCGTCGCGTTTTGATGCGATTAAAGCTCCGCGTAAGCAGATAACCAGAATCTCAAATTGATTGAGATTATGATTCTGGGCTTATCCAAATACCCGAATCAAGTCTAATCAGAATTCCATCAAAACTAAGATATTTGATTGGAATCCTTGATGAATGCGAGTTCCATTTAGATAGAAACTCTTGCATTAACCTGGGGCTATAAATACTTTCCTGGTGAAACCCTTGGGAGCTCTTTTTGATCTTTTGGAAGTTTTGGTAAAGTTCGAGTTACGCGTGAGGGCCTTGAACTAATCAAAACCAGAGATCAGAGTCTGCTGCTTCTTTTTGGCATCGGAAACCTCCTATCGATCCTTTGGCAATTCAAGTACGCGAGAGAGCCTTGAAGCCTTTGCTGATCATCTTCTGAAATCTTGGAGAATTCAAGTTACGCACAGAGCCTTGAGTTCGTGAAGATCAGAGAAAATCACCATCTTCTTTCTGGAGTTCTTGAGAAGTTCGAGTTACGCGAGAGAGCCTTGAACGAATCAAAGCCAGAGAAGATCGTCTATATTCGGCCGATATCTTTAAAAGAGAAGATTTCAACGTACCGATCGTCCAAAGAAACTGCTTGACAGATCCCATCGCCACAGATCCCACAACTATTGTAAAAGAGAGCGATTGAAATATAAAATCCTCTCGTTTGTTCTTTTTTATATCTTGTTCACTTTCATTGTAATTTAAGTTAATTCAATGGGAGGAAACGAAGGAACTTTTGCGACGAACAAACTAGCGACCACAGTAGATAAATTAATACAGGTTAACATGGGAACAGAAGAAAATCCGAAACCCATTTTCATAAGCGACACACTAACTCCTTTAGAAAAAGAGGAACTTATATCCCTTATCAAAGAGTATATAGATGTGTTCGCATGGAGTTATGAAGATATGCCTGGGCTTGATCCTCAAATTGCCACACACCGGTTAAATATAAAAGAAGATGTCAAACCTGTTAAACAGCAACATAGGCATTTTCGACCGGAATTGATGGAGGCAATAGTTGTTGAGATCAACAAGCTTATACAATCCGGGTTCATCCGTGAAGAACAACACCCAGACTGGGTGGCAAACATAGTGCCAGTTCGCAAAAAGAATGGCAAAATCCGGATATGCATTGACTTTCGAGATCTGAACGCTGCATGTCCCAAGGATGAATTTCCACTCCCCATCACCGACGTGATGATCGATAATACTTGCGGTTATGAGAGGATGTCCTTTATGGATGGCTTCTCAGGTTATAACCAAATCAAGATGCACCCGGATGATGAAAAGCATACAGCTTTCAGAACGCCACAGGGGGTATACTGTTATACGGTGATGCCATTCGGATTAAAGAATGCAGGTGCCACTTACCAACGCGCAATGAGCGCCATATTTAAAGAACACCTACGCAGAACAGTGGAGTGCTATGTGGATGACTTAGCAGTTAAAAGCAAAGACAAAGAAGATCATCTTCACGATTTAAGAGTGGTCTTCGATCCTATGCGGAAACATCACTTGAAGATGAATCCTACCAAGTCGTTCATGGGGGTATCCAGCGGGAAGTTTCTAGGGTTCGTAATAACTTCAAAAGGAATTTTCCTCGACCCTGAAAAGGTAAAAGCGAGTAGCGAAATGCCGCCTCCCCGCAATCTTAAGGAACTAAGGGGATTACAAGGAAAGCTCGCTTATATTCGGCGCTTCATATCCAACTTATCTGGACGATGCCAACCATTCTCCAAACTTATGAAGAAGGGAGTGTCTTTCATATGGGATGAGGCATGTCAGCAGGCATTTGATGACCTCAAGGAGTACCTTACTAAGCCTCCTGTACTAATGGCACCAGCCCCTGGGCAGCCCTTCCTTATATATGTAAGGGCCATGGATAATGCTTTAGGAGCATTACTTGCTCAATATAATGAGCACGGTCATGAACATGCCCTCTACTATTTAAGTAGAACAATGATTGGGGCAGAACAGCGGTATACCCCGATTGAAAAAGAATGTTTAGCCCTAGTGTTTGCTGTTCAGAAAATGCGACACTACCTTTCGGGGCAAACAATTCATGTCATATCACAGGTTAATCCCCTGAAGATTCTGATGACAAAACCAGGATCCTTGAATGGCCGATTGGCAAAATGGGCGCTCTTACTGTCGCCCTATGACATACATTTTGTCCCTCAAAAGGCCATGAAGGGACAGGCAATCGCTGATTTCCTTGCAGACCATCCAATTTGGTCCAAATTAAAGCAGACATCAGAAATCAACACAGTTACCGGAAAACAACCTTGGCAAATGTTCTTTGATGGTGCCGCGAGACGATCTGCTGCTGGAGTGGGGGTTGTGCTAATATCCCCACATAAACATATATTGCCTAACGGTTACTCATTAACAGAACCGTGCACTAATAATGTAGCAGAGTACAATGCGCTTATTATCGGCTTAAAAATAGCCCTGCAACTGGGGGTGAACCATCTAGAGGCATACGGAGATTCTAAGCTCATTGTCAATCAGATGACAGGTGAGTATGAAGTCAGACATGAAGCCCTCATCCCCTATCATCAGCTAGCTACTGAGCTAGCAGGATATTTTGAACAATTCTACATATATCATGTATCTCGAAACGAGAACATTTATGCAGATGCTCTTGCCGCATTAGCCGCAACGCTGGCAATCCCGCCAGGTGAAGCTAAAAGCATTACCATTGGTAGTAGAGAACTCCTCCACCCAGATGTGGTATCTCAAACCGAAGAGGTATGCCAGATTGGCTTAAACTTAGAGGCCCGTGATTGGCGATTTCCGTTTGTGGATTATGCTTTGCATGGGATATTACCAGAAGATCCTAAGGAAGCCACCTCAATAAAGAGGAAGGCCCAAAGATTTTATTATGATCATAAACTTCAGACTTTGTATAGAAAGTCAAGAGGTGGTCTATTGCTACGCTGCATATCGAAAGCAGAAGCAGAACAAGTGCTGAAAGAAACACATGATGGAATATGTGGAGCTCATCAGCCCGGTCCTAAACTTGGAGACCGTATAAGAAGGCTAGGATACTACTGGCCGAGTATGATCACGGACGCAATGGCATACGCTAAACGATGTCATGCATGCCAAGTTCATGCCAATTTTATTCATCAACCCCAAGAATACTTGCACAATACCGTCGCAAGCTGGCCATTTGAAGCCTGGGGAATGGACATTGTAGGGCCAATAACTCCCCCGTCATCCAGAGGACATCGGTTTATTCTTGCAATAACCGATTATTTTTCAAAATGGGCCGAAGCCGTGCCCATGAAAGAGGTGAAGACGACAGATGTGATCAAGTTCGTCAAGCATCATGTCGTTTACCGATTTGGCGTCCCCCGACGGATTATTCATGATAATGGTCCGCAATTCATCAGTCAGGGATTCTCCAGATTCTGCAATAAATTCAGAATCGAAGATATTGCTTCTACACCATATAACCCTGCGGCTAATGGGTTGGCCGAAGCTTTCAACAAGACGATCATCAAACTCCTTCGGAAGTTCGTCTACTCCAATAAACGAGATTGGGATGAAAAGTTGGGAGAATGTTTGTGGGCCTATCGCACCACCGTTCGCACCCCGACCAAAGCTACCCCATTCTCTTTGGTTTATGGAAGTGAGGCTGTTCTGCCTCTTGAAATCCAGATACCATCATTAAGAGTGGCTTTAGCCATAAAGATGACGACAGAATAGCGCCATCAGCAAAGATTGCAAGAACTAGAGGTGTTAGATGAAAAACGTCTCAGGGCTCAACAACAAATTGAGTTGTATCAAGCCCGAATATCTCAAACGTTCAATAAGAACGTTAAACCAAGGACCTTTAAATAAGGAGACTTGGTTCTGGCTGTTAAAAGGCCAATGGTGCTAACCCACAAGACTAAGGGTAAGTTTGAACCCAAGTGGGAAGGACCGTTCATTGTGGAGACAGTCTACTCCAGTGGAGCTTATCGCTTAATGAATCAAGACGGCGATAGGATGATGATGCCGATCAATGGCAAATTTCTGAAGAAATACTATGCTTAATATCTCTGGGGGTATAAGCCTCCAATTTATCCAAGTTACGCAGATGAGCACTTGGATTTCTTCTATTCTGGTGATTTTAACCCACTAAACTCTGGCGTGTCTGTTTCTCAAGTTTGAACCACCTCCAGTCTTCTTTTTCTAAGCATGTGCTTGTGCGCCTCTGACCTAAACCTGGTGAGTTTGGTTCTCAAGTTTGAACCACCATCAGTCTTTTTCTAGGCATGCGCATTGTGCGCCTCTGACCTAAACCCTGGCGTGTCTGGTTCTCAAGTTTGAACCACCTCCAGTCTTTTCCTAGGCATGCGCATTGTGCGCCTCTGACCTAAACCTGGTGTGTTTGGAGTGCCCAGTTCAAGTTACGCGAGAGAGCCTTGAACCACCTCCTGTTTGGTTCTCAAGTTTGAACCACCATCAGTCTTTTTTTTCTTGGGCATGCGCAATTTGGCGCCTCTGACCCAAAACTTGGTGTGCTTAGTTCTCAAGTTTGAACAGCCCCCAATCTTCTTTTAGGCATGTGTAATTAAGCGCCTCTGACCTAAAAGATATGAATTGCCCAACGCTTCTGTAGCAATGGGAAGAGGAGATTAAATTCCTCGCCAACCCATCATGCTGGGGTAAAAGTATGAATTGCCCAACGCCAACTAGGCAATGGGAAGAGAACTAGTTTCTCGCCAACCCATCATGCTGGGGTAAAAGTATGAATTGCCCAACGCTTCTGTAGCAATGGGAAGAGGAGATTAAATTCCTCGCCAACCCATCATGCTGGGGTAAAAGTATGAATTGGCCAACGCCAACTAGGCAATGGGAAGAGAACAAGTTTCTCGCCAACCCATCATGCTGGGGTAAAAGTATGAATCGCCCAACGCTTCTGTAGCAATGGGAAGAGGAGATTAAATTCCTCGCCAACCCATCATACTGGGGTAAAAGTATGAATTGCCCAACGCCAACTAGGCAATGGGAAGAGAACAAGTTTCTCGCCAACCCATCATGCTGGGGTAAAAGTATGAATTGCCCAATGCCGACTAGGCTATGGGAAGAGAACAAGTTTCTCGCCAACCCATCATACTGGGGTAAAAATATGAATTGCCCAACGCTTCTGTAGTAATGGGAAGAGGAGATTAAGTTCCTCACCAACCCATCATACTGGGGTAAAAGTATGAATTTTCCAATGCCGACTAGGCTATGGGAAGAGAACAAGTTTCTCGCCAACCCATCATACTGGGGTAAAAGTATGAATTGCCCAACGCTTCTATAGCAATGGGAAGAGGAGATTAAATTCCTCGCCAACCCATCATACTGGGGTAAAAGTATGAATCGCCCAATACCGATAAAGTAAAGGGAAGAGGAAAAGTTTGGTATTTAAGTCCAAACGTAGTCCTCGACAACTCACCATGTTGAGGGGAATAACATGGCTAGCCCAACTCAAACGGTAGTTGGTAAAGGCTAATCAAATCCGTTAATAGCTGGGGGTTTGCTAAAAATCCCATATTAAACTTTAATTTTTATTTCGGCTCGAGAAATTGAGCATAAACGATACCGAGATAAATCGTTTTGACGGCAGGTTATTTGTTAGGCAAGCAAATCTGTTTTGAAGCCGGCAAATAAAAGAGTCAAAAGAATCATCTTTATTAAGGTGAAGATACAAAAAGAATTTCAAAGAAACATAGTAAAGTTATCTCTCTCCTGTTTACAAAGTTCTTATTACAAGGAAGATAAAAGTGTAAAGAGAGATGAAACTATTGGCCTCCCAGAAGTCTCAATTGGTTTATTGTCTCGTCCAAATTTCTACGATGAGAAGCCTCCACGGTTTGCTGAGCTTGCCTACGCAACTCATCATCACTTATTGAAAGTTGTTGCTGACGAGATTCTTCTATGGCACGATTCCTGGCCATCTCTTCCTGTTGAATCTGCTCCTGCTGGACAAGCAATATCTCCCGCTTCTTGACAGATTCTCCTAATCGGAGTTCATTTTCTATCAAGGTGGCCCGAGCTCTCGCAATCGTCTCCTGGGCTTTAGAGATGGCCGCCTGACTTTCCTCAATTCCGAAGTTTACCCTTTGCAGGTCGCCAATAACGGACTCCCGACTGGCCTGGAGCTCTATCAGCTCCTGAGACCATCTCTCCTCCTGCTGCCTTAAAATATTTCTTCGAGATAAGGATTCTGCTCGAAGCCGCGCCAGCTCTATCTCAGTGATCGCCTCCACATCCGCCTGACGGAGTGTGTGTAGCGTGGTCACCTGCTCTTCTAAAGCTGCAAGGCGGGCCCGGTATGGAGCTGCTCGATCTTGTCCACCGAATTCTTCAATATTTCCCAGATAGCGGAATAACAGTGGACGTGCAAAACTGAAGAAATTATGGCCAGTAAGAACCATCTCGACACATCTTCTTAACAAATGCATAAAATCCTCGACAGTGAAGCCGAAAAGTCTTTCAAGAGGATTTGCAGTGTCGGTAGGCAAAGTAGGCAATGCCAAAAGAGGTGTCGTGAGCAAGGGAGCAGTAGTGGCTGGGATTGGAGAAGAAGAAGCCCGTCCCTGCATTAAATTCATGATCTGAGGGACCAGTAGAGCCAGTGCAGATCTGGAAGAACTGGAGACCCCAGACGAAGTACCGTCGGTACAGATCACTTGGGTACCCCCACCAACAGGAAGAGAAGATGGGACCACTTCGCCTGAAGTTCCTCCGGTAGGAGAAGCATCTTCGAATGAGAATTTCAAATTCTCCTCCCATGCTGGAAGGCTTGGAGTTGGAAGAGTTGCAGGTATCTCAGCAGCCACGACAACAGACGACGTTAAAATCGCTGACTGAGAAGGCACTCCAACGACCGTGGGAAATGTCTCAGAAGAGCAAACGGGTGTTGGAGATGGCATGCTAGGAGAAGGTGTAGCCTCATTAGCAGCAGCTGCGATAATGACTTCTGTTCTCTCATCGCTCCCCAGTTCGTCAATTGGGAGAATTAAGGAGGAAACAGATGCAGGAGCCGGTGTGGAATAGTCAGCCACAAACTCACCAGCAGAGCTACCCACACCACCAACGGAGCCAGAATGGTCCATTCTATCGTCAGACTCTACTTGGGTAGTCGAGTGCATTGGCGAAAGAAGTTGATCACCTGCATTTCAGAAGACCAGAAAAGCAGTGTTACGTTAAAATAATAACAGGCAAAAGATAAAATGCTAAAGGCCATACCAGGCGATACAAGTCCAGTTGTCGGACTTGAAGGGGGAGCCATTGTCGTTTCCAGCAGTGTACCCGTCTCGCTACCCATTAGTTGCGCCCCAGGTTCTGCCACAGGCTCTACGGCCGAAGGAGCTGAAATCTCAACAACACTTGGAGCTTTGGCAGGTTCATCCTCCCTTGCCAACGCTGGGGGTACAGCTGAAGCCAACAAGTCGGAAGCAAGTTTGATAGCCACTTCTTGGGGGGCTATCAAGGTTTCTTGTGTCAGTTTTTGCTTCTTACCCGGCCTTTTCTTTAAAGTGCCGCGGCGTTTGAGAGTTGGACTCAGGGAACGACTGACAATAGGCTGAGGAACTCCATCAGCACCAGCATCATCATCATCATCATCACCGGCATCATCGTCTAATTCGCTGATGTCCGAAGGCTCAGCCGCAGCGCCAAGGAATTCTTCCATTCCTTTTATCCTTACCCTAGAAGCACCCTGACGGCTAATATAGAGGGCTTCAATCTCTTTGCAACAACTGCGATTGAGAGAGAAGCCGGGCACGTCAGCATTCGCAATGTTGAACCAATTGCAGGAGCTGAGGGTCATGGCCAATTTTGGCACCTTCTGGGGCAAGGAGAATTCAGCTTCGGTCCCACCCGCTGCAAAATGGAACCAGCCATGAGCACCTTCGTATAAATTCCCCTCATAAGCGAGATCTTTATTTGGATTACCCACATAAAGTTGAGAATATCCAAACTGGCGAGCAAAGCGACTCGGAGTATATGGCTCAATCTGACACCTGAGATCTTGACGATACACCAAGTGTCCGGGACGGATGTTGAGAAGCCACCAGAACGCTCCTGCAGATAAAGTAGTGAACTTATCAGCTCCCATGGCATCCTTTAGCCTCGTCCCATATCCTCCGCCGGGAAAGTCAGGAAAACACCGGAAGATCTCGTAATTCTGAAAGCTACGAAGAGTCTTCCGAATCTGGGACATATAATTCTGCCTCCATGAAGAACGTTCATACAGTTCTACAAGGAAGCACTTTTCGCCCGAACGACGCTCTGGCGCACTCATTAAAGAGGGACAGTGCAAGACAAGCCACGCCATCAAATAGGTGTAGGGCATCTCCACCCTAGGGTTTGGAGTTTTCGGTTGGGCAGTCTCTTTCGACTTGCCCTTTCCTTTCCCCTTGACCTTAATAGTGGGGAGGAAATCACGACAGAATACCCTCAGTCCATACTGCAAATTGCATACCATAGCGGGAAGGAGTCCAAGGGGTCGGCCGTATGCAAGAAGAACCGCTGGATATACCACGGTCACTGCAATCGCTTCCTTGGGCAATGACGGCACGACGCATCTTTTGAGCCACAGCATCAGAAACCCGGCAATGAGACCTCTGTTGGAGATCGGAAACTGGGCTTGATAGTGATAGCTCTTAAATGAAGTACCAGGACCGTATCCATTCTCATTGGATTCAGTGGCATAATATAATAGATGGCGGCCCTTAGCAATACGGTAATCAATCTCTGAGCCATAGATGGGTGGATGACCATGGATAACGACCGAGCTATCCTTAGAATTTAAGTTGGCAAAGAGATATTCGGCCCACTTCTTGTGACCAATACCGTGATTACGCGCACCCGTCAAGTCAGCACAAATATGATAATGGCACATCATCTCCCAGTATGTGGCATGGATGCGCTCGTCCCTCGCCAATAGCATGTTCAACTCATCAGTGGTAGGGATATACTCCTCGTAAGGGACTTCGCCCATCAAGAGCCCAGAAACCTCAAACATCTCGTGGAGAGCGAACCCTAGCTCACCCACTGGTGTAAAGAAAGTACAGGTTTCAGGGTTATACATCTCCAAGAGGCAGTAAAAGTGATAAGCACTCTGGGGAAACCCGAATTGGACATTCCTGATGGCTTTATACAAGCCAATATCCTTTAAAATGGGCTCGTGGGAATCCAGCATGTACTGAACAAGGCGTGCCCACCACATATTGTTAGAAGAATGAACCCAGCCTGGCATCCTGAAGTCGCTAGCCGGGTACTGACCATCCTTCGCCAAGAACTCACTTAAGAAAGTTCGGGCACGAGATGGGACTTCACCCACTGGAAGCTCCTTGCCAAATCGGCCTGGAAGCAAGCCAGTAATGCATCTTGGGGAACCATCTTGATAAACCCCTTTTGCACCAAATTTGCCTGTTGGGACGCCATCTTACTCCTGAGTCAGTCCCCACTTTAATTCTCGAGGCATCGCTAGCCTTTGAAGATAGACCAGAGGATAGCTACGATCCATTCTAGGCAGAAACATCAGCATTTCGCCTGAGTTATATAACCAAACACGTTCCCCTTCAGAAAGGATCTCATCTAATTGATCCATCTGGTCTCCAAAGAGGAAGGCGGGTTTCTCCATCGCCTTTCTGTTCACATCTTCAAAAGCTGCGTCAGTTATGATTTCTCGCGCAGTAGTGGGGTGGTACTTGATCAGCTTCTCCTTACGTTCCTTCGGGTCTGGCTTGTATAAGGGCAGGATGGTAGTGAAACGGAATTGGCTGGAGGGATCAGAACCCCCAGCAAAGCCGAAGTAGTTCTTGTGGGGAAGAGATTCCATCGAATACCCTACTGCAAAAAGAAAGCAGAGTGAGAGAAGTTTCTATAAGACAGAAAAAATTCTCTAAGTATGGACGCGCGAAGCTAAAATTAGAACGCGCGAAGCTAAGAATAGCGCCACGCGAAGCTAAAAATTAGACCGCGCAGAACTTAAAAGAGCCTCGCGTTTTTAGCGCGACTGCTACTTAAAAGAGCCTCGCGTTTTTAGCGCGACTGCTACTTCAAAGAGCCTCGCGTTTTTAGCGCGACTGCTACTTAAAAGAGCCTCGCGTTTTTAGCGCGACTGCTACTTAAAAGAGCCTCGCATTTTTAGCGCGACTGCTACTTAAAAGAGCCTCGCATTTTCAGTGCGACTGCTACTTAAAAGAGCCTCGCGTTTTCAGCGCGACTGCTACTTAAAAGAGCCTCGCGTTTTCAGCGCGACTGCTACTTAAAAGAGCCTCGCGTTTTCAGCGCGACTGCTACTCAAAAGAGCCTCGCGTTTTCAACGCGACTGCTAAAATAGCCTCGCGCTTTAAACGTGAGGATGACGCGATAACTTCGCGTAAGAAGGCAGTCAGAGACTTTTCTTCTTCTCCAAGCCTTATGGCAGGAGTACGGCGATCTCGCCGGTAAAGGAGTTGATTGATCAGTTAGATTTAAGCCAAATCACTCTAAAAATGTTCTAAAGAGTCTCGATGGAGAGATTCTTACCCCCGATAGGCGAAATGTGGGCTGGCGCGTCACTGCCTTGGCCGCCACCACTGCTTGCGCCAGTCGCCGAAGATGGAGCCGCTCGAGAAGTAGCACGAGTTTTGGGAGCCATTGCTGTGAAAAATCGACTGAAAATTTGGAGAAACTCGGTCGGAAGGAGATTGGGTCGTCTGAACTCTGATCGCCTGAATCTCTAAGTTTCTGGAAAATTCTCAAATAGAGTGAGAAGGCTAAGAAATAGAGATTTCTTTTAAATGGAAGGAACCGCCTCTTGGAATTCGGCGCGAATTTCGGAGAAAGTGACTGGTCAGTTACTCTCTAAAACGCGAAGCTATTAGCCTCGCGCGACTAAGAAAAAGCGAAGTTGATTAACTCCGCGCAACTATACAAAACGCGAGGATAGCCTGTGCCTTAGCTTCGCGTTTTCATGGAAAAACTTAGATTTTCTGACGAGTGCAATTAGGCGCTTCCGTCTAAGTTAAAGTGATCATTATCCGATCATCTAAGTTGCGCAGAAGTGCCTTAGACTATTTTACCAAAATTATTAACCATCTGTTTGTTGAGCAAGCAAAATTCTTGAAGCCAACAGATAGAGAGGAAAATAATTTATCTTTATTCATGAAGCAAAAGATTACAAAGAGGGAGTTATAGCTCTCCCAAAAGCTTTTATATGATCAAACTCATCAAATAAGCAAAAACAACAGGATTTCTCTACGGAGTGTTGAAGCTCAGTTCCCTGGTTCACATGCAAAAGAAAATTCAAGATTTCTCTACGGGGTGTTGAAGCTCAGTTCCCTGGTTCACATGCAAAAGAAAATTCAAGATTTCTCTACGGGGTGTTGAAGCTCAGTTCCCTGGTTCACATCTCCTCTGCAAATGTCAACTAGGATCTGTCATCTGAAATGAAGCACGAGAGGAAAGGAAAGTGCTGCACTGAAGCGCAATTCTGCACTGCAAGTGCTGCAGCTCCTTATTTACAGCCCCTTCTGGAGTTTATCTCTCGGAGCCAGAGCTTGAAACTTGCAACTATGTTGTAAAGCATATGCTTCTGACTTCCTTAGAGTCACTTCTGCTGATGAAGATCGATGGACCCACATACATTCCTCTTCAGAAAGGATTGGACTTACTGCAAAAGGAACAGAGTTTCCAAAAGAATGAAAACGCGGAGCTAAGCTAATTCCGCGCACAGTTGAAGAAATAGCCTCGCGCTTTAAACGCAGAGGATGATGCGCTAACTTCGCATAAAGGGGGACAAGATTTCTTTCTGCTCTTTCCTTCTCTTTCAAATTTATAGCAACTGCTAATCAAAGATAGCCTCGCAATTCATCGCGACTGCTAATCAAAGATAGCCTCGCAATTCATAGCGACTGCTAATCGAAGATAGCCTCGCAATTCATCGCGACTGCTAATCAAGGATAGCCTCGCGGATTCATTGAGACTACTAGTAAAGCCCCGCGTTTCAAGCGCGAGGACGACACAATAAAACGGCGATCTCGCCAACAAGACAAAGCAATCGTCCAGAATAAACCAAGCCAAAATATCTCAGAATGGTTCTTAGAAAACCAAGAGATGAGGTTTTTACCTTCGGAAGACGCTGCATAGACTGGTTCGCCGTCGCGTCTACCTTCACGGCTGCTGCCATCAACGCCGGCCAACTTGCGAAAAGCCAAACTCCTCTGGAGAGACATCCTATGAAGAATTGAACGAAGATCAGTTGAAGAGCATTCGTGAGTCACTCGAGTTCTCAGAAATTCTTCGGATGAGATGAAGAAGAAGATAAGCCGGAAGCTCTATTTAAACAGAATTTTCGTCGCTTGGTATTCGGCGTGGAAACTCAGGGTAATTAATGACATAATTACTCATTTCACTGAAGACGAAGTGAAGCTGATTAGCTCCGCGTAAGTGAGCGCAACGCGAGATAGACTTGGTATTCTAACTCCGCGTTTCAGTTTAGAGATCCAAAGTATTTCAAAATCTGCTAAGTTCGAAGTCATTTTGAAAACTTTGGAGGGGGTTCTGTTGGCAGTGAAAATTTCTAAGTTAAAAAGGATTTTCCACAACAGAACGCGGAGCTAATTCAATAGCCCCGCGTTTGGTTATATTAACCCTGCGTTTGAATAAAACACGGAGATGTTTAATAGCTCCGCGTTGATTCCGCAGTCTGGCTTGTATTAGCTTCGCGTTGGAGTAAAATGCGGAGATGATCAATAGCTCCGCGTTAGCTCCGCGTTTTGGTTATTTAGCGTCGCGTTTTGATGCGATTAAAGCTCCGCGTAAGCAGATAACCAGAATCTCAAATTGATTGAGATTATGATTCTGGGCTTATCCAAATACCCGAATTAAGTCTAATCAGAATTCCATCAAAACTAAGATATTTGATTGGAATCCTTGATGAATGCGAGTTCCATTTAGATAGAAACTCTTGCATTAACCTGGGGCTATAAATACTTTCCTGGTGAAACCCTTGGGAGCTCTTTTTGATCTTTTGGAAGTTTTGGTAAAGTTCGAGTTACGCGTGAGGGCCTTGAACTAATCAAAACCAGAGATCAGAGTCTGCTGCTTCTTTTTGGCATCGGAAGCCTCCTATCGATCCTTTAGCAATTCAAGTACGCGAGAGAGCCTTGAAGCCTTTGCTGATCATCTTCTGAAATCTTGGAGAATTCAAGTTACGCACAGAGCCTTGAGTTCGTGAAGATCAGAGAAAATCACCATCTTCTTTCTGGAGTTCTTGAGAAGTTCGAGTTACGCGAGAGAGCCTTGAACGAATCAAAGCCAGAGAAGATCGTCTATATTCGGCCGATATCTTTAAAAGAGAAGATTTCAACGTACCGATCGTCCAAAGGAACTGCTTGACAGATCCCATCGCCACAGATCCCACAACTATTGTAAAAGAGAGCGATTGAAATATAAAATCCTCTCGTTTGTTCTTTTTTATATCTTGTTCACTTTCATTGTAATTTAAGTTAATTCAATGGGAGGAAGCGAAGGAACTTTTGCGACGAACAGGCACGAACTTTGCTTCTCCTCAGGTTTCTTTTCGTTGTACGAGTGGGAGGAACCTCCTTCTCTGCATAACAGCTTTGCGGAGCGGGTGGTGGTCGCTTCCCATTGTTGAAGCGGGGACTTTGGTCCACTGTGCTTGAGAGATCAAGAGTCTTTATCGGAACTGGCAGAGAGCCCGTTGTTAAGGAAGGGGATTTCGGACTATCTTGGTCCGTTGATTCCCTTAACTGGGCTCCTTGGGAATTGACCCCTTGGAGATTTTATGGTATTCCCTTAGGGAAGTAGGGCTCTTGGAGCCTGAAGAAAGAAATTCTTCATACCTTTCCTGATCGACGTAAATGGTGAGCGAGTCGACCATACTACCAACTGGAATGTTGTCAGATTGAGCTACCACCAAGTCACCGGAGGTGATGGTAGTCCCCAGCGGAGTCGCCAATCTTCTGTTGGCCATGAAAGTTGCACGCTCTTTATATCGAAGTCTTTTCAATAAAAAAGTTACAATCAAACGGTTTCCCGTTTACAGAAGATGAGGAATATTGCTCTCCCTCTTTGTTTAATACTAGGCTTCTAGGTAGCTATGGAGAACGATCCTGCTCTACGTTGACACTCCGTACAATTTCTCTCAGTTGGCTAAAGGGAAGAGAAAGGTTTTTTTTTTTTTTTTTTGGCTCTTGATCGCAAAGATAGTTTTTCAGAAGAAGCTCCTCTTGTCGTGCTCTCCTCTGTCTCTGTCCGTGTGTCTTTCGCTCCCCGGGTTTTATAGGAGGCTTGGAGTAACGTCCCGCCATATTTTGCTCGACCGTTAGCTCCCACTATTCTAGAAGTGCCGCCATATTCGTTAGGTGGTTATTCCCACGATCGAAGTAACGCCGCTGCATTCATTTGGCAGTTATTCCCACGATCCGATGTGGCAATTCTTCTGTTCGGGTCGGGTGACTTTGTATTAAACCCCCACCCGAAATCTATAGGTAGTGTCGCGAATCTCAGCTTTAGATTCGCGAGCCTGTTCCGTCGTCTGGATCGCGGACCTCAGTTTCTTAAATTCGTGGACCTCAGTTTCTTAGATTTGCGGACCTCAGTTTCTTAGATTCGTAAATCTCAGTTTCTTAGATTCGCGGACCTTAGTTTCTTAGATTCGCGGATCCGATGAGTTGCGGGCTTCTATCTCTGAATTCGTGAATATGCTTTGCTTTTCCAGAATTTTTCGCCGACAACCCCTTGCGGTAGTCCACTGTTCATCCTGTAGTAAATCAGGGTGGACCCACATGACTTTCCCCTTTTGAGTTGTTACGGGGACAAGTCCTTCTTGTGACTTTTTATGCGGGTCATGGTTTTTCGTAACCAGCTTCCATTTTGGTATTGGGGTCACTCATGCGGGGAACTCATGGGTTCCAACCACTAGGGTTGCCATATTAGCAGTGACTTTCTTTTGTTTCTCTTTAAGCGTCAGAACTCCAGCTTCTATTAGTGCTTGATTCTGTTCTTCAGAGGGTAACAATCCCTGGTAGGGTGTCCAACATTCCTGTGGTAAGAACAATAGTTGGGGTCGTTGGTTTTACAGCGTCCTCCGGTTTTCTATTCTCCGGGAGTTTCAACATTCCCTTCCTAAGGAGTAGATGAAAAAGTGTAGGCATTTGCTCTGCCTTGAAGGTATAGGTCCTCTCTTACTGGGGCTTATTTTGTCTCGCGCCCTTTTGATTTTGGGGTTTTGGGTTCGGAGGATTTGTATTCTCTGACGCCATCGCCGCTTTCCCTTTATTCTTATTATTATTTTGAGTATACGGCCTATTATTTCCAGTATTTCTTGATCCACAAGACTCCTCAACTCGACGGATCAAGTTCTCGGCTTGCTCTTCTCATTTGAGCAAATCCCTCCATGTCTTAGACTCTACGGCCCTCATTTTTAGGAGCATGTTAGTCTTAAGATTATGTCGACATGTCTCTACCAGAGTTTCCTGGACCATTCCGTATTTGCAATGCACGGATTTCTCCCAGAACCTTTCTATGAAGTCTTTTACTGTTTCTTGTTCCCCTTGTTTAGTTGCAAGGAGGGAATGAACCGTAATTTCGGTATCATCCTCAAAGAAACGTGCGAGAAATAGTTTCTCAACATCAAACCAGGTATTAATAGTACCTGGGGGCAGCTGCATAAACCAAGTGAAGGTAGGCCCTCGCAAGGTACTTGCGAATATCTTGGTCATTACTGGGTCATTGCCCATTAAATGCCCTGCTTAGGACAAAAAGTAGTAAATATGTTGACTGGGAGATCCTTTCCCGTCATACGGCTCCAATTTGAGCGGTTTGTATTTTTTCAAGGTATGGTGCCAAATCCCATTCAGGCGGATATGGTCTTGAGACCCCTGATTCTTTCAACTCTTTTTTGTTCATTAATATTTCGAGTTGACTTTGTAACTTCTCTATTTTCTCTTCATGTGGATCATGAAAGGAATACTTATCTTCGTCCTCATACGTCGAGTGGGTTTTTTCTTCTTTATCTTCTTCGTTCATTTTATTGAACGGAGTTTCTTTTCCCTTTTTGATGTTATCCTCGACGATTTTTTGGGTATTCTCAATCACTTTTGAGAGCATCATTTTGAGATCCTCGATTGTTTTTTGTTGCTCTCGAATCATTTGTTCTTGAGCTTCAAATCTCTGGTCGATATCATCAGATCTATTCATCATATATGATGTTGACTTCAATTTAGATGATACCGAAGAACGAGGAGAGGCTATGGCCGAATTATCACTATCGTCATCATAAGAACCCTTCACGAGTTTCTTATAATTTCTGGCCGGGATAGCGCCTGACTTAAGCTGGGTAAAATGATTAGGTTCTTCATCACTTGATTCTGAATCACCATTCTTTTCTATGATTTTCTTACCCTTACCGACCATGTTGGAAGTTACAACTCTCCATTCTTCTCGGGGAGTAGTCTTTGTTTTCTTAGCAGGGCTTTTGTCCGACTTATTTAATCGGTCAAACACCGATACCCTATTCTTGCTGCAGCAACAATTATCGATTACAGCGGATACCGCTGTCATAAGCTGCTGGCAGTGACAAGTTGGTTCAGATTGAACTTGTTCTATACTTCTCTTCTTGGTCAAATACTCCCTGAGATCAATGACTTTAGTCATGGAATTATGGGACCCATTCAACTGTTGAGAGGGTCCAGGAGCCCACTGAAACTTCTTGAGATTACTGGAGTCCAGTTCTGGTCCATTAGTGTGACGATCAGTCCTGATTTTGTATTCGGATTGATCTACGCGGAGCTGAGAGATAGCTTCGCGTTTTAGAATGCGGAGCTGAGAATTAGCTTCGCGTTTTGTGTCGCGGGGCTGAGAAATAGCTTCGCGTTTTAGAACGCAGAGCTGAGAATTAGCTTCGCGTTTTGCTACGCTAGCCTCGCGTTTTACGCTGGCTTGGCGTTCCTGCAGAAGTTTATCTTCTGGAATCTTTGCCCCACGTGGAAGAAAATTCTTGCATGCTGGCTTACTCTTGCGATTAACGCAAGTCACAACTTCGCGTCTAGCGCGATTTTTACGATTAACGACAATTTGCCAATCATCTTCGCGATTTACGCGGAGCTGAGGAATCTTGCGTTTATCGCAAGTACTACTGGCTTCGCGTTTATCGCTAAACTCAGTATTAGTCTCGCATGGAGAATTGTACGCTGGCCTTAAGGAAATTTTATCCTCGCGTTTATCGCGAGTGTCAAAAATCTTGCGTTTATCGCAAGTAGTACCGGTTTCGCATTTATCGCTAAGCCCAGTAATAGCCTCGCGTGGAGAATCACACGCTGGTTTTAAGAAAATTTTATCCTCGCTTTTCTCGCGAGTATCACAAATCTTGTGTTTATCGCAAGTTGAACTGGCTTCGCGTTTATCGCTAAGTCCAGTGATAGCCTCGCGTGGAGAATCACACGTTGGCTTTAAGGAAATTTTATCCTCGCGTTTATCGCAAGTGTCACAAATCTTGCGTTTATCGCAAGTTGAACTGGCTTCGCGTTTATCGCTAAGTCCAGTAATAGCCTCGCGTGGAGAATCACACGCTGGCTTGTTCTTGCGATTAACGCAAGTTGCAGCTTCACGTTTAACGCGATACTGACTGGTCTTGCGATTAACGCGAGCCAGTTTGCAAGGGACCATAGCCTCGCGTTTTATGAAGTTAGCCTCGCGTTCAAGGCGGGCTTTGAGGGCCTTTCGCCTAGCTCTCCAATTTCTATTTTGGAGTTGGGTTCTGGTCAATCCAGTTTCCATGCCTTCTTCGGCAGTAAAGAGGCCATCCTCTGTTAGGATTTCATACCCAAACAACGGCTCTATAACCGCGGTCTCCAAGGATCCCCCTTCATCGGTGGATATCTTTTTACCTGTTCCTCGGGTATTGGAGCGTACGCGACGATAGTGTCGCGTTTCGTTCAGATTACCTGATTCAGATGAGAGATACTCCTCATACTTCTGCTGGTCGATTTCCACGACCAGCATATCTACGTCGGATCCGATCCAATCGACGTCAGATTGCGCAACGATCTCTTCTCTGGTGAAAGAGACCTCTCCCACTGTGGTCGCCAGTTTGTTCGCAACATAAATTCTTTACTTTCCTTCCATTGAATACAGCTTAGATTACAATGAAAGAGAACAAAAAAAGAAGAACAAATGAGAGGATTTTATATCTTAATCGCTCTCTTTTACAATATAAACGTGGGATCTATGTGGCGATGGGATCTATCGATGTAGCTCCTTTGGACTATCTGACGAAGAGGGTCTTCTTGCTCTTGATGAAGAAGAAGCCGGCCGACTCTTGGATCTTGATCTTCTCTGCTCTTCACGAATTCAAGACTCTATGCATAACTCGAATTCTCTAAGATGCTTAAAGGATTTTCAGAAAAAGATCTCTAGGGCTTCCCTAAAGGGGTATTTATAGGCTTAGGATGATATGAGAGTTTCTATCTAAATAGAATTTGTATTCATCAAGGATTCCAATCAAATATTTTAGTTTTGATTTAAATCTCTTGATTTAAAATTCTGATCGGACTTAATTTGGGTATTTGGATAAACCCAGATCATAATCTCAATCAATTTGAGATTCTGATTATCTGCTCACGCGGAGTTAATCTCTCCACAACGCGGAGCTAAGAGACCAGAACGCGAAGCTATTGATTAGCTTCGCATTTTGCTCAAACGCGAGGCTAAAATAGCCAATACGCGGAGCTATTGAGTTAGCTCCGCGTTCTGTTGTGGAAAACTATATTTACTTAGAAATTTTCACTGCCAACAGATGACACCCATCACGTCAGCCCATTCGGTGCGGTGACGAAGCTCTCCGTCCTTCTTGAAATTATTGTTTTCCCTGACTTCGGATATTAGGGTTTGGATTTTGAGGGGAGATTCGTTGGAGAGAGGAGCCGCTTCGAGTGGCGGTGCTCCCCCCGCTCTATGCTTAGTGAGAATCCCTCCGCCGATGGATACAAGGTTGCCTAATAGATTAAATCATGGCTTTTCTTTCATTTGTAGAATTTATGCCGATTCAGTTCAAGCATGAAGTTGTTTGCCTGAGAGTGCATGCCTCATCCAAGCAGAAACCAATGCTTGTGATGATAAGTCAGCATCCGTGGCCAGTGGATGAACTCCTGTTGCTGGCATGCAAGATAGCTGATATTGTTTCTCCATGATCAGTAACTTTCTGAATCTCTGATTAGGATTCAATCATACCAGTCTTTGGGGTTCAACACCCTACTCTTTCATTGGATTCGACATCAGGTAGATCGAATATAATACTAGATTACTTTTATCCCACATCAAATTGTCATTCCATTTAGCCTTGGAGGGGAGCGGCGGCGGCCAAACTATCAATCCGAACCAGCACCCTTCCAATCGGGAATTTCCAAAGCAGCACACCGAGTCTATTAATTATATATATATATATATATATATATATATATATAAAAGGAAACGGAAAATACACTGACGTAAAAAAAGTTCCTTCATCGCCGCTTAGGTGGTCCAATAAAATTGTTACACGTATCGTCATTCAAAGTAATAAATAAATAAATTCGCTTAACTGTCTTTTGAGTGATGATACATGTAATAATTTTATTGGACCATCTAAACGTGAATTTCCCATTTACTATATATATATATATATGACAGCTGATCCAAGGGCAGGGCCACTGATCAAGTGGCGTTTACTTGATCTTTCATATAAGCATATAAAACTAAGAAAGCTGAAAACCATACAAGCTCATACTGCTTAAACGTACAGATAGAAAACCTATATGCATCCCTGCTTATTAATAATAACGCTTGCATTATTATTATTATTATTATTATTATTACTGAGGAGGATTGCCAAATGGTGGCGGCATGATGTAACCCATGCCACCAGGATTTGGCCCAGGACCTGCAGCATAACCCCACATCCTAGGCCCTGGCCCTGGCCCTGGGATGATGTTACCACCCCCATAAGACCCACCTGGTCTGTAGGGCGGTGGCTGGTAAGGCGGCATGGGAGGTTCGACGAGTCCACTTGGTGGCCGGGGGCCGCCAACGATGATGGTATTACTCCCACGAGCATAATTGCCCACTCCAACCTGCACACTTTTAAACCCTCTGAAATCGTTGTCGCAGACCTGAATGTTGTTGTTACCGCCAGCTGAGTAATTGTCAACGCCAATCAAAAGATCATCTCCATCTGCCACGTTCCCGGAGATGAAGCCTGTGTTAGCTTCGGCAGCGTGGTTTCCTGATCCCAGGTGCACCCTGTTTCGTCCTCCGACGACCAGGTTGTCGTTGATCTCGATGTTGATGTCGCTGGCCGACGTATTGCCCACGCCGATACGGACGGTGCCGTCGGTGGTGCCTGATGCTGGTTCGGAGGCTGGAGGGCTCGGGCTTGGTTCGTGGCCTGCAGGTGAAGGATCTGGGCTTAAGGAAGGATCGGTTCCTTCGGGTTGGGGTTGCTCTTGTTGACTGTGGGGGCATCCATTTGCATTGCAAGGCCTGGAGGGTTCACAGGAGCTTTCACAAGCCTGGTAACAAACAATCAATCAATCAACAAACAAACTAGAGGTCAGGTGAGTGACTTATTTCTTTCTTTCTTTCTTTCTTTCTTTTTTCTTTTTGTTGTTGCAGGAGACTAATTAACAGCACAAGCAAGTTAAAGAGAGAGAGACAGAGAGAGAATCTAACCATTTCGTTTGTGGGTAATTGATGAACCAAGACTCGACAGACTTGGTATTGGATAACTATAATTATCTTGGAAGTTTGATGGTTTTTCTTTTCGACTTCCAAATAGATGAGATTAATTTCAACACCTTCACACTGCAAATGCAAATGAAGGTCTATTTGAGGGCACCAAAAGAACTTCTAGATTCATCGGAGATTTAAAAAGATGGAAGCTTAAGTCCTACTCCCTCACCAAAGTGCTTTCTCATTAATTTTCTTGTTAAGTGGGAAACTTTATTCGTGACAGGACAGAGGACTTTACCTTTTTCATATTCTAGCTAATTTGGTTCGTTCCCAATCCATCTTTGATAGGGAAAAGACTATTCCTAGTTGCTGTTTGATGGAGACAGTACCAGAGGGTGTTCGGGATATGGATGAATATGAGCACATTGCATTTCTAGAAACTATATGTGAAGGACTTCATTATTAAGAATGAGCATTTCTTTTTAAAAAGTCATAACTACGTGCAAGCATCCTGCACATTCTGGAGGACGAGCTACAGACAAGGAAAGGCAGCAGCAGTAGGAGAATAAGAGCCACAGTAGAAGGAAGCAGCCAGACTGGTGGATTTGCTGCCTAGCCAGAAGGAGCAGCATTAGGAGGAGCATCACCTAGGTTTTCGCCAATTTTGGCAGAACCGAACTGAACCTAGTAAGACTAAGAACAAAGAAGGAATCGAACTAGTTCGGTTCTATTCGGTTAGAAACTGAATTTTGAATAAAATTTATATAAAATTATAATTATACTGGTATTAGTAAACATATCTTTTTAAATTATTCAATTGGTGTTGAATTTATTATCTAATACACACATGTATATGTATACAACAACAACAACAACTAAGCCTTTTATCCCAAGTATTTGGGGTAGGCTACATGAACAAAAAAAATAGAATCACGTCGGATCGATCACTTTGATATTCCTTCTTCATTCATTTCTATCAAGTAACATCTCCTTATTTAAACATCTAGACTTCATATCTTTGCACATCACATCCATTCATGTTTTCTTCGGTATTCTCTTCGTTCTTTTAACTTGTCCTACAATAATAAACTCCTATCTTCAAACTGGTGCACTTGTAGGCCTACATTGCACATAAACAAACCATCGTAAGCGATTTTCTCGCATTTTCTCATCGATAGAAACTATACCTATTTTAGTATGAATATCTTAATTTCTCACTTTATCTATCCTAGTGTTGCCACACATCCAACGGAGCATGCACATCTCTGCTATACTTATCTTCTGTGAATAACATTTCTTTATAACCCAACATTCCGTGCCATATAATAAAGCTGATCTAATAGCAGTCTTATAAAATTTTCCTTTCAATCTTAACGGAATGTTACGGTCACATAAAACTCTCGTTGCCCTCCTCCATTTCAACTGGCCAGCTTGTTAAGTGGATTGCAATAACATGATTCTTTTTTTTTTTTTTTAAAGTAATCTATTAACTTGTTATCTGTTTTTTTTTTTTTTTTTTTTTTTTTTTTTTTTTTTTTTTTTGCTAATCTAATTTGATATCTGTTAAAAGAGTAGAATGATAAATATTGCTGTGATAGTGATAAAGAGCTCCCACACTCAGAGAATATATTGCCAGTCTCTTTCAGATGTAAACAAATAAAAACTAAATAGTTTACAGAAATTTTATCAATAAACTTAGTTTTGATTATTCGTCACATCCTTTTCCCTTCTCTCAATGTCCAACTGCATCCTAACAGAAAGAGAAACACCCATTAGAATCTAATAAAGTCAAAACAGCCAAAAATAAAAAGGTGTAAATAAAATAAAGCCAAAACAGACGAGCATGTAAAATTATATCAAATCTGTTGCGCCCATCGTTCACATTCAACGACAAATTACAACCGTTACTAAGCTTGCATGTCACATATTATCCACATCAGTAAAACAAAATTGGTAGCATCTACATATTCAAGCAGTAAAATAAGAACGTTCGTGATAAATCTTCATATTGTGATGCTAAAACTGATGCAATTGGCCGCATAATGCTTCTTGTTGTCTCTCAGGCCAGTACCCAACCATCAGAGTATCCTCTAGGCTGTAAAGTATTCCTCCAACGATTACCAGCAACAACAATATTTAAAGGCCTACCTGATGGGTTTCCAACTCCAATATCCACACTACCAGGCCTCCCTCTGAATCCATTGTCACGAACGATCAAGTTTGTTGTCACGGACTGAGGCGTTTCCCATTCCAAAAGAAAGGTCCCGTGTTGAATCCACAACATTGCCATAAACCTGAGATCTCAAGTCCCTGGATGCATAATTTCCAGATCCAAGATGTATACTTTCTCGTCCTTGTATCAACCTATCATAATGGATGGTTATGTCAAGGTCTCGAGCAAAGGTGTAGCCCACACTCATCCGGGCATTGTTACTCGACCAATATGCATCTTCGTGGTGACAAGCACCACACTGTGAAGGGTTGGATCCTCTCCTTGAGTTAGAACCTCGGTAATAGGGTGTCGAATTTGGAGGTGGTAGTCAATTGAGGCACCCAATTGTACTGCATGGCCAGGATGGGTGGCAATTACTCCAGCAAGGCTGCCAACAAGCGGTAAAGAGAACAAGATGTTGAAACATTAGCAAGTGAAGAAAACAAGATAAACAGTATATCTCTATTAGTTCCTCCCCAGTTGAGGGTACTGAATACATAAAGAGAGTAAGCAAGTATGAGAGAGAACCATTTTCTCAAAAGCAATCTGTGAGAGTGGATCTTCTTCTGCAAGAAATTGGTCTTTGCAATTTTCCCCGCCCACTGTACTATTACACTTGTTATTAAAGTAAAAGTTAATGTGCGTGTGTGTGTGTCTGTGAGAGAGAGAGAGAGAGAGAGAGAGAGTACTACCAACAAACATCAACCCAAAGTAACATAAAACAAATCAGATACCAATTTTTTCACTATCTGGAATATAGAGAGAATGGAATCAGTCTTTGAGAAAAGGTGGATTGCAGGTCCATATCATATTTATCATGATATATATGCAATGGAATAAAAAGTTTTAAAACCCAACCTTTAAGAAAGGAATAGTTGCTAAACTTGGCTTCCAATCTGTTTTGAAATCATCTAAGCCTGTTGAAACTTGATATGATTCTTCCAAATCAAATCACAAAGATCATGGTTAATGCCATAATGGTATGGGTTTAAATCTACATATACTTTATAGTGCATTATTAATGTCATGGAGAAGTCCAAAGTTATTCATACTCTAGTGCATGATTTTGATTCTAAAGTTATTCATACTCTAGTGCATGATTTTGATTCTCTTGTTAATTTCATTATCAGAAAAGCACCTCAAATTCGAAAATTATGGACAACAACCAAGCTTTCAAACAACAAAATCGGTATCGGTATCTATATCAGAAGCTTGAAAGATATTTTCTTCATCAGTCTTATGTCATTTAGCAATAAAATAACTCTAACATACCAGTAAAGGACAGAAGGTCCTGAACAAGAAAGAGATCATTTAAAACAAAGGTAGTAATCAGATGTCATCCACACTCACAAGCTTTCAACGAAAACTTTAATATACAAAAGCCAAGCAGCTCGTATTTACATATGACGTACTGAAATTCAATCAAACAAAATCAAACATCAAAGATCAACATCCAACAGTCCACGTACTGGTGAATAAAGATACTTTTTAAAGTAGCCTCTTTGGCATCTGATCTTTTTAAAAAGATATTTGCTGAGTGCTAACCTTTTTTTCTCCTCCCCCTTTCATTAGCACTCACAAGTGCTCCTCTTCCACCTAAGGTCTGTCTCCCCACTTGTGGAACCAAAACAAACATGGGAGGAGGTAACCAGCGCTATTCTGGCCCACCGCAACCTCCATGGTCAAGGCCTCCTCCAAGGCAAGGACCACTAGATCAAGCTTCATATTTTGGGGAATACCCTCCTCCAGGTCAACACCCTGGAGGAAATAGTGATAATCCAACATGGGGCTATACAGGGGGAGGATACTACAATCCTTATTTCAGCAGCATGCCTCAAGGTTTCCAACATGGTGGATGGCAAGTTTCTGGTAACACCTCCAGCTACATGCCTCGACCACAGAGGGTTCCATACCGGGGAACCAATGGTTATCAAGGTGGTAATGGCCCTGATCCAGGGATCCAAGTTTATGATAACGTCGTAACCGGTGACCCAAGGACAGTGATGATTGGTGAAGGCAATCATACAAGGGGACAGGTAAGGGGGCGGATTAGTGGAAACCGTATCTTCCGTTCTTGATATATGTATTTACTTTTGTATTGGCTATTCTCTGTAGCTGAAATCTATAAATATGCTACAGGTCCTATTGTATTATGCTTGTACAAATTGACTTGAGAGTGTTATCAATGTTAGATCCTTATCCAAAGGTCAAGGACTCATGAGGTATACTTCTTTCAAAAAAATTGCAGTACTGTCCATATTTCCATTGGTTCTCCATTGAAGTTCTGATCAGAAGATCTTATCATATCAGATAATTTAGTATTGATGTTTAATTTTACAGATGAAGCGACTTGAATTTCTACAGAAAATAGGCCATTAGTTCAAACTCAACAAAGCTATAGGAATTAGGCCAGAACATTTCAGACAAGTGATTTAGGTTTCTGGTAGAAAATAAAAGGATAGAGCACTTCAAATAGATGACTTGGCTTTCTGATAATAAATAAATGGATAGAATATTTCACACAAGTAATTTAGCTTTTGAATAAAAGGATAATTTCAGACAAATTTCTGAACTAATCATGACTTTCCCAAATAATAAAAATCACAACAACCCATTTTGTGAAGGGTGGAAAAAGATCCACCATGTGAGCCTATCCTCTAATACTTGCAAAGAGGCCTAATCTAGTTGCGTCATATTGTAAGGAAAAACAAAGTTGACGAGAGAAGAGAGATGCAAAAATCCGAATATTTGCTAAAGAAGAAACGTGAACCCCCAATCGTTTTTTTATTTTTTCAAATCTATCAATACAAATTTAGATCATGAATTCATAGCCTAATAAATTTATCTATCCTTAGTATCTTCGGTTGCAAGGAAGATACCTTCCCAGTCAAATACCTAGAAATTTCTATTAACCAGGGAGGTTAACTAAGTATGGCCGGATATTGCTCTGACTCCTTAGAGAGAAATGTTGAGGGCTGAAGAGGGAAGCCTTAGATGGTAGGATTATCCTTCGAAATACAGTTCTCTCAGCCTCCCCCACTTCATATTTTTTTGTTCCAACTCCAGTGGGTCAGAGACAAAATTGACCAGATTGGAAACAGATTTTTCTTGGAAGGTTCATATGAGACCACTAAGAAATATCACTTAGTGACATAGGGGCAGGTTTGCAAGCCTAAGAAAGAAGAGAGGGTTAGTGGTGGTAGAGCTGCGAACCTTCAATTTATCTTTAATAGAGGTTTGCATTAAAGAGGTTTGCAAGCCTAAGAAAGAAAATAGGGTTTGAGTGGTAGAGCTACGAACCTTCAATTTACCTTTAATATTCAAATGGTGGTGGCATATTCTAATCCATCCACAGAGAACCCTCCAGCTATTGCTAACTGGAACTTTGCGTTACAAACCTAGAAACTCCTCACATTTCAGGATTTTGGACGGGAGTGACGCTTACCATAGCGTTTTTTCATGATGTGCTTCATTCAAACTGGTAAAGGAAATAGTATATCATTCAGGCATGACCAATGGTATTAACATGTGCCTTTAAGGTGTTTTTCCTGAGGTTTCCGATCAAGACCATGATAAGGAAGTAGTTGTCAAGGACTATTGGCACAAAAATAGATGGAGCTTGGCAATAAGAAATTGTGCATAAATAGATTCTAAGAGACAGATAGACTTCTTTGCGACACACACTAGAAGATATTTCTCCAATAGATCGGAGAGAAGATATCCTTGAATGGATGGAAAATGAAGGGCATCTTCTCAATTAAATCCACATACAGGCACTTCATAGATGGAGGACATAGACTGGCATGTGCTGGCTTGATTTGGAAACTAAATGTCCAATGACAGTCCAAAATGTTACTGTGACTCGTTGCGAAGAACGCCTTACCTACCTAGCCAAAGTAGCAAAGTTGAGGGTGGTCAGGACCTAACATCAGTGGTCTCTAAATCTTATGTAGAACTACATAATATCTTATCTTAACTTGTGAGTTTGCAGTGCGTTTATGGCACAGATGTGCTGCCTTGCTCAACCTAACTATAGACATGTTAGTGGTGGACAAATGGAGCAGAACTAGAGTAAAAGGAAAGCCATCTAATTTAAATTCGATTATGACTGTAACATTATGCTCGCACATTTGGAGAGAAAGAAATAGCATAATTTTCAAGGATATTTCTCACTCTATTGAAATATGCCTCATTTTTATTATTCATGACACTATTTTTTAAACAGGTTTATATTTAGAAGGAGAGCGCATTCAGTTAGCAAAAGATCCTTCAAATAAGGAGGCCTCGACACTGAAATTTGTGGCCCCTGACGCGCTATTATTACTGACGATTCTCGTGCAGAGAGGGAGGCCCTAGACCAGCTTACATCCTGAGGTCTCGCTGGTCTTATTGGGGGTTGCTTTCTAAGCTTTTCTTTGTCTACTATTTATTTTATGCTTTCTCTTGGATTATTTTTTTGATTGTTTAGTAGTTTTTCCATGAACCATTTTGTTTTGTTATGGTTTATTAATAGAGCGCGTGGACCGTAGTAGCTTGCTATAAAAACTTCAACCAAAAAAAAAACTATATCAAAAGTTATTGTATTACTATCCATGCTCTTCAAGAGTATATGCATATGATGCTCTAGATTATTAAAATATTTTGACGAGAGGTGGTTTAGCTCATTGTCTACAAGTAAATAGACAATTCCTCATGATATTTCATGTCTAACAACTCCACCAAGCTGCTTCCAATAGAGATGTAGAAATTAGGATGTCGTGTCTCCTCACCTGAGTCTTCCTCCGAGACACCATTGGTGGTCATATGATTTGGGTCCAAGGTGAAGCATTTGCTAGTGGTCACCCTAAAATAGTTCTATGGTTTTGGACCAAATGGAAACATAAGGTGTAGACAGTTCTTTGCAAAAGTATTTAACACTGAGTAGTACCTCCAACGTTCTTTGCCTCGATTAATATGAGATAACACAGATCAAGCAATTTTGTGCCACATATCCAAAGAAACACCAATTTCCATGGTGGTGGTATTGTAGGAATTTTATGTACAGCTTTTGTTCTAAATCAGAAAACTAATAGTTAATGCAGGTATGATGGAGAGATGACTATAAGACCTTAGTAGGTACACTGTTTCAGTCATGAGTAGGTACACTGTTTCGGTCATAAGTAGACTCAGGGCATTATAGAAGGATTAGTGAGACAAATCCTTCAGTTATCTCAGTCATATATCTCCCTAGCATGGTGATGAAACAATAGTAGAAACTATGCTAATTAGGAATTCTCCTTGATTGAAATTGAACGAGATGTCCAATTTATGACGTCCAATTTATGACGAACGATAACTGGATCTATAGGATCTTTGATTTTTGATTTTTTTTTTTTTCTTTTATAAATTTTTCAATGCACGTATCCTTAATTCCTTGAAAAATATAGAATTTGGTCTAAATATTCTCAAAAAAAAACTGCTACGACGAAAAAGATGACTAATCCATAAACATATACAAAATGAAGAATTACAAATTATTTGTTATAATCCCACCTTCTCAATTTGCTATTATTATTATTATTAGTTTTTCCAAATTCAAGTCCATTGCCATAATTTACTACAGAAAGGACAGGAATCTAAGTACAAGCTTACAAAATTAACAACAAAACCCTTTTAAAACTCAAAATTACTTTATGGTAACGATTTCAAGACGCTGAAGAAAAATTCCGAGCCCTAAACCGAAGAGATCTAATTCCAGTCAATGGCAAGAAGATTGGGAATGGGGAGTCGACGTCAATACCTCTCACACACATCTTTGAATTGAGGCATTGCTGGAAATTAAGCTGGATCTACTTCCATCGCTGTGCGATTGCCATCGCTTGCTGTTGGCGTTCTGGGAAAAACTTGGGGTTCTACCAAATTTGAAGAAGAAATATGTTGTAAATCACTTTATCATATATATTTATCATATATAGTATGAGGTGCTCACTAGTAAAATGCGGTGCGCATTAAGAATTTCCCAACTTTTATGGAGGTTACTTACAAGTAATCGTTGCTCCTAATCCCATGGGCCTTTTTGGTTTCTGGGCCAGTAAGCCTAGCGATTGCGGCATTAGACTCCTCTCCTTGGAGGGGCCGGTGTGAAATTTCTGATCAATGTTTAGCGTAATGATTTCTGAATTAAATGAAATGTCGTCAAGGCCATTAAAATGTTGCCACAAGTGCTTCAAAAGGTGATTGAGATGGCTTTCTAGGTTGGAGATAATCCTCAAATTGCACCGATTTTACATGTACACTGGACTGGAGTTAATTACTGTTAAAGTAATTATAGATTAAAGTGATAATTCTAAAAGATATGCACTTTGATGTGGTTATTCCCGCTACCGACCATAGTTTCTTACCATCCCAGTGCTCCTTAGCATCTTTTTTTTTTTTTTTTTTTTGGAAATAAAAACGGTCTCCATAGCATCTTATTAAGAGATAATTATATAAATTAAACTGATAAGATCACTCACCATAGAGAATTTAAACATTTTCTCTATTACCTACAAGTTAGAAATTTTCTACCCTTTTTTTTTAGAGTTGTGGGGAGAAAAAAAAAATAATCTACATACTAGATATTGGCAATTATTAGATACGCTTTAGTTGGATAAATAAGTTAGGGAAATAAAAATAGAAATACATTTCTTGTACATAATTTGTTTTATTATTATTTTTTTTGTTCAGATGGAAAATGGATTTTTTATTTCATCTTCTATTACGATTCTCAACAATCTCTTAAAAACTATTTGGTATTATTGTATGACAGGTACCGCATGGATTTTTCCTTATTTGGTTTGCTACAAAATGTAGCAAATGCTTCAAAAATACAGCAAATATTGTATTGTATTATGCATTTACTGCAATATTTTATGCATTTTTGCATCATTTGCTTAATTTTACAGTTTTACCAAATAAAAAACGTTTTAGATCTCACTTGAAAGTTGAAAATATTTCACTCCTCCCACATTGTAGCAGTACCAAACAACCCCTTCCTTAGAGTAACTATATATCAATAATGGGGCAAAACCAAAAACATAATTCGGTAATTATATAATTAAGGGAAATAATGACAATTAGACTTAGTAATCTTACATTTTTCAATATTCGAGCCGAGGATAGTGGACTCAGAAAGTAGAAATGCAAATAATCACGCAGATCTATAATTTTAATCTACATTATCAATTGCCAATTTAATCTTTATATTATTATTATTATTTTAGGTAGATATTTTGAGATAAGGAAAAAAAAAATCGGATTTAATCCGAACTAGGTGTACATACTTTTACTCATGTTTTATTAACCACATAGGAAAAGTAAAAGAAGGAATAATCATAAAACAATTGTAAGAGCAAAAAATAAGGCAAGTCAATGAGACTTGCCAAGGTGATACTATGTTTCTCCAATTTGAAAAAGCGGTTCTGATTTCAATTTTAATTGGAATTCGATATATAACATGTTATAAAAAATATGTGTGTGCTTATCGGACTAGAAAATAATAATAATAATAATAATAATAATAATAATAATAATATGTTGGAGTAGATGATAAAAATAAAAATAAAAATAATAATAATAAGACACCAAAAATGCGATTGATATCTAGAAATAAATAAATAAATAAAGTTTGCCGTTAGTAATTTGCCTGGATCGCTGTGGCAAGTGTGCATTCGAAGCCCTTCTTTTTTCCTTTTTTTTTTTTTTTTTCTCCGACCGTCTAAATTAATTTCGTTCTTCGCATTTTTTCCTCATTTTCATCCTCTATAAATTAAATAAAAAATACATAATAATTCGATGGCAGCGACAGAAAGAGAGAAGCCCTCTTTTGCAGTTTCTTTTCTCCACTGATCTCCTCAGCGAATTTCTAGGTTTTCCCTCAGTAACAGAGTCTATCAGTTGCCGCCGAGGCGCCGACTTTTTGAGTGATCAGTTCGAGGAGGCGGGGCTGATGACGATGATGACGCTCGTTAGCTCTATTTTCTCCTTGTCTTTCTCTCTCTAGGGTTTCTATTTGTACAAATACATTTTGAATGAGTAAGAGGGGAGAGAGATGATTTCGACGGTGATCAATCTGGTGATGACGGTGATCGGATTCCCCGTCAGTACCATGTTCATCGTGTTCGTGTGCACCAGGCTAATATGCGCCAGAATCCAACTGCGGGCTTCTGGAAGGAATTTCCTGACCGCCTCGAGATCTGATCTCAGCATCGTGAGTGTTCTATGCTTCTTCCCCCTACTTTCCCCTTTCTATGTCTTTCCATTTTTGGAAAGTTTTTCCAAATTCCGATTGCTGCGCTTATTGTTCATTATTAAAGGATGGATCTTTTTATGCACTCTTTACTGTTATTGGATGTGATGGGAAACCAGAACGAGTCAAAACGCTTATCGAATGTGTGAAGATTGCAGCAAGTATTGTTTTATGTTTAGATTCTGTTGGAAAGTTTCAAAAAAGTTTTGTATTGTTATTTTTTTTTATTTTTTGAGCTAAAATGGTGGGCTATAACCCCGCGTTCCATTAAAATCTCTTAATGAAACATGCTACATATAGGGAAGTTTTGTATTGTGTTGATTATGGGTATTTAAATGGTCTAATGATTCAGTTTCTAAAATTTTCTCTGTTATGGCAAAATGTTTGGTCTTCGTGTTAGTTCTCGTTTTTGCTTGATAATGGCTATGAAGTTAGTTAGATGATGTTGCTATAATAATACTCAGATTTTGCCACACTAGGAGAAAAGTTGGTAGAGAGCCTAGTTTAGATTCTGATGCCCACCCAAATTTCCTCTTCAGGAAGGCAGAAGCAGTGGGTATCCTAAAACGTAGGAAGATAAGAAAAGGGGAAAAAAGCTACAAACTGATTTTCCATTGTAGAAACTTCAAGAATTTTAAATGCACTAGTAAATTAGCACATACAATGTTAGTTGCTGTTAAAAAAAAAAAAATCTGCTGTGACAGCTTGAACATGGGTTCCATGGGTTGGAGCCACTTGTAGCGGCAAGCTTTCCTACTGAAGAATTTGGTGAACATCTCTCATCAGAACAAAATACCCAGTTAGTTTACACTTTTTTGAGTTTATGGGTATGCTTTTATTTAGTTGTATGTGTTAGTTATTGTCTTGCTAGTGCTATCCCACTTTATTGTAATGCTCAAAGATTTTTATGAGATAATTTGCTATCTATTAACTTTTTGGCCTGTGAGTGCATGTTTTTTAGGTGTTAATGTTCATATTGATTTTAATATTCATACAACAGAAGGTACTGAAATTGTGTTTCGTAGCAGGTTACCAGGAAAATACTTAGTAATCTGATATTGATGCTAACATAAGTGACTTAAAAGGACTGAAACATAAACCTTCATACAAACAGGAACATCATGGTAAAGCGGTCATTTTTGAATGTGATAACTAACATCCTTCTTAGTCATATCCAAATAATATCGTTGTCCAACAAGTTGTATTGTTTGGGGACCATAAGTCCATTGTTTATGCTCCAAAAAAATAAAAGAAGTATTATTTTTTAACATCCGTGGTATCTGCCTAGTCCACCAATGCATATGTTTGTTACAATCTGCATTCTGATGAAATTTCCTGATATAAGAAATTGTTTTTACTGTACAAGTAAACGCTGGTCCCATCCTGAATGTGCTTGCTTCAGGATGGGTGATTTAACTGATAACTATTCTATTCTTATTTTTGATCATAGATTCATACATGGTAAATCTCTTTCTAGTACATGAACCCTGTGACTAAGTACTGCATTGTCACAGCTATCGACTACCACAGTCCATAGCCCTTCAGCTCAATGTGTCAGTGACCAACTTTTGCTAGCTTGTCTTATGTGTCAATATATAGGTGAGCCTCCCCAAATTGAAAGCCCATCTCACATGTATTTTATTGCCAACAAATTGGAATCCCTTTATTATGAGATGAATCCCTTTTGTGTCTAGTAACTTCCCACTATTCCAAAGATTGTATGAGTAACAGCGTAAAACTGTCAGTTACTAGTAGATTGCTTTGGATGCTCTTGGCTTAGCTAATTACTGGGATATGTGATCATCTTCTCTTCATTAGTGTGGACGTTCAGTAAAAGGCTATGATATGCAGGAAAGTAAGCATATCATGCAACTGGTCACGACAGACCTATCCTTTTGTGTCCAACACTTACAAGTTAAAAACGCTTAAACTGCTAGATGCACTTAAAAAGTTGTACAGTGTGGAATATGTTGTTTCCCTTTCAATAAAAGCTAATTATTCTCGAGATCTACTAAAATTATTATTATTTTTTCATTCATTAATAGCAACCAATACATGTAATTGTGTTGAGACATACATACATTCATAGTTCAGACAAAATATATACCCTCAGGAGCGTGTCCTCCCGTCTAAATTTTAGACTTTTTCCATGTCAGAACAAGGCACTCATATTAGTGTCTAGTACTCAAGGTGTAACAAAAGTAATGCTCTCTCAGAAAAAAAAAAAAAAATGAATTTCTTAGTAAACCATAGTGAAACAATGAAAGCTTTGTAATTACACTTTCCACAACAAGCCATTCTTTTTTTTTCTATATGATAGTAATTACCATCAGTACTCTAAGCACTTCTCGTGCAGTTTACAAATGTTGTAGCACTGGATAATAATTACAACTTTAAATCCACACAGAAATCTAGGCTGACTTGGCACAAAAAGCCATTCTCACTACTTGAACTTTCTCCTTGTTGGTTACTTACTGTGCATTCGAGGAATAGCAATATAATAACTTATTGGTGTGATGCTATAATTTTCAGGTTGATGTACTTTATAGTTCTATAGCACAGTACAAACTTCCTTAAAGTGTGAGCTCAGATTTTTCTGCAGCTTTAAATTCGAACATTGTAATCACAAACGCTTAGGAAATTTCACGTAAGTTGATCTGATATCTTGTTCACCAACATTAAGCAAGTCCTCAGGGAATTAAACATTCAAATAACAACACCAATCACTCATACAATTCCATTCATTCACATGACACTTTTACTAGCCACTTCATAATCTATCTCTGGAAAGTCTGTGGTCTGTAATCCCCACTTCATGTTCTGCAAGCCTCATGGTATGGTTAGAAACTTGTATTGACCTTTTATTTTTTAAATTTCATGGCTGTCACACATAAGCCAGACTGACTGTTGTTGGAGTTCAGTCTTTTATGCCTTACCATGTGGTAAGGCTAATTGAGAAAGCACTGACTTGATGTGGTGTCTGTCGCTTCTGCTACCTCTTCTAGCATAAGCTTCTTGAACTTATTTAACAATGAAAGGAATTATATAAGAATGGTTAAAGACTCTCAGGTTCCTTTCTTTAATGAACATGATTATAAATATACTTAATCTCTTTTGCCTCCGTGTCGTATTTCTTTCTCCAATCATAAAAGGTAACATCACTGTAATAACCCTTAATTTTCATTAGACATAAATAAATAAATAAATATAAAAATAAATATGACATTTCACTTTCTATAACCTCTTAAACTTTTCATCTTCTCCAACCTCCAAACTCTTCATCTTCTCTATTATTTCAATAATGAAACTCCCATCTTTAATTCTCAGAATTAAACTCCCTAATTAAATTAAAAACTTTCATATTCTCAACTCATTACTCATTCTCCCATCCTTTCATCTGCTCCATGAATTATCTACATTAAACCTCCAATTTAATTCTCTTAACTCTCTAAATTCTATAACTCCTCAAACCTTTTAGATTCTATAACTCTCTAAACTCTTCACATTCTCTAACTCCTAAATCCAATCATATATAAACTCCTAAATCAAAACATATTCTCTAACATTCTCATCTCGTCAGAGCCACCTTCACAACCACTGCAGGAGTCGCCGCCAGAGCTGCCACCATTTCACCGGAGAAGAGTATCTCTTTCCATCTCTTTCCACATTTTAGGTTCTCACGTTTTGACAAAAAGTTAGATATTATCTTTCTTTTTCTTCTTGAATTAAATTATTTTAAATGAATCATAGGTTAGTTTCTCTACTACTCAATAATCCTAATAACCTAAAAACAACATCCATTATCTTATAAACCTAGTAAAATGAAGCCAAACCTATTTCCTAATTTCAGACCCACTTAATACTAAAATCAATTTAGAGTATGTTATAAATATTAGAAAAATCCCTAAAAATCATCTAAATTCATATTAATCTGTTTTTAATATTCTTCGAATATTTTTAATGTGTAGATTACTCCATTGAGTAACATCGCGAAACAAAATCCAGGTGAGTTCATTTTTGGACTCACTAATCATGCTATTTTATATACATGCTGTTTCAATCATGTTATTTATTTTGTGTAAATTGATTTGTTATTTTGTAGGAATTTATCAATTACTTATTATGTTTCTTGTCATTAAAAATCTATTATCAATTGTCATTAAATTTAAATTACATAGTATAGTTAAATTTTAGAATAATCATATATACAAATTTGATAAATCACATAAAAGTTATATTCACGGAAAAATACTGTTCGTGATATCATTTTGTGTCGGTGTCTAGAAAAGTTATTTTGTATGCTGGTTCTCTAATTAAGGAACGTGCAACGTACGGAAAACCTCCCAGCATCCATATAATTACCTGGTCGATATCTCTATGATGTCTCGAATCAGTGACTCTTAAATATACCTAATTGTGATTTATTGAATAAAGTATAAATTGAATGGACTCTATAAATCATGTTGTTAATAAATTAAGAAAAATCCAATTGAAATATTGTACCTGATATAATCAATATACTGTACTATACCTAAATGACACTGAGTTGGGGGAGAAACTGAATGATGGAAATATACTCTGTTTCGGTTGTAAACTTGTTAAGTTGTACAACTGAATATTTCGCACACCATGGGTGCGTGATGATTTGCTGGATCATACCTGACTATAATTCCTGTTTGCCTGACGGCAGGTCCGACTCAGCACCGGGCAATCCTGTGACTATTTCCTGGGTCTGTACAGGAAACAATCGAAATAGTGGTATCCCATCAATTAGCTTTTCCAATTACATGACATGCTATACAAAAATACCTCTGTTATAAAATTGACTTCGTTAAAATGACATTAAGATAACCTAAATTAATTGACATCATTATTACAGACATCTCATTCTATATTTTCTAAAACTTGTGTTATTATTATGTTTGGATATAACTGGTATATTTCATATTCTTTCTGCGTTTTTATTTTGGTCGCAATCTGACGACCTGGGTGTGCATGCCCAGATTTACCGATGGACACGACAAAACTGACGTATGATCTGGTGTATTTTAAACATCATATTGAAGCTCCATAACGGATTAGAGATTCCCTTCTTCTTTTTGTTTAATTTTATTATATTTTGTTTCAATTGTATCTAAACTTCATTCCAATAAATGAAAAGTCAAACTTTTGTTGAATTTTTCTATTGTAATTACTGAGTATTATTGTGGCAAATTTATTGAGGCTTTATTATATTCAAACTGAATATGTTGCCGGCACCTGTTACACGTGCTCGAATACCGTATATCGGGAGCGGGGCGTGACAATCACAAACCCCATTTATATTTGTTTTGGCACCTTTTTTGATCTATCCGGTTTTCTAAGTTGTTGGATGCTTCTGTCTTTACTCTCAATGTCCCAGTTATTAATTTGGAAGCAACATTTTCCTTACCACTATCTATAATAGCATCGCAAATATCTGGGTACTACAATCCCTAGTTTTAAAGGTGTCCTGTGGTTGTGGATGCATTTGCTGTCTAGTTATTAGTGGATGGTAGTAATCATTTAAGAACAAATACTTATCCCATGTCTCCTTCAGTCACTTCCACTCTGTTATACAACTTATACTTAAGCAGTGCATATTGCATTGAACTTTTTCCTAAAGTCCTGTATTTTTTATTGAATTCAGATACTTTCGCAATTTCATTGCTTTTATGGTGTCATATCTTGCCGTTGACCTGATCTTTTGCATCTAAAACACTTTCCTGGCACTGGCAGGGCACTCAAATTCTTAGTGTTTCCTTTAATGTTTCGAGCCTATTATTGTCCTCCTTTCATGCTTTGCTCCTCCAAGAATCTCGATTTATGGTTTGGAGATAGTTGTGGCTGTTGTTTCCAATTCAACTTAGGAGATGGCCCTTAAATTATCTCAATGGAAGAAAAAGATTCATATACTAACCTTAAATTGTGGGTTAAAGGCTTCATTAAAGTTTCCCTGTCTCGTATTTTAAATTAATTTAATGTGAAAAGGAGGACAGAAAGTTTACATTGTTTCTATTTTTCTTGACTGGTCTAGTGACTTTAGAAGTATCCCCAATCTTATGTTTAAATTTAATTGATTCTGTCAGTATAAACAATTCCAAGTGCTAATCAAGCTTGCATGGGTACTCAAATTTACAAGGGCTCGTTTTTTATTGCTAAGACCGTAAATGGATAGGATACCAAATAGTACTGAAGTTCTCACCAACAAAATTGGACCATTCAAGCTCTTATCTTTGTCATGTGTATTAGCTTGAACTGTCCAATTTGTTGGTAATACCTTCAATACTATGTGGTATCCTATGATCCTATCCATTTATGGTCTCAACAATAAAAAAGGAGCCTATGTAATAGTTTCATCTTGTATCCTATCTATTTCAGGTTCATTTCAAGCTCGGTTCGAGCTAAAATCGAGCATTGAAAATTTTGATTATGTTCTAAACTTCATAAGTTTTAAAATAAATTCACTATATCTATATCCTATGGTCAATAAATCTGACCCATTACAAGTGTGATATGTATGATGTTCCGGATTTTCAAGGTTTTAATGATTGTTCTGGTTATGAAAATTGAGAGAGTCATCTTTATTTTTTTTCTGTTATTTTTCTCTGATATTTGAGAAGAAATGCCTTTGTGCTCGACTTTAGTTGGTTTGTGCTCGACTTTAGTTGGTTGGCGAAGCTTTTCTTGGTATTATGCATTGACATTATTCCATGAAACTAGAAGGAAGAAGATGTTGACATTGGCTTGTAGATTAAACATCTCTTTGAAATGACTATACTTTGTATACGTCTCAGAAAAATGTAATCAGCTGAGAGTGTATTCATTGAAATGCCTTATTAGTAATGAGCTACTGTTGAATACTAGAATATAAGTAGATATTTTATATGAAACCATCCTTCCCCCTCTTCTTACTAGGTGTAGTTTGGAAAGTACATATTCTGAAAGAGTATTAGAGAACCATTACTGGTAAACCTCACACCTGGGCCTTACCATATGTTGTCCCTTATTTACTTTCTGCAAGAAATATCTCATTGCTTTTGTAAGTGTCCTGGTGTTGGTACCAAGTTATATTATCTGCGGTTGGGCTGGGAGATCATCATTGCTTACCAAGTTAATCTTAACCACATCTATTGATAAACCGATTCCTGACAGCCTTGCTATACCAAACGACATGATTAGGTCTATAGATGAATTGAATGGATTTTACCTTTTTTATTAGTCCCCAATTTAATGAATTATCAACTATGAAGTATAGACATTTCAAAATGAGTGCCTTATTCATGTTGGTTGCCTATTGGTCGCTGACTTTTGCCTGACATGTATCAGATACTTCAAAGTTGTATTTGTGTCTAAAAACCCAAAAATTTCTATATCAGAGCTATGCCAACTGATGGAGATCAGGATTAGATTTGATTTGATTTGATTAGGATTGGGATTGTATTAGATATTTGATTTGATTAGGAGTTTTGATTTTATTAGAATTCTGTTTGTTAGGGTTTCCCTATATATAGGGTTGTATGGAGTATTGAAAGGAGATGAATAATATTTTGAGAAATTTTCTTGAGAAATCTCTGGCGTGGAATTCGCTGAGTTAAAAATCTTTTCTCGTGGATTCGTGGAGAGTGGGCGTGGGCCTGGGTGGATTCCCAAATCCCAAAAGTTTTTCCCAATCCATCTTTTCTTCCCCAATTTCCCCATAAAACCCTAATTTTCAAAACCCTAACCCTAATTCCGCTTCCGTCCTGCGTCAAATTGGTATCAGAGCATTTGCATAGGTGGTGATTCAAAGTTTATTTGGACGTGAACTACTCATCCCTCCAGGTGATACTTAACTTGAACTGAATTTCAACTACTAAATTCTTTGCAAATATTATTGGATTGCAATAATTTGTGACGGAATGGTTAATTGTTTCTCTCTAGTGATCTCATATTCATTTGCATTTAGCAATTAATTTATTGGGAAAAATTAATTTAATGCATGCATTTGGGTTGTCTTAGTCTTAGATTTTGCACTATCATCTGTATACTTGACTAATTCGCATTGCATGATCCATTCATTATATTAAGCATGTCTCATTTTACAACACGATCTAGTCGCCATTCGGAGTCAAAGAGATCCCATTATATTTATGATCTGCGTGCTGCTAAATGGGCGACCATTTAGCAACGTGGGATCTTGTTTTGCCTATAGCGGAGTTTGCATATAATAGTTCAGTCAATAGGTCTACTGGGATGAGTCCATTTAAGGTAGTTACAGGATATAAACCTAGAAAACCTATAGACCTTCTTCCACTTTCCATAGGTGATAGGCCTAGTGCTTCAGCCGAGTCTTTTGCACAGCATTTGCATGATTTGTATTATCATATTCGTCGGCAAATAGCAATTAGTAATAATAACTGCAAGTCTGCAGCAGACTCGCACAAAAGATTGTAGGAATTTGCCGTTGATGATGAGGTGATGGTTAGAGTGCGTCCAGAGAGGTTCCCGCCAGGAACCTTGAAGAAGCTTTATGCTCGACGTATGGGTCCTTACCGAGTTCTAAAGAGAATTGGTTCTAATGCTTATGAACTTGCGATCCCTCACAATCTCGGGATCAATCCAGTTTTCAACGTCGAGGATCTGACTCCATATCATGCTCCATTTGACTATCCAGCGGTTATTCCAGATCTACCATCATCTGCTTCGCCAGGACGTCGACATTTTCTCATCCGCACACCACCTCCTCCTGCTCCACGCAAACATCATGTAGATCAGATTGAAGACATATTGGATGATGAGATTGTTTCGACTGCTGATGGTGGATATTAGCGTTATTTGGTGCGATGGCGTGGACGTCCAGATTCAGATTGCACTTGGTTGCGCACCGAAGAAGTCCAGCAGCTCGACCCGGATTTGCTTGATAGTTATCATCTTCGTCATTCACCGGAGGTTCATTTTTTGAAGCCGGGGAGAATTGATGGAGATCAGGATTAGATTTGATTTGATTTGATTTGATTAGGATTGGAATTGTATTAGATATTTGATTTGATTAGGAGTTTTGATTTTATTAGGATTCTGTTTGTTAGGGTTTCCCTATATATAGGGTTGTATGGAGTATTGAAAGGAGATGAATAATTTTTTGAGAAATTTTCTTGAGAAATCTCTGACGTGGAATTCGCTGAGTTAAAAATCTTTCCTCGTGGATTCATGGAGAGTGGACGTGGGCCTGGGTGGATTCCCAAATCCCAAAAGTTTTCCCCAATCCATCTTTTCTTCCCCAATTTCCCCATAAAACCCTAATTTTCAAAACTCTAACCCTAATTCCGCTTCCGTCCTGCGTCACCAACTTATTTTATAAAAAAAGAAAAAAGATCACTATAGATCGCATGCCATATACCATAGAAAAGGATCCTTTAGCATAGGAGGGATCCTATATTTTTATGGAACTTAAACAGCTACTTCAACACTTATATTAGACTAGACTAGGACTTGTGTTAATATGACCTAAACACCTCACATACATGTGTGGATTGAACTCTCATATTATTTTCTTTACTTTTAATTATTTGATCATAATTTAATGGATTTTTTTTTTTTTTAAATTTTGTTTTATTTTCTTCCTTCTTAAAGTAAAACATGTCTTATTCATTATGGATTTCTTTTTGTTTGTATTTTATATAGAAACATGCTTAGATATACAATCATGTCACCTTTCCTTGAATCTCAAATTTTAAGGATTTCTCTATCCCCCTGTCCACATTGTGTTCATATTCATCCAATGTCCATGTGTATACTTCATTGACTATCAACTTAGGCAGCAGTTGGATCTAAGAATGTGAAGATGGGTGTTGAGGGGTATTTAGGAAGAAATTATCATATATAGAAGGAAACTAGCGCAAGGAGGTGATATAATATGAGAATGGGGACAAACTTTGTGTAGTATTTTTACTTTTACTTACGACCTTGTTGTTTACACAAATAAAGGTTTCAAAGTATACGACCGTAGTGCTTTTTGAACGAATGACTGTACCTATATAGGCCTTTTTAAATCCTATTTTACAATTGCAGACAAGGCAATAATACATGTCCTGTTTACCTTTTGTTTTTTCCATACATAGACAATCCCAAGAACATCGTTTTAGAGTAGATAGATGTAACCATGTTATGTTAATTGCATACATGGCACTTTATAATCTACTTATAAACCTTTAAGACAAAAATTTACTCATTAATTAATTCTAGCTGTGTACATTTTAATGTTTGGCTATGCTACCAGCTGCTGCATCTTCTTGTCCTTTTACCGTTTCGTTCTTTTGCTGATTTCATAGTTTTAATAGAATTTCAAAGCCTAGTGGGAAGGTAACATCATATTAACTTGCGGTCCTTCTTGATCCAATATTCTTTTTAGATCTGTGCAGCAATTTCTATTTATTGCTTGTAAAGAATGGGAATGTGAACATTTAGGTAGTGTTTGCATTACTGTTTGTGTGCTATAAATTGTTCAGATCTTTACATGGTTTCATAATACTTAATAGTATGTATTGTGTACCTATGGACAAGATTATTACTCTGTTATTTGGATTAATTTCCAACTGGAACAAACAAGATTGTTAGTTTGTTACTCTCAGTTGTTTGGATTAAAATCCAACTGGAAAGGATGCTTGTGTCCGTACAATATGCTACTTTTAATGTGGAAGTTCGTTAAGGACCTTATTGAATGAGAACCTCAAGGAAAAGATCTTTTTTATCTGATGGGAGTATAGAAATCTATAAATATGAGTAATAATTTGCCCTTGGAATTTTGTAAAAGTGAGAGAATGAGAAGCCAATGTTGCTAGCACCGGCAGTTGAGCCATATAATTACTTGAAACTGCACTAGAAACTCAGGTGTTATCTACATAAGCTTAGCTATTATATGTAGGACACTTCTTCCTACTCTAAGTTATTGTGTATAACTGTGGTGCGATCTGCCTTATTTTCCTAAAATATCCATAAAATCGCTGTCGACCATTTGTTGTCATTAGGTGAAAAACATAAAATGGCCTGTAGCAATTGTGCTGGAGAGAACAAGTAGATTGTTTGAGAAATTACTTGGGAAATAGTTTCCCAAGTCCTTTTTGTCCATGTTTGGGACAGTTGGAACATTGAATGCTTGTAACTTCACTAGTTGTGCGCAGTAGTTTGCTAATTCCCCTATCTATTTGTTATGTTGAATTATTTTTACATATATTCCCATGTCTATTTGCTAATTCCCCCATCTATTTGTACACACAGACATGTATAGGTACGTATGTATGTACATACATATATATCTGTTGGCAGGTGTACAGTATGTCTTGCAGAATACCAGGAGAGAGATGTCTTACGCATTCTTCCTTATTGCAGACATGCTTTCCATGTCACCTGCATAGATATATCGCTAAAACTGCATTCCACATGTCTTGTATGTAGAATATCTATACGTGATTCACCTGATCAGAAAAGGGCTATGCCACCTATTTACAGTGGAGCCATTAGATCTCTTTACCCTCGAGAAACTTTTGAGTTGGATGCTTACCACTATTTGTACGCTAACCATAACCATTCTTGAAGAATGGAGGGTAGCCAGAGATTAGGGTCTGGTCAGGATGATCAGTTCAACTCTCAGCCATCTAGAGCGCAAGAGGTGTCCTCCATGTATGCGGAGGTTGGCCATGGTGTTAATATTGATTGTCACGAGGGAACCAAGGGAAAGCATATGGAAAGTTCATCAAACACCTAGCCATTCCACGGTGTCGAGCTAGATGCTGGCTGCCTGAATTAGTCTTTTTGCTGACTTATAGGGGAAAAGAACTCTTACAAACTGATGTCAAAATTCTGCAACTGTGATTAGCAAAAAAAAAATTGTACAACTGCTTTTCAAGAGTGGATTAGCTGGTTACATAGGGTTAAATACCACATTTTTTGTTAATTCTGTGGAGTGCAGGCTGCTGGGTCATAATTTAAAATAAGCTATAATGTCAGAACTGACAATTCAGTCTTGTTCATGTTCTGTCTCCATTGAATCCCGGTGTGCATATTGTATCCAAGCCAATCGAAGAAAGCTGACTCAATTAACAGTTCATCTTTAATGATGTGATGTTGTAATACACTAATCGTTTTTGTCAGTATACTGCGAAGGTTTACTTCTGCCTTTTTAATTTGTTCTCGATTAAGAGGAGTCAGTTATAGTGATTTGGTTTAAGTCAGCAGTCAAGCATAGCATGTACTCATTTGAATACTCCAGGAAGCTAATAATGCAAAAGAACAGAAAGAGTTCTTCTTTATTGCAATGTTCCTCTACCCCCACAACCCCCAAACCCACCCCCCAACCTTAAACATTTAAATAATGTTTTGACAATATCTTTGGGTGGTGAATTCTTTTCATTCGATCTCTGCAGTGGTATCAAATTTGGAAGGTAGCATGGTTGGAACTGGCTGATATTTTTTTATTGATTCTCTGCAGTGCTATCAAATATGCAAGATATCAGGGGAGGGGAATGGCCTAGTATTCAATGTGGTTTGTGGAATCTGGCCATGCCCTCAGTTGAGATGTTATCATAACCTATCAGTGCGGACTGGGATGCATGCATGAGCCCCATGCTATCGCTTGGCATATATTTCTACAATGTGGTTCTGTTTGCAGTTCTTATTGGAACTGGGATATGCATGGAGCCCCAGGCCATCCCTTGGTATATAATTCTGCAATATGGTGCTGTTTGCAGTTATTTATTCTGACTGGGATACATGGCCATCCCTTGGCATATAATTCTGCAATGATCCCGTTTGCAGTTACTGGGATGAGGAATGGATCTGGAAGCTCATCTCTGGTCGCATAGGTAATGTCAGAGGTCTGTCTCACTTCTCGCATGTATAGGTCATGCTCATGGTTTTCCTTCTCCATCACTTTGGCGCCCCCTATGAGCAAATCCAGAGATGACGCACTGCATGCCTTGCTTAACTCTTTAGGGACTGAATTGATATCGGTCAAGTATAGAGGTATGTGGTCTTAATAACCCATGCTCTTGGTCAAGTATAGAGGTATGTGGTCTTAATAACCCACGCTCTTGGTCAAGTATAGAGGTATGTGGTCTTAATAACCCATGCTCTTGGTCACGGGTAACTCGTACATTTCTGATGCCAGCGTAGATATCATCGGCACGGGGGGACATGCATTAGATAGCGATGGATATCCTCCATTTTTGGTAATCTGCAAGTTTCGACATAACTTCAGAGGGTTAATCTCTCATGCATTCCAGAGGTAAGACTATCTGTTTTAATGTTTAGTGCTATTTATTTTAGTATTGTCAATTTAGAAAGTTAAGTTGAGGGTTCGGTGAACAAAATTATCATAGAAAGCCAATTCTTCAAGCAGATTGATTGTTAGATTATTTATGAATTATATTTTCAAGGAAACTGAGGAGATTCGGCCCTAGCTGTTTCCATAGGTGTTGTCCTTTCCTTCTCAGCATGCTAATCAACTCAACTGCCAAACAAGCATCACATGCTCATGTGCGTGCACTGATTTTCCAACGCTAAGCAAATTGATCAGCTTATTAATAAGATATTTTAGGTTCTCTATTTCATTGCTAATTAAGTGAGACAAATGGCTACTATGTACAGATCTGCTTCAAATAAAGCCTTTATTCACATTTGAATTGCTCTCTTGTATTGAGGGCGACCTCCACTAAATCGAATAAGCCATAGAATTTCACTTATGGACAGACCAGACGGCATAAGACCCCACTGGAAGTGAAAGAAAGCTAAGAGATTCACGTGTAGTGGAGGAGGAAGATCTTATTTAAAGAAGCGGTTGGTGGATGGACGCTGTTGCTACGCCCCTAGTGTAGTGTAAATAAAAGAGTAAATAAAAGAGAGGAAATTATTATTAAATTCAAAAAGTATTACGGTAGGTAGCTAAACAGTCAAATGCCAACGAGCTTTGGTTCAAGTAATATCATTTCTCACTAATTTCTTGCTAATTTATAAGAGGTTATGAGTCAGGCTCTCAAAAGGCAATTCAATTTGAATTTCCATTTGGGTAATTTTATGAAAAGTGTGTGTTTTTGACTAGCTTAAAGAAAAAAAATTTAAACAATTAAATCTTATATGCACGTCATCATTCTGGATCTTCTTGAACACAAGGATGTACAGGTTTTTTTTAATGGAAGATACAAATAATTTGTAATTTTTAATCGTCCCTTGTTGCCATTCTAAACTAAGTTGCCCGGAAAGTCAAAAACGTTAGTATGATCCATGTCCATGTGGAGCTTAGCTATGAAAAGTTAGCTGCGGTTAATTCCTACAGTCACAGAAAACACTGCACCACATTTCATGTAGGTCCGTTTGTTTTCACTTGCGGATGTGATCATAGATGACCTGCTCTCACTTGCATATGACAACTTTTTCTAGAAGGAAAACACAAATTAAAGATTATTTATGGTGATTATAGCCCTGGTTTTCATTCATGTTCCTACAACGAAAGCTAGGGAACAACTCTATATGGACATAGATTATAAATCATAAAGATCAACAAATTGAAGAAGGAAAAACATTTATAATCCAACAAAAAAAAAAAAAAAAAACTTGTGCTTTGAGATGAAATGGTGGGTTGAAGGCAGGGAAAAAAAAACTTGTGTTTTTATCAGTCTCTGGCACACACTTTAGGGTAGGATAGCATGCTACTTTTCTGCGTTCAAGATAAACTTTGAACTCATTAAATAACGCCAAAACAAATGGTTGATTAAGTATATTTCTATTTTCGTACTACTATCTCCCGACTAAAATTTGTCATTCATATATATATATATATATATATATATATATATATATATATATATATATAGAGGAAACGAAAAATACACCGACGGTGAAGAGAGTTTCTTCACCGCCGTTTAGGTGGCCCAATAAAATTATAACACGGAGCGTCATTCAAGATAACAAATAAATGAATTCTCTTAAATGACACCATGTGTAATAATGGTGTAATAATTTTATTGGGCCATCTAAGCGGTGGTGAAGGAAACTTCCTTCACCGCCGGTGTATTTCCCGTTTTCTCATATATATATATATATATATATATATATATATATATATATATATATATATATAGAGAGAGAGAGAGAGAGAGAGAGAGAGAGAAAACGTGAAATTCATCGGCGATGGAGTAACTTCACCGTCGCTGAGATGACTCAATAAAAATATTATATGTGGCACCATTCAAAGGGCAATTAAGGGAGTTTTTTCATTTATTACTTTGAGTAGCATCACGTGTAATAATTTCATTGGGCCACCCAAGCGGCGGTGAAGGAATTCCCTTCATCGGTGAATTTCCCGTTTTCTCATATGTGTGTGTGTGAGAGAGAGAGAGAGAGAGAGAGAGAGAGAGAGAGAGAGAGAAAGGGAAATTCACCGACGGTGAAGGAAATTCCTTCACCGTCTCTTAGGTGGCCCAGTATAATTATTATACATGACGCTACTCAAAGGACATGTAAATGAGTTCTTTTATTCGTTACTTTAAGTGACGTTATATGTAATAATTGTATTGGACCACATAAGCGGCAGTGAAGGAACTTCCTTCACCGCTGGTGAATTTCTATTTTCTCTCTATATATAGTAAACGGAAAATTCACCGCCGATAAGCCTTCTACTGGCAGGTGATCGTGTTTTTCACAGAATTTCTTGTTACTCATGTCAGCATTCTCACTTCTGATATCTCCAGGTGTTGTCACCAAAAACCTTCCCTGATTGACAGAACGTCCCACTACTGACACTTGAAAAAGCAGCTTTCAAGGTCTCGTCGCTTCAGTGAATCACTTGAGCCCTGAGACATTTTCGGTGCCATGGAGCTAGACCAGTGAGCTATTACACTTTCTTCAAACGATGGTTGCTTCCAATGCCCACCACCTGGTTGTCAATTGACGCGCTATCTCGAAGCACGTGGGTGGCCAAAAGAATATGATGTGGAGGTGCTAAAAGAAAAATATTCTTTCGTCCGACTGGACCGCCATAAATCGGAATTGGGCCGACGCGGCCCCTAAAAACAAAACAACTCTTTCTGTACAGTTCACCAAAAACACAAAAGACCCTAGTGCTCCAATACGTTAGCGAAAGTTTTCAATATCGATTTTTTCGGAGCACGCCCACGATGACTTTTCAAGTGCTCACAACTTTCATGATCTGTTGATAAGGGAGTTCCTTCAACCGTTATTTAGATGGTCCAATAAAATTATTACACCTCAAGGGTGTTTAAGAAAATTCTTTTATTTGTTACTTTAAATAGTGTCACAATGTCACGTATAATAATTTTATTGGGTCAGCTAAACCACACTGAATGAATTTTCTTCACCGTCGGTTAATTCTCCATTTTCTCTCTCTCTCGCACACACACACGGCTAAATTACTATTGCAACTACTCTCAGTTGTATAGGGTCCCCTGCCCATTAAATAGCTACTCATTCACAGTAAAAAAATACACGTTATCCGAGTCTCTCTCTTTTCGAATTTGATTCCTTTTTTATCCAGAACAACGCTAACAATTTATCTTTTTATGTCCCAATGGGTAAAAGTAGCACAAAAGTACTAATGCGATGCGAGTAACCGTACAACCATGCTTTGCAAGCCAGAAATAAAAATGAAAAAAAAAAAAAAAAAAACAAATATGCCATATCTAGAAAGATCCGATCCGTTTACTTTGACCGAACCTGTCAAACCTTCCTGGGTCTAACCATAGCCAGCAGCGGCTTATTCATCACCACAGTGAACTCAAGCCTATCACTGAAGTCTATAACGGGTTGAGTTGGGTGCGCCCGCCACTCGAACGCCTGAACCATCCTAGCCACCATGAGCGTAATATGGGTCATCCCCATGGCCAGACCCGGGCACACCCTCCGACCCGCTCCGAACGGGATCATTCGGATCCCGGTCACACCTGTTATGTCCGCAGTCTCCCCACCCTTTAGGAACCTGTCCGGATCGAACCGGTCCGGGTCGGTCCAGAGTTTCGGATCCTCGGATATGGTTGGCAGGTAAATCTCCAGATTCGCCCCCGCCGGGATGTCGTAGCCGCTAAGTTTGGAACCCTCTTCGATGGCAGAATGAGTTAGTGAGAAGTAAGTAGGGGGGTGTTTACGTAGCAGTTCTTTGATGAACGCTTGCAGGTACACCATTCCGTCCGTGTCCTTCTCGTCTACGGTTCTGGATCCGACGGTGGCCGTGATCTCCTCGTGAAGCCTTGACTGGATGCTCGGGTTGTCGATGAGGCGGGCGATGGCCCACTCAATGGCGGTGGCGGTGGTGTCGGTGCCGCCGTTGATGAACTCGGAGCATAATGTGACCATCTCGATCTCATTGGGGGTGTGGCCCTCGACTTTGAGGTCAAGGAGGGAGTCGAGGTAGGAGAAGGGCAGCGCGTTTGGGTCGAGGCTGGGGTTCTGGAGGATGGAGCGGCGCTGGTTGATGAGTGGGACTAGGGTTTGGATCTGTTCCTTGCGGACCTCCATGGCTTCTTTGAATTGCTTGGCGAAGAATGGGCGGAGGAGGGGGAGGTAGTCGTCCATTCTTGGAGTGAGTGTGATGAGGACCTTCTTCATCAGCTGTATCATCCGTTCATCCATGCCACCACAGTTCACAAACAACAACACACAGAGTCACTACTCAGAATTAGCTGACAGCAGTGTATAGTATAGCAATGTCGATATAGTCTTTTTAACTCTTGAATATGTGAAATAATTTTAGAGTTGGTAGTCAGAAAAATTGGGTCCAAAGTGTATAAAATAGATTCCAGGAAATTTTAAAATTTGTTAAATACGATGGAAAAGTAAGGTAGGCCCACTTTACATGTGAGATTCCGATTCTTATGAGGCCACTTAAACAAACCAATTTTTTTTTTTAAAAAAAAAAAAAAAAAACAATTAAGTGAATATAAATTGGGAAGATATTAGAATAGTGTAATTAATATTTTAAGAAAACACTTCCTGTTGTCAAAACTATGGGCCAGCAAAATGTTCTTACTCTTTTGGCTGGGGTATTCGGCAAATTCTCACGAACAAAGAGATGAGGAGGACATAAGGTGACCTGCCTCTTTGTTAGTCTTGTGAATTCTGTTTCCAGCAAAATTATTGTTTTTTGAATATAATGACTTTTTTAAACTGGAAGGTTAATAATTAAAATAACAACAGAAAATACTCTTTTTCACTATATTGTGAGATAATTCATATCGAACTTTTTTTTTTTTTTTTTGGGGAATAATTCATGAAACTGTTGCATATTACTCTTTTCTTAACCTCTTGACAGATTGACATAAGTACCAAATTATATTAGGTAGCTCAAGCAACTTGAAAGCTAACATTTTTATTAACTTTAAAAAAAAAAAAAAAAAAAATCTTGTTTGGCACAATTAAGGTGCATGCATGACGCCTGCTCTAAAATTTTAGTAAAGCAGCAGCAATAAGTTAAATAAATATTATTTATAAGGTGGATAACCTACCTGATCAATCCTCATAATGCTGTCCACATCAAGATGAACACCAAAACACATAGTGAGCAGGATACAGAACACCGCAAACCGAGCATTCTTGAGGACCCAAACGGCACCATCGTTGGACTCAACCTCGGCCCTAATCCGATCGATGAACCGATCCATGGCCGACTCTCTCGCAGGCCGGAACTCCCTGAGCCTAGCGTTGCTGAGCATGCCCGAGACCATGTTGCGGCGCAGGGAGCGCCACTCGGGGCCGTACAGGGCGGAGTTGACAGTGAACTTGTCGCAGCTGAAGACGGTCCGGGTCGGGTTCTCCGGGGGCCTGCTGGCGAACTGCTGGGCCTTGGTAATCAAGGCCTCGTGGGCCAGGTCGGCGCTGGTGATGATGATCATGGTGCGGGAGCCCATGCGGAGGGTGTATATGGGGCCGTATTTTTTGCGGAGGTCGCGGACGTAGTGGATGAAGGGCTTGCCGGAGAGTGCGACTTGGAAGAGGTTGCCGACGATGGGCCAGCCTCTTGGGCCGGGTGGGAGGTTGAGGGGTTTGGAGGTGGATTTGTTGCGGAGGAAGAGCCTGTTGAGGAGGAAAACGAGGAGGGAGACGGAGATGGCGATGGCCGTGACGACGAGCTTGAGATGGGAGGAGGCGGCGGCGGCGGCAATGGTGGTGAGCAAAGGAGAAGAGGGAGAAGGAGAGGGAGAGGAGGAGAGGAGAGAAGCCATGCGGATGAATGGCAATGAGAGAGAGAGTGTGTGTCTGGAAATGAGGTGCTCAGGGTGTCGAGGCAGGAGGGAGGGAGGGAGAGGGTATAAAAGGTGATGAACAAAAAAGCAGAGTGGGGAATGAATGGGAACGTAACATACCACTTGTTTTATTGAGGGCTTGAAAATACAGTTGGGAAAGTAAATCATTATTATTAAATTCATTAATCTTAGGCGTACGTAGATAATTATAATCTTGTTTGGCATCTCTAATCCCCACCAATGTAAATATCAGAAACTTATTCATTTCTTTTTCTCAAAAATAAACTCATTGAATAATTTTTTTTTTTTTTTTTGAGATTATCTGCCCAAATATATCTTAATAGCTCTAATTCGTCTGTACATGTTAACGTATCAAACAGAGCGCAGAGAAAATCGTTTATCAATTAATCTTAAATATGATGGCTATGTATGTTTCTCGGTAGTAGTAGTGTCAATCAATCCGTATCTCTAGAGAAATTTAATCTCTCTCTCTCTCTCTCATATATGAAAGAACAAAATGGATAAAATAAAAAAGTTTATGAGCGAGTTATGGGACTTGTAGCTCGCTCTCATATTAAGAGGTGATACAAATTAAGTTATGGAAGGTCTCAAGTTGAAGACTGGGTGACATGCATCTTTATGTTCCAGTCTCTTTCTTCCGACTCCTCTATGTACACGCCTTAAATTTCGGCAGCTGATCATGTTGTGCCGAAATTGGCCGAACATGAGGTTAACTCATCACTTGATTAATTGTCACTGAATTAGGCTTCAGAACAAGTTATTTAGAGTGAATAGTAGTAGCCTTTAATCTCGTTCGCTTTGTTACGATCTTAAACTGGGCAAAAATAATAAAAGTCATCTCCATCTACGGCGTTTAGCCTAGAAAGATCGAGCAGTAGCAAAATGAGTCTTACCGTTTAGCATGACTTAACCTGCAGTAGACTAATAATTAAGAAAAAAGAAGATAGAAAAATGAAGGAAAAACAAATAATTTAAACTACACACAAGAACACGCACGTTACAGAGTATGAATTTTAACAGAATTCGTGCATGCAGGTGGGTGTTCGATGCGTCGTTGTATGTTTTTCATGGGGAGATGGTTGTGAAAAAGAGTAAACAGGGAACGGGTTTAGATTTTGCAGAGATAATAAATTGAAGAGTTTGGGGTTTTGTAGGATGATATAATAGTAGTCCCAAATAAGTTCACATTTCCAAAACATAATAATTTTCCCTTTCCAGTTAATAAAAAACTTTGTTAAGGATCGAGTAATTAGAATCAATTATAAGGATATAATTAATACCCCAACTAACTCTATCGGTGGCGCTATTTTCAATGTTAGAATTTGAGAATAATTGATCCTGCATTCCGAGATTACCGTACTGCACTGCACTGCACTGCACTGCATGCCCCAAGACCGACCCACCCACCCACCCACGAGAAGGCTCTCCCTTCCACCCATGCAACTTAATTAATTAATTAAAGGATACATAATTAGGTCAAGTTAATTAATAAATTTTTTCCCATTAATTGCCCATTAATTTGAGCAAGCATGGCGTTGACAGGGCCAACCACCTGGTCCACCAATTTCTTGTGACAGGAAGCAGAAGGACAACAAGGAAAGCACTTACTAACTACTTCCCTCTACCTTACACAGTTTTCTTGGGAACGAGAACGTGACGGGTAAAATTAGCCAATATTACTATTTAGCCACTGCATAATAAAATTATTAAACTAGTGCAGTCCCCCGTCTGTCCCTCCCAGCTCATGTCATTGATGAGCATACATTTTCTGGTGTAGGAATTGACTCCTAACTCCTAATGGGAACCAACAGCTAGCAACATAGCAATCAGTAATTAGTGGCACGAAATTAAAAAGACACCAGAACGTACCATGTTTCCATGCGTGAAAGTAGAAAGTAGAAACATAACTGAGATGGGCTCAATGTTCGTGTAATTTCTCTGACGGAGATAATATAGCCAAATATTAACATAGTCAATTACAGGTAGCTGGCTACCTAGCGAGGGAATGTGCATGCATGCTTGAGGGGCAGGTAGCCGATGCGTGTCAGCCTCATCACTAGCGACTAATGCGCTGCAATTTACAGTACTACAACGTTAATGAGCCGAAAAGTTTGGCGGAGTACTACTGATATTGATCGGTTAACAGTGTACTGATGATGGAGGGAGGTTATATATGTTAACTAAGTTTTAGTCCCACATTGATTGTGGGACTAAAAGGCTAAGGGAGGAGCAGTGTTTTAAATATCGGATGCCGGTCTCGTACCGGTCAGCAAATTACATACCGGTTATCGGATACCGGGTGGGATATCGCGATATGACCATAAATACCGGAGTGTCATATCGGTATCATACCAGTTAAAAAATAATCATATAATTGGCTATATAGAATATAATAAAACGCATAAAATGAGTTTATAGTACTTACATTGGCTTATTTACATTCAACTTACGAATTTGCAGATATCGTTTAGAACGTTCGCAAATGCACAGAGACAAAGCGAAATACAATCATAAAATAAAGAAAAATAAGTTTTCAAGATAAAAGAAAAGTGTTTCTGCAATACATAAGTGATATAATTTATAAAATTACAACATTGTCCTTTAAATGAGTTTATTTGAAACATGCTAGAAATTTTAAATATCAGTCTTTACAACATATTTTCTAGCTAGATTCAGAGCCGACTGGTTCATTTGATGGCATGCCTTCCTCATCATCTGATGACGAATCTGATGATGATGTGTCAACTTCTTCCTCATCGTCATCATCTGATGCGTGCCGCTGCTTAGACTTTGAAGATGATGATGCTTCTCCCTTTGAAATTCTACTACTTTTCGACTTAGATGCCTTAACTCTTCCACTCTTTCTCTTCTTCGGATTAGCACCCATAGCAATTGATACCTGTCGAAAAGTCAATTGTTCTCCAGGAAAGACTTCATCATCACTAGTCTCATAAGGATCGCCATTCTTTTTCTGAGGCATGAACCACTCGGTGACCTTTTCCTCTTCATTGTATGCTACTAGTGGATCTCTGTTTGGGATTGAAAGTTTGCTCTTGAGCCTTACATTGAATTTGACAAAAACTAAGTCATGCAATTTCTTGGAACTTAGCCTATTTCTTTTCTTCGTATGCACCTAAATAAAAGATATACACATGAAGTTCGTTTAGAACATATATATTTGGGAGAAAGAAATATTTAATTAGAAAAGTTAAAATTGTAATACCATCTCAAATGTGCTCCAGTTCCGTTCACAACCCGAAGAACTGGTTGTCAGGCTCAAGATCCTCATTGCCATCATCCTCAATTCGGGAGCATCTGTCCCGTAGAATTGCCACCATTGAGCTAGCAATGAATATTTATAAATAGTTTTTAGCTATTTAATAGTTTCTTTAATGAAAAATAGATTGAACTTTGCATTTCTTATAGTGAAATGTATACCTGGATTAATGATTCTCTTTACTGCTGCCCTTGCAAAAGACATTCCAAATGATCCATTTTGATTTTGATATATTGGGAGCTGCTGTGCAATCTTATCAAGTCTATCATTATCATTTGGATAGAATTTGTGCATCATTTCAACGAAGCCCGACATGAACGACCCATCGGCATCAATCTCAGGCTGCTTCGCATAGTAATACAGAGGGTTCAAGAAATATCCAACTCTATGCAGAGGACCCTTAAGTTTTTCCTCCCATCTCCTATCAATAATCTTCCATATTGGAAGATATTTCTTCTCTTCACCCCCTAGAGCATCTCTTATCCCCTCTTTAGCAGTCTCTAGGTCACCATACAGAAAGTCCATTGAAGGGACTTTGTCCCCATCAACTCTATGCAAAACTTTCACTAGTGGAGTAAATACTCTTAGGGCAAAGTTTGTGTTGTCCCAAAATTTGTTGCTGGCAATTATTTCTGCAACCTAAACATTCATAAAAAGATGTAAAAAAAATATGTGAATAACATATAATTTAAAATTATAAAATAAAAATTTTTATTAATTGAAATAAATACCTTCTTGCCTGCATCTGTTCTGGACAGAGTGCAATCCATCCAGTCATCAGAAATAAATATATGTTGCAGCTCTTTCTTCTTCTCCCTGATTGATGATAAAGAGAGAAATGCCGTGGCAAACCTAGTTGTGCCCGACTTTATTAGCTCTCCACCAATAGCCTTCCTCATTATATCTAAAGATTTGGTGTGACTGTATATGTACACGGAGACTGATCTCCCCATCATAATTGCACTTCGGATATGTTTAATTTTTCCAATATCCGCAAGCATCAGATTAACTGTATGTGCTGCACAAGGTGTCCAAAATATATTTGGATGCGTTAGAGCCAATGTGTTTGCTGCAGCCATATTGTTCGAGGCATTATCTGTCATAATCCGTACAACATTTTCTACGCCAACCTCGTTCATTCCCCTCTCCATAAATTTGTAAATGTAATTGCCATCGTGTCTCTCAGAAGATGCATCTTGAGACAATAAGAAGGCTGTACCGGCCGGACAATGAACAACGATATTCATTAAACTTCTCCCTTTCCGATCCGACCACGCATCAGTCATTAAAGTGCAGCCATTTATTCGGCAACTCCGTTTGAATGATTCAAGAGTTGCATTTGTCTCCTCGACCTCTCTTTGGAGGCAAGTCTCGCTTAGCTCGTATGGGCTAGGAGTCTGTAAGTTTGGTCCATACATACCAATGGCTTGGACCATCTGCACAAAAGTTGGCTGCGTAGCAATATTGAATGCAAGACCTCCTTCATAAAAAAACCTGGCAATGTATCGAATTGTATCGTCTCTGGCCTTTTTTCTGGAGGCTGATGGCACGGTAGGCTGTCTTTTGAGCTGCTTCTACTGCTTTCTCGACCGATCGAATTGCAAATTGATCTATTGGTCCTGTTGTTTTGCGGGAAGATTGACCTGTTGTTTTGCGAGAAGATGACTCCTCTCGAGTTGTCTCCTCATCTTCTTCTTCCCCAATACGAACTTTTTTTAACAAATTTTGAAGTTCTGTTGCTTTTCCTTCCTTTACCTCTCTAGTTTTACTTAGCATTACTAGTGCTTTCTGCTTCACGTCATCTGGGACCAGGGGACAGCCTCTGACATTCCCGCTGACATGACCTAAATGTTCCTTCAAGCGGGTAATGCCTCCCCCATATTCATTCTTACAGAAATTACACTCCACTTTATTGGGCTTATTGGGTACTTTTTTTTCCCCATTCCCAAGCTGGATTTTTATCTCCTCGCTTTTGTTGGACATTTGAAGCACCAGAAGAGGACATCCTTCAAACTATTTCTGACTTCAAAAAAGTGAAGTGAAAAAGACAAACAATTAATTGATTAAATAGCTAAATAATTGTTGCACTTAATTTATATTAACTTAATTTTTTTAAGAATTTAAGCTTTTACTAAAATAAATAAATTTATATTAACTTAATTTATTTAAGAATTCAAGCTTTTACTAAAATAAATAAAGTTGATAAACATAATCTAAGTTAAAAAAATAATCATATAAATGCTATGTGTGTTTATGTGTATTCACTATTTTAAAACACTGCAAATATATGTCTTCAATATATGCTATGTGATGTCTCATACTCATCCCGTGTATTTCGCATCAATTTGTATTATATACAGTTGCAATCTCCCTTCACTTTAATGAACAAAACTAAACTTATATTATTTCACATAACCAAATCTAAGAAGTAGTGAATTTATAGTTAAAGAATCTGCAACAATACTAGTGAAAATTGTATAAATAGTAAACAAAACTAAACTTATATTATTTCACATCAATTTGCATCTATACTATGAAAATTGTATTAAATTGAATATGCTACTACATTCACTGTATTAAATTGAATATGCTACTAGGTATTTGGGATAAAAGGGTTAGTTATTGTTGATGTTGTTGTTTAGTAAAATGAAGGAAGAATAAGATGGTGGGTATGGGACTTGGTGAATAAAATTAACAGAAAACTCAATTTTTTGTAAACTAGTAAGTCATCATGCTAACTAGTGGATTTTCTTTATCAAATTTTGTTTTTTTTTTTCAACAACACATCCACAAAAAAACATATATGGATACAGTCCACATGCACAATAACAATAAATCTAGCATGAAACTCATACATAAAACAGTAAATCTGTAACAACAGTTAGAATAATGACAAGATTATGTTGCATGAAACAGTAAATCTGCAACAGTGAATCATACACAAATTTATAAATCTGCAACAGTGAATCATACACAGTAAATCTGCAACAGTAAACCTCAGAAATAGTGAATATATAAATAGTAAATACTCAAATTAACAAATTTTACTAGTATGAAACTCATACATACAAAATTATTTCTTGAATCACTGATTCACACTGAATCAGTGATTCGATTACTTACTGTAAACTACCCGGCAATAAACAGTGCGTCAACTTCGCAATTCCCATCAAATTACACCAAAAATTTTTTTTAACATAAATCGCAATCAATTAAACCTAAATAGCACAATTATAAAAGAAATTGACGAAATTTGTAACTCTAAATCAAATTAACATAAAAAAGCAAACTAACCTTACCTGGCCGACGGCGACTGCCCCACTGGAGAACGACGAGCACCCTTCGAAGACTCGCAGAGTAGGAGAAGAGTTATCGGAGAGCGGAGAAGAAAGATAGAAAGAAAACGAAAGAGATTTTTTGATGGATTGGGAAATTAGGGTTCGGGTTCGCTCCGTTCGGCTCGATCGGCCGACGAACACGGGGGGAGAACGAGAGAGAGAGCCAGAGAGTGGAAGAAGAAGAATCGGAGAAGATTTAGGGTTGATTTGTGGGTATTTGGGATTAGGGTTTTCGTCGCGGGGAGAGAGAGCTCGGATCGCCGGGAGAGAGAGAGAGAGAAAACGCGAAAGAAAATAAAAATTTCCCCCCTTTCGACCCGTTTTATTGCTTAACGGGTCAGATTTTAATGGGTTAACGGGTTTAACCCGTAACCGAAACCCAAAACCCAATAACCGATATTATCCAATACCGGTCGGTATTGGATAATATCGATAACGGCCGATATATCGGCCCATACCGGTCCAAAACGATACCCGATAAAAAATTCCCCATATCATCTCGTTTCTTCAAAATTACCGATATACCGGCCGATATACCGGTATATCGGCCGATATTTAAAACAATGGGGAGGAGAGGCTATAAAAAGAGCCTCTTCCCCTCACTTATTTCTCGTCCCAATCTCCTCTCCCTCTTGTAATTATTACTTCTGTGTAGTAATAAATTTTTTTTGTTTTGTCCGTGGTTTTTACCCAAGAAGGGGTTTTCCACGTAAATCTTTGTGTCTCCATTTCTCTGGTCATTTGCTATTTTTCCACTCGTGTTGCCATAACAGTGGTATCAGAGTAAGGTCAGCAAGGTTGTGGTACTTATAGTATGCTCTGTGGCTGTAAGTGGATCCTCCACATTTGTGGTTGCCACCTTCCATATTAGAAAATAAGTATTTGCTTCTTGTGGGACCTACTCGGTACACTTGAGGGGTCCACTCACTTGTTCTTGTTCTTGTGGGACCCACTTTCTTCCGCCTGTTCTCCCACTTGTTCTTGTCAGGCCTATTTTTGGTGAATAATGTTCTTGTAGGGCCCACCTTCGTGAATAGTGTTCTTGTGGGGCCCACTTTAGTGAATAGTGTTCTTATGGGGCCCACTTTCGTCCACTTGTTTTGAATAGTGGGAGTTGTGTTGGAGTTGGGATATAGTAATGACATGCAAATTTGAGATTGAAAAATTCACCGGAGGTAATTTTGGTCTCTGGAAGATGAAGATGAGGGCTATCTTGGTAAAAAATAAGTGCCTTCCTGCCATCGGTGAAAGACCAGAGAATATCTCAGACGAGAAATGGTTGGAGATGGATGCTGAGGCTATTTCAGATCTCCATCTCGGATTAGGAGATGATTTATTGTCCAGCATTCAAGAGAAGAAGACAGCAAAGAAGATTTGGGATCATCTCATCAAACTGTACGAGGTAAAATCTCTCCACAATAAAATTTTTCTTAAGAGGAAGTTGTACACCATTCGGATGTCAGAATCCACTGCAGTGACGGAGCACATAAACACCCTCAACACTTTATTTTCACAACTCAAGAATTTGGGTTATGATATAAAGATAGGTGAACGTGCTGAAATTCTACTCCAAAGTCTACCGGATTTATCTGATCAACTCATCATCAACAAAACAAGTAACTTGGCTGAAGATCGACTCGACTTCGATGATATTGCAGCTGCAGTCCTAGATGAAGAGAAGCGGCGCAAAAATAAAGAAGAAAGGCGAGCAAGTTCACACCAAGCAGAAGCATTGTCGATGACGAGAGGAAGATCAATGGAGCCTGGCCCCAGTGGGAGTCAAAGTCACGGTAGATCCAAATCACGGAGTAAGAAGAATGTCAAATGCTACAATTGTGGTAAGAAGGGTCACTACAGAAGAGATTGTTGGAATTTGAAACATAATTCCAGTCCTCAAGGAAATTTGGCAAGCAGCTCAAATGATGGAAATGCCATAGTATGTGAGCCAGCAACGTCACATGAAGGCAGAAAAAGATTACAGGTTATATGGTTGTTCGATTCTGGAGCAACATTTCACATGACTTCTCGCAGAGAATGGTTCCATCACTATGAACCAGTCTCTGGGGGAATGGTTTATAGCTGTAATAATTATGCCTTAAAGATTGTTGGAAAAGGATCCATCAAATTGAAGATGTTTGACGGGACAGTTCGCACCATCGAAGAAGTGCGACATGTGGAGGGAATAAAGAAACTTGCTGTCTTTAGGACAGCTTGACGACCTCGGGTGCAAGATGGAAGGTGAGAAGGGAATCATGAAGATTGTGCGAGGCGCGCTTGTGATCATGAAAGGAGAAAAGCTAGCTGCAAACTTATACTTAGTCAAGGGAGAGACTCTGTAGGAAGGAGAAGCATCAGTTGTCACAAACAATGATGATGAGAAGACTACAACGATGTGGCATCAAAAACTTTGCCACATATCGGAGCAGGGAATGAAGATTCTTGCAGATAGAAAGCTACTTCCGGGTCTCACGAAGGTTTCTCTACTATCCTGTGAGCAATGTGTGACAAGCAAGCAGCACCGGCTAAAGTTCAGCACATCAAATTCTAGAAGCCTTCGTATTCTAGAATTGATTCACTCTGATGAATGGCAGGCACCAGGCATGTCTCTTGGAGGAGCAAAATATTTTGTAACATTTATTGATGACTATTCCAGGAGATGTTGGTTATATCCAATCAGAAGTAAGGCAGATGTGCTTCCAACCTTCAAGATTTTCAAGGCGCAGGTGGAACTTGAGACTAGTAAAAGGATCAAATGTCTCAGGTCAGATAATGGAGGAGAATACACTGGTAATGATTTTGATAAATTCTGCAAGCAGGAAGGTATCAAAAGACAGTTCACGACGGCGTACACCCCTCAACAGAATGGAGTGGCAGAGCGGATGAATAGAACGTTGCTTGAACATACAAGAGCAATGTTGGGAGCAGCAGGCTTAGAAAAATCTTTCTGGACTGAAGCAGTCAACACCGCCTGTTATATTATCAATCGGACTCCATCAACAGTAATTGAGTTGAAAACGCCGATGGAGATGTGGACAGATAAACCAGTCAATTACTCTAATCTTCATGTTTTTGGAAGTTCTGTATATGTGATGTACAATTCCCAAGAAACTACTAAGTTGGATCCAAAATCCAGAAAGTGTATTTTCTTAGGGTATGCTGATGGTGTAAAGGGGTATTGTTTGTGGGATCCCACTACCCACAAAGTTGTCATCAGCAGAGATGTCATCTTTACAGAAAAAAAGATCCAAGATGATAGCACTTCAAAAGCAGAGACTGCAGTAATACAGTTGAAAGATAATTCCTCTGAAGCAGTTGGAGAGAACCAGATTCCAGAACCTGTTGATTCTGGTGTGCAAGAGATCAGACGATCAAGCCGAGAAAGAAAAGCTCCAGTTTGGCATTCTGACTATGATGTGGATAGCAATGTTGCATATTGCCTTCTAACTGAAGATGGAGAGCCATCAACTTTCCAAGAAGTAATGACCAGTTCAAATGCATATCAGTGGACGACAGCAATGCAAGAGGAGATCGAAACTCTTCATAAAAATGAGACTTGGGATCTTGTGCAGCTACCACCAGGAAGAAAACCCATTGGCAACAAATGGGTATACAAAATTAAAAGGAACAGTGATGATCAACTGGAGCGTTATCATGCAAGATTGGTGGTCAAAGGCTACGCTCAGAAGGAAGGTATTGACTTTAATGATATCTTTTATCCTGTGGTTAAACTTTCTACAGTTCGAGTAGTTCTGGCTATATGTGCTATCTCTGATTTACATATAGAGCAATTAGATGTAAAGACATCATTTCTTCATAGTGATCTTGAAAAAGAAATTTATATGCTCCAACCAGAAGATTTTGAAGAAAAAGAAAAGAAGAACTTGGTTTGCAGGTTGAACAAATCTCTATACGGATTAAAGCAGGCGCCAAGATGTTGGTATAAGAGATTTGATTCTTTCATTATGAGCCTGGAATACAATAGACTCTATGCAGACCCTTGTGCATATTTCAAGAGATTTGATGATAACGACTTTGTTATATTGCTATTGTATGTAGATGACATGTTAGTTGCAGGCCCTAACAAAGATCAGATTCAAGAATTAAAGGCTCAGTTGGCTAGGGAGTTTGAGATGAAGGACTTGGGACCAGCAAACAAGATTCTAGGGATGCAAATTCACCGAGACAGAAGTAATAGGAAGATTTGGCTTACTCAGAAAAATTATTTGAAGAAAATTCTTCGGAGATTCAATATGCAAGATTGTAAGTCAGTTTCTACCCCTCTTCCTGTTAATTTCAAGTTATCCTCAAGTATGTGTCCTAGCAATGAAGAAGAGTGGATGGAGATGTCTCGAGTACCGTATGCATCAGCAGTGGGTAGTTTAATATTTGCTATGATCTGTACAAGACCAGACATTGCACATGCAGTGTGATTGGTTAGTCGATACATGGCAAATGCTGGAAAAGAGCATTGGAATACGGTAAAGAGTATTCTGCGATATGTTAAAGGAACATCAGATATTGCATTATGTTATAGAGGATCAGATGTAATTGTTCGTGGATATGCTGACTCTGATTATGCAGGTGATCTTGACAAAAGTAAATCCACTACTGGATATGTGTTCACTCTTGCAGGTGGGGCTATAAGCTGGGTTTCAAAATTGCAGTCTGTTGTTGCAAGCTCAACTACAGAAGCAGAATATGTAGCAGCTATACAAGCCAGTAAAGAGGCGATATGGTTGAAGTTGGTGATGGAGGAGTTCGGGCACAAACAAGAAAAGATTTCTTTGTTTTGTAACAGTTAGAGCGCTTTGCATCTTGCAAAGAATCCAGCCTTTCATTCAAGAACCAAGCATATCCGAGTTCAGTATCACTTCGTTCGTGAGAAAGTGGAAGAAGGAATGGTGGATGTATAGAAAATACACACTAAAGAGAACCTGGCAGATTTTTTGACAAAAAGAGTCAACACAGACAAATTCATTTGGTGTCGATCCTCTTGTGGCCTGGCAGAGACGTAAGCAACATGATGACAAGGCAGAAAGGATGGTGTGAATGTTAACTAAGTTTTAGTCCCACATTGATTGTGGGACTAAAAGGCTAAGGGAGGAGAGGCTATAAAAAGAGCCTCCCCCCTCACTTATTTCTCGTCCCAATCTCCTCTCCCTCTTGTAATTATTACTTCTGTGTAGTAATAAAATTCTTCTGTCTTGTCCGTGGTTTTTACCCAAGAAGGGGTTTTCCACGTAAATTTTTGTGTCTCCATTTTTCTGATCATTTGCTATTTTCCCACTCGTTTTGCCATAACAATATATGTAGGATAGCAAGTTGACTGCCTGCCTGCCTGCATTCTAACTTCAATTATTTACTGAGTACTACTCCATTTCCATTACCCAAGTACGCAAGCATCCCACCTAGCTAGGCAGGCGGATATTGGACACATGCAGTAAATTAACTTATATGTGTAACTTTTGTGCCTCTGTATTTTGGAGTTCATGAGTCAGCTGCCTTGCCGCAGAAAGATTCCCTTCGGAATCAAAGACAGAGTGGAAATTGACTTGGCAGAAAGTTGTAAAGGTCCATTAATTTGCCCTGCAATATTACTTCACAATCTTTTTTTTTTTTTTTTCCTTCTTTTATAATAAATTAGAAAAATCACCCGATTAACATCACCATTGGAGCATTCACCTAATAATGCGCAATCCTTCATCTGGATATACAGCGAGCAAGGGGAGCAAAATGTATAGCCCTCGACCAACAGTCGATGCTGATTGCCAGCCAGATCCAACTCAACTTATAAAGACAACTATACGAGCAAGAATTCAAAGCAGTTGGCGACAAGACCCTCAACTCAACCTCGACGCAGTCAGGCAGTAAATAATTCTAGTAACAGTTGGGAACAAAGTCAAAACATAAATCTCAGTATTCTAGCACCTACGTACCTTCAATGAAATGTATGATCAAAAGATTCACCCAGGAGATAAAACTCAGGAATATTTGATTATTGAAGTACAAATAAGCCAGGAATCGGGAACACGTACGCAGGCCAGAATCTAACATAAATTCAAACAATAAGATTATTCCCAATGAATCAAGATAACAAAACTAAAACTTCCTTAATTCTGCAGTAATCCATTAATAGAAACTTTTATTTTTTGAGCAAATTCAGTGAGTAAGCCTCCCTGTGTTTCATTAAATAACTTCTAATGAAACAAGCTAATGCATAGTTAATATATAGATATAATTGTCTTACTGTGGGAGGCTACATATAAATTTGATTACAAATTAAACTTTGCACTAATGTTTGATATGTTTCTTCCTCCCTCCTTGGTCTTCATGCTTCTCTACTCCTATTCCATGATTGAGGATCCTCCTCCTATCTGGACTTCCCTATCCCTTCTGGAATCTCTCCTGGGTGGACGTTCATCTTGATGCGGTGTCTCTCTTACAAATTCCTTCTCCTCCTGTGCAGTCAGAGTAAGTAAATCCAGTCTCTAATTCCTTGGATTTCATCTTGGTTACCTGCTAGTACTTTGTTGTTCTTCCCTCTGCTGTTCCTACCCATTAATAGAAACTTGGAAAAAAAAAAAAAACCCTTGAAATCTTTGAACAAAGTAAAAGTAATACTTTAATAGAACTAGAAAAAAAAATTTAAAAAAATAGAGCCTCTAAAATATCATTGAACAAAGTATAAGCCTAGACAAAGTGACCAAAAAAATAAAAAAAAAACACAGAAACAGTGTCCTCTCTGAAACCCAAGTCCTCAGCAGCACAAGTCATCGTCCCAAGACATACATACTAGCAGCGGTAAACGTTCAGGCAACTAAAAAGATCAACCGCTGAAACTTAGAAATTAACCACTAAAATCCTATTTTATGTTCATGAACTTGGTTCATTTAACGGGAAGAAGAGAATCAATACATGTAGTCCTTCACATGGAGACCCTCGGATGGCCCCTCTCCCATTGCAGCATCATCTCCCTTGTATTGCCCAAGGGTGGTTGCCTCTGAATTCGCCTTGCATCTTGCCAGTAAAGCAGCCCCTTGTCATGTCGACATTCTCCTCTTTTGCAGCCCATGTCTTCAGTGTGCTCTGCTGCAGTGCACGGCCGAAGGAGAATGAGAGGCTCCATGGTTACTTCCCCTTGAGCTGATCCACTGCATTCAGGTTCAGAGTTGCCTCCTACTCGCGGTGGTTTGTGGAACTGCTGCTGCTGGCACAGTCCTGAGGGGAGCCCACAGTGCATATTCAGCCAGCCAAACAGAGTGGTTTGCAGAAAAACAGAATGACAAAAAGCAGCAGCTAATTAATTAATTACTTACTTACACAAGTTGTGGCAAATCCAGCGGAACAGATGCATAATCACACAAAAGTTCAGCTGGCCGGGAACTCAATTAGAACATTAGGTCTAATAACTAAATGTTTTTGTAGAATGGAAGAGGGAATATCCAACCTGCTAAGTAACAGCATTACATACAGGGACGACACGAAGTAAGGGAAATTAATCCGCATGCAGGCCAACCGTACGTAGCATATCCTACTTTTTGGTCCGAGGATAAGAAATGCAATACCATTTTATATAAGACAGGTTGAGTAGCTCTTTATGCAAATAGAAAATGACATCGAATTTCAGATTACATAATAATGATGAAGAAATCTCTACCAACCAAATAGGCAGGCATTTCAGATTATTGTGTATTGATGAATTTGAATTGGCTTAGTACTCCCAAGACAGATAGGAGACAAGATGGCCACAAAGAGGGGAGCTTATACGCACACCTGGACGGACTCGTAAATTAAGGATCGAGTGGGATGGGCTGAGGAGGATACCAGGGAATAGAGCATCCCTCTTTTATCATCCAAGGTCATATGAGGACAGTGAAGTACCCTTTTTGTTTATTTTGGTTAATTTTATTAGATAATGGAACCTTATAGGACTCATACGAGTAGCTCAACTTGAGCAAGCATACATTCTCTTCATTATTATTGTACTACTACTACTACTACTATATGGTTAGACTAATACTTGTGTAATCTTATTTTATGATGTTTCATTAAACACTTACTAGTAGAATGTGACGGAAATATTCCCCCACCATTTTATCTCAAAAATTAATCCTTGCTAGCCATGTGCTAAACTCTATTCCCAAAGAATATGTGAAATTCCTACTCTCTAGTTACTGCATGCAGAACTAAGGATTGAGTCGTAGCATAAAATCGTCTTTTCAAATTTTGATGTTTAAGAAGACGCCTAGCTTGCTTAAAATCCCAGCATGGTTCTGTGCTAATAGTGTAATTAAAAATATATATAAAAACATACGTACGTAGCGTACGTGCAATCATTCCTGAAGAGAAAAGGTCTTTTAGCTCTGTTCTCTCCGGGAAGAAGTGAGGACAAAGCAAAAAGACGGCAAAGATGGCGACATTTCTACCACAGCAGCAAGCAAAGAGATGCACGGTTGGCTTAATAAGTTGTATTGCATCTTGAAGCAAGGAAGCATTATCAACAAGGTGTTCACACTTGAGTAACGCTAAATAAACGAGCAAATGAGTCTATCCAAATAAATAGGACTGATATAGCGGATGATTTAACTGTGCCCGCCATCACAAATAACAAGTGCATACGGAAGACAACGAATGAGTCGATTGAGTCCCGAGAGAGAGAGAGAGAGAGAGAGAGAGAGAGAGAGAGAAAGAGACAGAAAGACAAAATGGCCAATGATAGAAACATATACACCGAAAGAAGGAGTTACCACAGAAAAACGGGAGAGATATGGCATGCGGATTCCGTGAGTTGTCGGTAAGACTGGCCCAAACCAAACCCAATCCATTGACTCACTCGCAGGCCTATTAGCATTTAAGCTCTCTTCCTTTCTCTCTGTGCCAGATCTGTTGGGGATCAAATCCTCATCGAGATTGCAGAGACGAAGTAAACAATACAACACAAGAAAAACACAAAAATTAACATGGTTCAGCCAACTAAATTCGACCTACGCCCACGGGAACAACGAAAGAGATATCCACTATGAGAAAAATAAGTTACAAGAAGAGATCCAAGTATCTCGCTACCTGTTGGCAGTGAAAATTTCTAAGTAAAAAGAAATTTTTCACACAGAACGCGGAGCTAACTCCGTAGCTCCTCGTTTGGCTATTTTAGCATTGCGTTTAAGCAAAACGCGGAGCTAATCCATAACTCCGCGTTCTGATGAATTTAGCTCCGCGTTAACTTCGCATGAGCAGATTTCATTAGAATTCCAAATTGATTGTGATTGAGATTTGGGCTTATCTAATACCCAAATTGAGTCCAATCATAATCCTAAATTGATTGCGATTAAGATTTGGGCTTATCCAAATACCCAAATTGAGTCCAATCAGAATTCTAAATCAAGAGATTTAAATCAAAACTAAGATATTTGATTGGAATCCTTGATGAATACAAAAAACTTCTTTTCCTATTCCTATGGAAATCTTTATTCATATTCCTATGGAAACTCTTTTAACCACTAAAGTCTATAAATACCCTCTTTGAGGAGACTTTAGGCATCATCAATCAATAATAGATCAATCCATAGATGATCATCAATCTTTAAGATATCTTTTTCGAGCGTCTTAGAGAATTCAAGTTGCGCATAAGAGCCTTGAATTCGGGAAGACAAGAGGAGATCAGTTCTACAGTCGGCCGCCATCTTCAAGAGAAGAGTTCGACGTCAGATCGTCCAAAGGAGCTGCTTGACAGATCCCATCGCCACACAGATCCCACACTATATTGTAAAAGAGAGCGATTGAGATATAAAATCCTCTCGTTTGTTCTTTCTTTTTCTTGTTCACTTTCATTATAAATCAAGTTATTTCAATGGAAGGAAGGCAACGAATTTCTGCTGCCAACAAAGTGGCGACCACAGTGGGAGGCATCTCTTTCACTAAAGAAGAGATCGTGGCGCAATCGGACGTCGATAGGATCGGAACCGACGCAGATATGCTCGTCGTCGAAATCGACTAGCAGAAGTATACGAGGAGTACCTCTCCTCTAAATCAGGTAACCTGAACGAGACACGACACTATCGTCGCGTGCACTCCAATACCGGAGCAACGGGTAAAAAGGTATTCACCGATAAACGGGGATCCTTAAAGACCGCGGCCATAGAGTCGGTGTTTGGACAGGAAATCCTAGCAGAGGATGACCTCTGTACTGCCGAAGAAGACATGGGAACTAGATTGACCAGAACCCAACTCTGAAATAGAAATCGGAGAGCAAGGCGAAAAGCCCTCAAAGCCCGCCTTGGACGCGAGGCTAACGTCATAGAACGTGAGGCTATGGTCTCTCGCAAACTGGCTCGCGCTAATCGCTAGACCAGTCTGCAACTTGCGTTGATTGCAAGGAAAAGCCAGCGTGTGATACTCCGCGCGAGGCTATTACTGGGTTTAGTAAGAAACGCGAAGCCCGTATGATTTGCGCTAGTCACAAAATTTCTGGCACTCGTGAAAAACGCGAGTATAAAATCTCCTTAAAGCCAGCGTGTAATTCTCCACGCGAGGCTATTACTGGACTTAGCAATAAACGCAAAGCCAGTACAACTTGCGAGAAACGCAAGACTTTTGACACTCGCGATAAACGCGAGGATAAAAATTTCTTAAAGCCAGCATGTGATTCTCCATGTGAGGCTACTACTAGGCTTAGCGATAAACGCGAAGCCAGTAGCACTTGCGATAAACGCAAGATTTTTAACACTTGCGATAAACGTGAGGATAAAAATTCCTTAAAACCAGCATGTGACTCTCCACGCAAGGCTATTACTGGACTTAGCGATAAACGCGAAGCAGTACGACTTGCGAGAAACGCAAGATTTCTTACACTCGCGAGAAACGCGATGATAAAAATTCCTTAAAGCCAGCGTGTGATTCTCCTCGCGAGGCTAATACTGAGCTTAGCGAGAAACGCGAGGCCAGTAGTACTTGCGAGAAACGCAAGATGCCTCACCTCCCCATAAATCGAGAAGACGATTGGCAAATTGTCGTTAATCGTAAAAATCGCGCTAGACGCGAAGTTGTGACTTATGTTAATCGCAAGAGTAAGCCAGTGCGCAGGAATTTTCTTCCATGCGGGGCTAAGATTCTAGAAGGTAAGCTTCTGAAGAAATGCCAAGCCAGCGTAAAATGCGAGGCTAGCGTAGCAAATCGCGAAGCTAACTTCAGGATAGCGTGTGATGGATTGTCTCCACGCGAGGTTACTAAATTTAGTTATGAAACTGGCCAAAGTGCTAAAAATTGCGTAAAATGCGAGCATAAGCTAGCATGTAGTAAAAACTCCCCATGCGAGGCTATTGAACTTGAACAAAATCTTGAGCCAAGCGTTAAACGCGAAGCTAAGGATTCTTGCGCTAATCGCAAAATAATGCCAGCATGTGAGGATACTCCTTTACGCGAGGCTAAACAAACAGAAGTTAAACTTCTGCAAAAATGCCCAGTCAGCGTAAAAGGCGAGGCTAGCGTAAAACGCGAGGCTATGTCCCAACTCCGTGTAAATCAGCCATTATACAAAATAAAGGTTGATAAGTATAGCTGATGAGTATCATATATTGTATTTTTTCTTCCATACTTTATCTATTTTTTGTATATAAATAAATGCTACTCGGGTATTTTTAGTGTCTTTTGCAGATAATCCGAATTATACAAGGAGATGGTATGAAATCAGAGTTGGAGTCGGAAATCAGAGTCCGAAAAGTTACTAAAGTGGGCAAGACTACGAGACTACGATGCTACAGAGACTCAAAGTCGAATACAGTCAGGAATATCAAACAAGAAAGACAAGAGTTTCATGAGGAAAAAAGTTTCAACAAATTTAGGCTTAATTGAGCCGATAATTAGCTGGTTTTGCCGCCAAATAGCGGCCCAATATGGGCCCCAATAGCTGAGTTTTCTCGCACGGCTTTGTTGTAATTTAGTGGTCTTGTGGTTCTGCTAGAAATAGGGTTTGGTTTCCGAGGCCTATATATTGGCCGAACCTTGTATTTTGACGGGATTCTGGAATTTTTGTACTCGTATTTTCCTGATCAATAAAGTTAGGGTTCTTGCTGAAGGTCGACGGCCACAACACCGTGTCCAGAGGTAACCCATTGTTCTTGAGACTTTTAATTACTTTCTAGATAAAGTTTATTGCTTTCTAGTTTAGTTTTTACCGCTTTCTAGATTAGGGTTTATCATTCTATGAATAAAAAGTTGATATTCCTTAGTAAAAATCATGAGTAGCTAATTAGATCAGCTCTAGAATGTAGATGAAGCTAAGATCTACCGTGTAATTATTTTCTAATATTTTTCTTCTTAAATAAAATTAATAAAGCCATGATTTTTCAAATGAAAGACTAAAATACAAGGACCCGAAGTTTAGAACTTTGATAGGTTATACTTGAATTAGGATTCTTGATAATCTATGCTTAGTTAGAGATTGAGGTTGCTGGTTTTGTCTTTTTATTTGAATTATCTAAAAGATTTAGTTTATTTTTATAAGAAGTAGCATTTTTTGATGAGCTATACTTGTACAACACTTGATAGCTCATGCTTAGGGCACTTTAAGTAAAAATTAAACTAAAAAGATTGAATTTTTATGATAGAAGGAAATAATAGAATTAAGAACATGGTTGGAAATTAGTGGATTCTATATCCTAGGCTACTTAGATTAATCCGACTTCAACCTAGAACTTTTGGTTAGTCCGTTGAACTATAGAGAAAGTAAGAACGCAAAAACACCTTAGATCCCTGTGAGACGACCTGTACAACGCTACAACGATACTGTGCGCTTACAGTAAATATAATACATCAAGTTTTTGGCGTCGTTGCCGGGGATCGACGGTGTTTTTCTTATTTTTTCTAATGTTTTGCGGGATTAACAGTGCGTGTTGAGTGTTCTGGGACGAGAAAGTACATATACAGGAAAATAAACAGGACTATGTAAGTGTTTAGAGTGTACTGAAAAAAATACAGAAGCTGATTCTCTGCTTGAACCGCTAATTAGCGGTAATTACCGCTATTTAGCGGTATGATTGGTAAGAAAGTCCACAAAAATTTCCTGATATCTGTATTTTATCTCCCTGGTGTTGTAAAAAAATACAAAAAAAAAGGTTAGAAACATTAAGAATCACATTTTTATTTGATCATATATGTTCCACCATTTTATCTCCACCACACCCCACTTCTTGCATTAGTTTAGGAATTTCACGCTTACACTCACGGTCGCTGGTTCATGCCACACTGGACCCGTGATCAATTTGGTCAACTTGTGAGATCAGATTTGTTCATGGGAGCCAAGATGGACCAACCGATCCCGATCCTTAAGATCGATGTTACCCGTTGCGTACATCATTACCATCATGCATCAAACTTCCACATGCAGCAGGTAATCACTATGAATTGAAGCCGCAGTACATTAGTATGCTTCCTAAATTCACTGGTTCTGATTCAGAAGATGCATATCTCTTTATCAGTGAATTTCAGGAAGTATGCGTAATGATTAAACTGCAACACTTATCGGAGGACGCAATTAAGCTCCGCTTCATCCCTTTTGTACTTAAGGATAATGCCAAGAAGTGGTTGTACAGTATGCCTACTGATTCAATCACTACTTGGGATGAATTCGTTACAGTGTTTCTTAAGAAGTATTATCCCACGCATAAGACGACAAGAATACGAAATCAAATTAATCAATTCTGTCAAGTGCTGGGAGAACCCTTCTGGAAATATTTGGAACGGTTCAAGGACTTATTAGCTCAGTGCCCCCACCACGCGATAGAAAAGTGGCGGTTGTGTCAAATTGTGTACGAAGGACTCGATTACACATCCAAAACTCTTCTTGAGTCCATGTGTCAGGGGGAGTTCATGAGAAAGAATGAGGATGAAGCATGGGACTTTCTTGAGGACCTATCGTGGAAGACTATGCAGTGGGAGAGTCCCACTGAGAAGCCTAGTGCTTCAACTTCTACGCATAAAGGTAGGATCCATAGCATCGATAGCTCTATAGCTGCCGAAACTAAGATTGTAGCCCTTATGAGAAGAATTGAGGCATTGGAGACTCGTAGTACTCCACCGGTGGGTCAGGTAAATCAAATTCAAAGTCCCACATTCTTTAATTGCGGAACTCCGAATCATGTTATGGAGGAGTGTCCATTATTAATGAATTCCATGGGTTTCACACTTGAACAGGCTAACGCCTTGTATCAACAACCCATGAACAATGCTTACACTCCTACATACAATCCTGGCTGGAAGAATCATCTAAATTTATCATAGGGTCAAGGGCAATATCAGGGGGGCCCTAACCCTAACATGCAACCTCCAACCAATGGTCAGTTCTCAAGACCAAATATGGGTACTTTTCAACATCCAAATGCTTCAAACCATGGGAACAATCAGAATAGACCACCTGCACAAAACCACTCACATCCACAACAGGGGTCTAATAATGATCAAGAAAAGCGACTTCAATCACTTGAGAAGAATGTTGAAAATCTTCTCAAGTCTCAGTCCAACCTTGACACATACATGCAGAATCTTATGAAAGTGTCAACTGATTTTATTCAAAGAACAGATCAACACCTACTCATGAACTCTCAATCTATTAAGAATGTAGAGCAGCGGGTTGGACAATTAACGAGTCAGATGAGTGAACATGGCCAGGGTACCTTTCCAAATCAACCCATAATGAACCCTAATGCCAGTTCCTCAAACTCCAATCAGTCACATGTCTACCAATGCAATGCCATTCACATGCTTAGATCTGGCAAGTAAGTGGACAATAATGTAGCCATGCCCCCTGATCCCACTCCTACTATCTCGCAGGCTATATCATCTCTTCCACCCATTTTTCCACGACCATCTCCATCACCTCCATCATCGTCACATGATCATTTGGAAGAACCTGTTCCTAAACCGAAAGTACCATATCCCAATCGGCTTAGGAAGCCTTCACCGCAAGTAGAAAAGATTCTTGAAACATTTCAGCAGGTAAAGGTTAATATTCCACTCCTTGATATTATACAACAGGTTCCTACTTATGCTAAGTTCCTCAAGGATTTGTATGCTAAGAAACGAGCAAGAAACGTTCATGAAAAAGTTTTTCTTGCTGCAAATATATCACATATCCTCTCTAACTCCTTGCCTATCAAGTACAAAGATCCAGGTTCCCCTACAATATCATGTACTATTGGGAACACTACATTTGATAGGGCGTTGCTTGATTTAGGGGCAAGTATCAACTTGCTTTCTTACACTATTTATCAGCAACTGGGGTTAGGAAAACTTCAACCTACCAAGGTCACACTACAACTAGCTGATCGTTCGATCAAGAGACCACTTGGCATGATTGAAGATGTGCTCATTAAGGTCGGCGAGTTTATCTTTCCTGTAAACTTCATTGTCCTAGAAACTGAGCCGATCTCCAATCCACGAAATCAAATTCCCGTTATCTTGGGTAGACCATTCCTTGCAACATCAAATGCATTAATTGATTGTAGGAGTGGTCTCATGAAGTTATCGTTTGGGAATATGACTGTGGCATTGAACATATTTAATATGGATAAGCACGCAACGAGCTCTCTCATTGAGGTCAATATGATTCATAGTTTGCACTCTCATTCGACCTCTTGCACTGATGATGAATCTTCATTTGAGCAAATGTTCAAAGATGAGCTGATTCTATTAGAAGAATTGGCACATACTTATTTTATATATAATGATACTTGTGCAAGTGCGCCATTGATTTATGAGCGAACTTTTGAGGATTTATTTGCAGAGGAGCTCGCATTACTTCGTGAGTTAGAGGAGCCACCACCACATTCACATGATACTGTAGCACTCTTCTCACCTCACAATATTTCTACATGTATGCTTGTTACTAACAATGATTGGCAGGTTTACAATAAAAAATTCTTTAACCCAATTGTTAATGCTTATATGTGGACAAAGAAAAAGTGAGGACGACATAAGAAGCAGGCAGGTAATTTCGTGATTTGTAAGAGGTTAATGAGATATAATAATGCACCCACTTCACGTTTAAAACGCACACACTATGAAAGTGGGAAGCGATCGAGAGGTCGTAACCATTTTACATGCGTTAATAGGGTGAGGATATTGAGATCGTAACTTTTTACGACTCTCATTATTTGTATTTGTGTAATAGTTTTCTTATTTATTTTACCACCCTTTGTTTGTGTATGAGGGCATACACAAGTTTAGGTGTGGAGGACTGGATTAAGAGATTTTTATTTATTTTAGGATTTTTAGTATTTTATTTTTATTTTTAGGATTTTTTTTTTAGATTTTTTTTGGATTTCTTTATTTTACACTTTGGGTAGTTTTTAGGGTAACTAACTGAAATTTTTCAGTTAAAAAAAAAACTAAAAAAAAACTGAAAAAAAATAATAAAAAAATAAATTTAACAATAAATTTATGTATTTTTATCAGTTAATCAATCTAATTACAAATAAAGGAACAAATTTAGATTTGAAATTGGATAGGAGAGTAGATTGGATGATACACTTTGAATTTTATGAAAAAAAATTAAAATCTGAAAAATAAATACCGCTCACAGTAGTTTAGAGCCAAGTATACATCTATTTTTTTCACTTCACAATAGTTTATTAGATTAAGGACAAAAATGATAACGATTGAGTAAGTCTTCCCTCTTTAAACAAAAAAAAGTGAGAATAAAATAATAAGGTGCGCCTAGTATTAAGGCAATAGCCTCAAGAGTGAAAAAAAAAGTATGATCTGAGTAATCGGGTACTTTGCGCCTAAATAAACGTGAATATTCGCATTAAAAGTGAAATATTCTAAAAAAAAGAAAAAGAAAGAGTATGAACCGAGTAATCGGGTATGTTGCGCCTAAGCAAGCGTGAATATTAGCATGAAAGGTGAAATATTCTTTAAAAAATTAAAAAAAAGAAAAAAATTGTTATGAGAGAGGAGATGAATCATGAGTTAGAGTTGGAGTCCAAAACCAAAGTAGACTATCACACGTGCACGTAGATGTATAGGAGCCAATAGATTATCTGTTAGTGGGTATTGAAAGATAATATTTAAATTTTCGATTAAAATGATAAGTGTATCTGATATGATACTCGATTTGAAAATTGATAATCTAAATGCGTTCTTGAGTTTGTATATTAGTGAGATTAATTGATGAAAATATCATAAAAAATGATTTTTCTTTCCTTTGTATAAAATTTCTATTTTTCTTGATTTTCGGTTATCCTTATTTTTCTTTTCTTTATTATTTAATCTATTTTCTTCTTGAATTTTGTGGGTATATTTACTGTAAACCCTCACGAGACAACACTCATCCACTAGGGTAACCTAGGGGTTTAAAGACTTGTTGCACGTGCCAAGTGCAATCGCGATTCCTGCGAAAATGAGATAGGATTTTTGTTTTTCTTTTTAGGTTTAGGTTTTGCTCGAGAACTAGCAAAAGATAGGTGTGGGGTGTGATGAGTATCATATATTGTATTTTTCCTTCCATACTTTATCTATTTTTTGTATATAAATAAATGCTACTCGGGTATTTTTAGTGTCTTTTGCAGATAATCCGAATTATACAAGGAGATGGTATGAAATCAGAGTTGGAGTCGGAAATCAGAGTCCGAAAAATTACTAAAGTGGGCAAGACTACGAGACTACGATGCTACAGAGACTCAAAGTCGAATACAGTCAGGAATATCAAACAAGAAAGACAAGAGTTTCATGCGGAAAAAAGTTTCAACAAATTTAGGCTTAATTGAGTCGATAATTAGCGGATTTTGCCGCCAAATAGCGGCCCAATATGGGCCCCAATAGCTGAGTTTTCTCGCACGGCTTTGTTGTAATTTAGTGGTCTTGTGGTTCTGCTAGAAATAGGGTTTGGTTTTCGAGGCCTATATATTGGCCGAACCTTGTATTTTGACGGGATTCTGGAATTTTTGTACTCGTATTTTCCTGATCAATAAAATTAGGGTTCTTGCTGAAGGTCGATGGCCACAACACCGTGTCCAGAGGTAACCCATTGTTCTTAAGACTTTTAATTGCTTTCTAGATAAAGTTTATTGCTTTCTAGTTTAGTTTTTACCGCTTTCTAGATTAGGGTTTATCATTCTATGAATAAAAAGTTGATCTTCCTTAGTAAAAATTATGAGTAGCTAATTAGATCAGCTCTAGAATGTAGATGAACCTAAGATCTACCATGTAATTATTTTCTAATATTTTTCTTCTTAAATAAAATTAATAAAGTCATGATTTTTCAAATGAAAGATTAAAATACAAAGACCCGAAGTTTAGAACTTTGATAGGTTATACTTGAATTAGGATTCTTGATAATCTATGCTTAGTTAGGGATTGGGGTTGCTGGTTTTGTCTTTTTATTTGAATTATCTAAAAGATTTAGTTTATTTTTATAAGAAGTAACATCTTTTGATGAGCTATACTTGCACAACACTTGATAGCTCATGCTTAGGGCACTTTAAGTAAAAATTAAACTAAAAAAATTGAATTTTTATGATAGAAGAAAATAATAAAAGTAAGAACATGGTTAGAAATTAGTGGATTCTATATCGTAGGCTACTTAGATTAATCCAACTTCAACCTAGAACCTTTGGTTAGTCCGTTGAACTATAGAGAAAGTAAGAACGCAGAAACACCTTAGATCCCTGTGAGACGACCTGTACAGCGCTACAACGATACTGTGCGCTTGCAGTAAATATAATACATCAAGTTTTTGGCGCCGTTGCCGGGGATCGACGGTGTTTTTCTTATTTTTTCTTACGTTTTACGGGATTAACAGTGTGTGTTGAGTGTTCTGGGACGAGAAAGTACATATACAGAAAAATAAACAGAATAACTGAGTCTCATACTCCGAAAAGGAGGAAGGATACTGTGGACGATACTGTGGTAAGAAAAGAATTTCTTTATTCAATAGAATAACTGAGTCTCATACTCCGAAAAGGAGGAAGGATAATCTGAGATATCAAATCAGGGAAAAAGAGGTAAAGGCGGTGACTTCAAATATGGTCGGTAAAGGTAAGAAGGGCATGAAAAAAAGATACGAGTCAGATGCAGATGATGAACAAACTCGCCATCTTACTCGACTCAAGTCAGATATTGTCGCTCCTTGAGATTATAGGAGACTTGCAAAAGGTTCTTACGACGATGACTCCGACAATTCAGCCATAGCCTCTTCACATTCATACATTTCTTCCCGACCAAGGAGGCTCGCATCACATATGGTGGATAAATCCGATGATGTCGACCAGAGGTTGGAAGCTAAAAAACAAATGATTCTAAACCAACAAAAAGCTATCGAAGACCTCAAAAAGTTATCGAAGACCTCAGAGTTTTGTCTTTTTATTTGAATTATCTAAAAGATTTAGTTTATTTTTATAAAAAGTAGTATCTTTTGATGAGCTATACTTGCACAACACTTGATAGCTCATGCTTAGGGCACTTTAAGTAAAAATTAAACTAAAAAAATTGAATTTTTATGATAGAAGAAAATAATAAAAGTAAGAACATGGTTAGAAATTAGTGGATTCTATATCGTAGGCTACTTAGATTAATCCAACTTCAACCTAGAACCTTTGGTTAGTCCGTTGAACTATAGAGAAAGTAAGAACGCAGAAACACCTTAGATCCCTGTGAGACGACCTGTACAGCGCTACAACGATACAGTGCGCTTGCAGTAAATATAATACATCAAGTTTTTGGCGCTGTTGCCGGGGATCGACGGTGTTTTTCTTATTTTTTCTTACGTTTTACGGGATTAACAGTGTGTGTTGAGTGTTCTGGGACGAGAAAGTACATATACAGAAAAATAAACAGAATAACTGAGTCTCATACTCCGAAAAGGAGGAAGGATACTGTGGACGATACTGTGGTAAGAAAAGAATTTCTTTATTCAATAGAATAACTGAGTCTCATACTCCGAAAAGGAGGAAGGATAATCTGAGATATCAAATCAGGGAAAAAGAGGTAAAGGCGGTGACTTCAAATATGGTCGGTAAAGGTAAGAAGGCCATGAAAAAAAGACACGAGTCAGATGCAGATGATGAACAAACTCGCCATCTTACTCGACTCAAGTCAGATATTGTCGCTCCTTGAGATTATAGGAGACTTGCAAAAGGTTCTTACGACGATGACTCTGACAATTCAGCCATAGCCTCTTCACATTCATATATTTCTTCCCGACCAAGGAGGCTCGCATCACATATGGTGGATAAATCCGATGATGTCGACCAGAGGTTGGAAGCTAAAAAACAAATGATTCTAAACCAACAAAAAGCTATCGAAGACCTCAAATTAATGCTTCTAAAAGTGGTCGAAAATACCCAGAAGATAGCCAATGATAAGGCTAAAACTTTTTCGGAAACACCTCCTAGAACAAATGAAGAAAATAGAGAAGAAAAGCCTCGTTCAGTACACGATGAAGATAACAATTTTTCCTTCCACGATCCTCATGAAGAGAGGATGGCAAAATTGCAAAAGCAACTTGATGTGCTACTGCACAAAAAAGAGCTAAACGAATCGGGGGTTTCAAGACCATACCTGCCTGAATGGGATTTGGCACCGTATTCCGAAAAGTACAAACCGCTCAAGTTGGAGTCATATGACGGGAAGGGGTCCCTAAGCCAGCACTTATATTACTTTTTATCGCAGGCATGTCATCTAATGGGAAATGATCTCATAATGACCAAAGTATTTGCAAGCACCCTGCGAGGGCATGCTTTTAAATAGTTTATGCAGTTGCCCCCAGGAATCATAAACACTTGGTATGATGTCGAGAAATAATTCTTGGCACATTTCTTTGAGGATGATACCGAAATATCAGTTCATTCCCTCTTTGCGACGAAACAAGGGGAACAAGAAACGGTAAAAGACTTTATAGAATGCTTCAGGGAAATATCCGTGTATTGTCGACACGGTATGACCCAGGAAACCCTAGTAGAAACCTGCAAGCATAACTTCAGGACTGGCGTGCTGATAAGAATGGGAGCTGTAGAGTCCAAAACTTGGAAAGATCTGCTGAGGCAGGGAGAGCAGGCGGAAGATATAATTCGCTGGATTGAGGAATCTCGTAGCACGAGAAACTCTACCAATAACATGCCATATCCACAGAATCCTAAAAATAAATGGAAAGCTGTGCTGGCGTCAGTTGCAGATCCGAAACCAAGACCTCAGAATCCGAGAGATGCAGGTCAAAATAGGCCCCGACAAGATAAAACTTATACATTTAAGACTGAGCAAACTGATACTCTATTCCATCTCCTTCTCAGAAAGGGCTTGCTAAAACTTTCGAAAAATGAAAAATCGGAAGACATTGGTAAAACTAACGACCCTAACTATTGCCTGTACCATCGGAATGTCGGGCACCCAACTAAGAATTGCTATCCTCTTAAGAACCGAATTCAGGCATTGATAGAAGTCAGAATTCTCACACTTAAAGAGGAACAGAAGAAAGTTACTGTAAATTTGACAACTTTAGTAGTAGGAACCAATGAGTTCTCTGCTAGAGCAACCCCTGTACCAGTAGGGAAGCCAATATCGACACCAAGCACAGGCAGCCCGCACTTGTAAGCTGGCCCCTTGGATATGCTCCGAACCATAGCTGCGATCGAATCGTCCTCATTGGTTAACAGCCGGTCTTGACTGGGGGTGCCGAAAATATTGACGATGATAAACATCATGCTCCTGCTATTCTCAATAGCCATTGGAATGGCTAATTGAGTGCTATAAATAAAAATTTTTGCCTAATGCTGTTAAAGTGGCAGGAAGAGTAGATCAAGTTCCTCGCCAACCCTATCATACTGGGGGTAAAAGTATGAAATTAACTACCCAATGCTGTTAAAGGCAAATAGGAGAGGAAATCAATTCCTCGATAACTCACCATACTGAGAGGAATAGCATGGCTAGGCCAACGCAAACGGCGATTGGTAAAGACTAATCAAATCCGTTGATAGTTGGGGGTTTGCTAAAAATCCCATAAACTCTGTCATGTTAAGTTTCTACCTCTGATAGTGAGATATAGTTCAAGTTACGCGTGAAAGCACTTGGACTAAGCATGTGCAATTAGGCGCCTCTGCTGAAATCTAATGATCATGACCCGATCATCTTGGAGTGTGCAGTTCAAGTTACGCATGAGAGCCCTGAACCGCCTCCATCAAAATGTCAGACATGTGCGATTAAGCATCTCTATCGAATTTCTTAATCTTAACTTGATCAACAAATTGAAGATCCAAAGTATTTCAAAATTTGCTAAGTTCTAAGCCATTTTAAAAATTTTGGAGGGGGTTCTGTTGGCAGTAAAAATTTCTAAGTAAAAAGGAATTTTCCACACAGAACGCGGAGCTAAAGCTCCGCGTTCGGCTATTTTAGCCTCGCTTTTAAGCAAAACGCGGAGCTAATCCATAACTCCGCGTTCTGATGAATTTAGCTCCGTGTTAACTCCGCATGAGCAGATTTCATTAGAATTCTAAATTGATTGTGATTGAGATTTGGGCTTATCTAATACCCAAATTGAGTCCAATCATAATCCTAAATTGATTGTGATTGAGATTTGGATTTATCCAAATACCCAAATTGAGTACAATCAGAATTCTAAATCAAGAGATTTAAATCAAAACTAAGATATTTGATTGGAATTCTTGATAAATACAAAAACCTTCTTTTCTTATTCCTATGGAAATCTTTATTCCTATTCCTATGGATGTTGGCAGTGAAAATTTCTAAGTTAAAAGGATTTTCCACAACAGAATGCGGAGCCAATTCAATAGCCCCGCGTTTGGTTATATTAACCTTGCGTTTGAATAAAACACAGAGATGTTTAATAGCTCCGCGTTGATTCCGCAGTTTGGCTTGTATTAGCCTCACGTTTGAGTAAAACGCGGAGATGATCAATAGCTCCGCGTTAGCTCCGCGTTTTGGTTATTTAGCGCCGCATTTTGATGCGATTAAAGCTCTGCGTAAGCAGATAACCAGAATCTCAAATTGATTGAGATTATGATTCCGGGCTTATCCAAATACTCGAATCAAGTCTAATCAGAATTCCATCAAAACTAAGATATTGGATTGGAATCCTTGATGCATGCGAGTTCTATTTAGATAGAAACTCTTGCATTAACCTGGGGCTATAAATACCTTCCTGGTGAAACCCTAGGGGTCTTCTTGTTTTTTGGCATCGGAAGTCTCCTATCGATCCTTTGGCAATTCAAGTACGCGAGAGAACCTTGAAGCCTTTACTGATCATCTTCTGAAATCTTGGAGAATTCAAGTTACGCACAGAGCCTTGAGTTCATGAAGATCAGAGAAAACCACCATCTTCTTTCTGGAGTTCTTGAGAAGTTCGAGTTACGCGAGAGAGCCTTGAACAAATCAATCAAAACCAGAGAAGATCGTCTATATTCGGCCGATATCTTTAAAAGAGAATATTTCAACGTACCGATCGTCCAAAGGAACTACTATAGATCCCATCGCCACAGATCCCACGAAACCATTGTAAAAGAGAGAGATTGAAGTATAAAATCCTCTCGTTTGTTCTTTTTATATCTTGTTCACTTCTATTGTAATCTAAGATGTGTTCAATGGAAGGAAGCAAAGGAACTTTTGCGACGAACAAACTGGCGACCACAGTGGGAGCCGTCTCTTTCACTGATGAAGAGATTGTGGCGCAATCGGACGTTGACTTGATCGGATCCGAAGTAGATACACTGGTCGTTGAAATCGACCAGCAGAAGTACGAGGAGTTCCTCTCCTCCGGATCAGGTGACTTGGATGAGACACGGCACTATCGTCGCATGTACTCCAGTGCCCGAGTGACGGGTAGAAAGGTATCCACCGAGAGACGGGGATCCTTGGAGACTGCGGCTATAGAGCCGGAGTTCACACAAGAAATCCTAGCCGAGGATGAGCTTCCGACTGCCGAAGAAGATCTAGGGACTGGACTGACCAGGACCCAACTCCGGAACAGGAACCGGAGAGCGAGGCGTAGAGCCCTCAAAGCCCGCCTTGGACGCGGAGCTAACTCTAGAGGACGCGAGGCTATGGTCCCTCGCAAATTGGCTCGCGCTACCCGCGAGACCAATCTCTACCGCGTTAAATGTGAAGATACAACTTGCCTTAAAAGCAAGGAAAAGCCAGCGTGTGATTTTCCACGCGAGCTTGATATTAAGCCAAGCAAGAGACGCGAGACTGGTAATACTGGCGAGTTACGCAAGATTCCTGACACTCGCGAGTTACGCGAGTATAAAAATTCTTCAAAGCCAGCGTGTGATTCTCCATGCGAGGCTATTACTGAGCCTAGCGAGAGACGCAAAGCCAGTAAGGGTTGCGCTAGTCGCAGAATACCCAACACTCGCGAGTTACGCGAGTATAAAAATTATTCAAAGCCAGCGTGTGATTCTCCACGCGAGGCTATTACTGTGCCTAGCGAGAGACGCGAAGCCAGTAAGGGTTGCGCTAGTCGCAGAATACCCAACACTCGTGAGTTACGCGAATATAAAAATTGTTCAAAGCCAGCGTGTGATTCTCCACGCGAGGCTATTACTGTGCCTAACGAGAGACGCGAAGCTAGTGATACTTGCAATAAACGCAAGACTTCTGACACCCACAAGGAACGGGAAGATGATTGGCAGATAGTTGTCAGTCGTAAAAACCGCGCTAAGCGTGAAGCTATGATCTGCGTTAATCGTAAAGATAAGCCAGCATGCAAGAACTTCTCTTCACGCGGGGCTATTATTCCAGAAGCTAAACTCCCGAGGACACACCAAGCCAGCGAGAAATGCGAGGCTAGTGTGGATAAGCGCGGAGCTATTCTTCAGGCCCGCATGGTGAAACGCGAGGCTATTCCTAAACACGCGAGGATCGGTCCGACCCCAGAGTCAGGGTTGATCAATCAAAGAAGCTTCAGTGGATTCCTAAACATTCTCAAGAGTTGAATGGACCTCTTGATTCCATGACTAGAGGCACTGACCTCAGGGAACATCTCTCTAAGAAGAGAGGCATAGACCAACTTCAAGTTGAACATAGTTGCCATTGCCAACAACTTGTGGCAGCGGTATCAGCCGTGATGGACAACTGTGACTGCAGCAAGAACAGGATATCTGTGTTCGACCGATTAAACGAGTCAAACCAGAATCCTGCTAAGAAGACAAGGACCACTCCCCTGAAACAATGGAGAGCTGTAACTTCCAACATGGTAGGAAAAGGGAAGAAAATTGCAGAGACGGATGATGATTCAGAATCGAGCGATGAAGAACCTCATCGTGTTACTCGACTAAGATCAGGAGCCGTCCCGCCCCGAAATTATAAGAAGCTCGCAGGGGGTTCTTACGACGAGGACAGCGATAATTCCGCTATAGCCTCGCCTCCATCCTCTATATCGTCTCGGCTACAGAAGTCAGTATCGCATATGGCAGATAAGTCTGACGATATCAATCAGAGATTTGAAGCTCAAGAAAAAATGATTCGAGAGCAGCAAAAGATGATTGAAGGACTCAAATTCATGCTATCGAGATTTGTTGAAGATAATGCCAAAAAGGGCAAAGAAACTCTGAATGAAGAAGAACAGGAAGAGAAAGTCCACTCGATGCATGAGGAAGAGGATAGATTTTCTTTCTATGATCCGCATGGCGAAAAGATAGAAAAACTGCAGAGTCAACTCGAAGCTTTAATGCGTAAAAATGAGTTGAAAGAAGCTGGGGTCTCTAGACCGTATCCTCCTGAATGGGATATGATACCTTACCCACCAAAGTATAAGCCGCTCAAGTTAGAGCCATACGACGGGAAGAGATCGCCCAGTTAGCATATATATTACTTTTTGTCCCAAGCGGGACACTTAATGGGTAATGATCCCATCATGACCAAAGTATTTGCAAGTACTTTGCGAGGGCCTGCCTTTACTTGGTTCATGCAGTTGCCCCCAGGTACTATTAATACCTGGTTAGATGTTGAGAAATTATTTCTCTCACGTTTCTTTGAGGATGACACCGAGATTACGGTTCATTCCCTCCTTGCAACTAGGCAAGGAGAACAAGAAGCGGTTAAAGATTTCATAGAAGGTTCCGGGAGAAGTCCGTACATTGTAAACACGGAATGATCCAGGAAACTCTTGTCGAGACCTGTCGACACAACCTTAAGACCAATGTGCTCCTCAAAATGGGGGCCGTAGAGTCTAAGACGTGGAGGGACCTGTTCAAATAAGGAGAGCAAGCTGAAGACTTGATTCGCCGAGTCGAGGAATCCCCGGATCAAGAAGCGCTGGGGGTAGTAAGCCATATACCCAAAATAACAGCAATAAGAATAAAGGGAAAGCAGTCATGTCGTCAGAAGCTGCTCCTCAGAAAACCGGTCCTCCGCCAGAGCCAAAGCCTCGAAATCAGCCAGGATCAAGGCAAATCAGACCGCAACAAGAAAGGAATTACACTTTCAAGGCGTAACAGACGCATATCCTCTTTCACCTGCTCCAGAAGAAGGGAATGCTAAAACTTCCGGAGAATAAGAAGCCAGAAGATGCGGGTAAGACTAAAGATCCCAATTACTGTATTTATCACCGAAATGTTGGGCACCCTACCAGGGATTGTTTTCCCCTTAAGAACAGAATCCAAGCACTAATAGAGGCTGGAGTTCTGACGCTTAAGGAAGAACAGATGAAAGTCACTGCCAATATGGCAACCATAATGGTCGGAACCCACGAGTTTCCCGCAGGAGTGACCCCAATCCCTAAGGGTAAGATGGTCACGAAGAATCTTGATCCGCACAACAAAGCCCAAGAGGGACTTGTCCCCGTAACTACCCAGAAGGGGGAAGTTATGTGGGTTCACCCTGATTTGCTGGAAGATGAACAATGGACTACTTCAAGAGGTCCAGAGAAGAAACGGGCTGTTAATGCCATTTCTGCAGATATAAAGGAAGAATATATATCTTCGGGAGCCTTCACAGATTCTGAAGAAGAACCCGAAACTATGGCCACCCATCAAGATGGGGCAGGCCCTTCCGGTACTCGATCTGGAAAGACATATCTTAAGGACTACACTAGAGTGTATCCAAAAGATATCTATGCAGAACTCGCAAAGCCTGCGAAGCAGAAAGGACTTCGTTTCCAGAAGAATCCTACCAGAGATGAAGGAGCCAAAGAAACCCCCTTCGAGTTTGACATAATTGCGCAGTTGGCTAACATCCCAGCGCGAGTAACGCTTTACGAATTGTTGAGATTATCAAAATCAACACGTGAAGCTCTAAGAGAGGCCTTGGCAGACTCTGAGTCGTTCCTAGCTCAGATTGTCGAGCCGGCCATCGAAGAGCGGGACTCTTGCCCCCACTGTCATCAAGTGAGGAGGCAAGTCCCACAAATCATCTTCTCTCCAGAAGACATGCAGGTGAGGAATATAAAGCATAATAGGCCTTTATATTTCACTGGATATGTCGGGTCCGCAAAAGTGGACCGAATTCAGATTGATCCAGGTTCTGCACTCAGCGTCGTGCCCAGTAGATTGATGCAGCTGTTGGGGATTTCCCTTCATCGCTTGACACCTACACACACTACCATCTATGGATTCAACGCTAATAATAGCCATCCTCTTGGTAAGATCCGATTGCGGTGTCAAATTGGAGACTTGAAAACGGAGGTTACATGCTACGTAATTGATGCTGATACCTCCCACAATATTTTATTGGGGCGACCTTGGATCCACTCTCATATGATAGTTCCGTCGACTCTTCACCAGTGCATGAAATATTGCGATGAGGAAGGAGAGGTCCGGACACTAATTGCTGACAAGCAGCCATTCAAAGGGTTGGAAAATTACTTCACAGACGCTGCACTCTACAAGCCAGCACATGAAGCCTCCAATGACAGTCTTAGCAAGTCTCCAAAGCCCGACGACAGTGGCAATGAAGCCGACGCTGAGTACGAACTCCTTGGAGAAGATGATGGGGGTGATTACGAAATCAACCCTCACCTAGATCTTAGCTTAGGTCTTGAAATATAGTCGATGTAATAGAAAGTGAATGGGTTATTAATGAAAATGTAAAGTTAGTCTACGAGCATGCTGTAGCTACTGAGTCTGAGCCCTCTTATAGCTCCACCGAAGTGGATGGCCTGACCGAACTTGAAGTTCTGGCGGCATACCATTTGCCCCACAGGTCTTCCCTCCTCTCTCAATTAAAAATAACCGAGGATCAAGGGCACTTCTTTGAAGTGCCTCCCCGACAGAAGTCCCAAAGGCCGATCATGTTCGGCAAAGTGGCCACGTCGCCTCGACAGAGACAAAGTAGTGAAAGTGATGAACAAACATCACCTCAATTTCACTTATATGAGCAAAGGTCCCGACAGATGATGGAGAAAATGGGATATAATTTTACCCAGAAGCCGGGATTAAACTTTGGAAAAGGGAGACGGAATCTCATACCCTAGTTTAGACCGAGAGGAAAGAGCCCTGATTACTATCAGAAGACCCGCAGGGGGTTGGGTTACGTATCTACTCCACCTTCGTCACCATTAAAAGCTGAAGAGAGTTCTTCGGCCAAAGAAGAAACATCTTCACCAGATCATGATTCAGATATAAGCACCGGCGCTTGGTTTCTATCTTTGACAATCAATATGGTTTCAGCCGCGCCAGAAAGCGACGAGGAACCAATTGATATTCAAAATGATGCTTGGGCTAGGCATATGGATACTCTCTGGGACGTCCGCTTTGAACAGCGTGACCCGCCCACAGAAGACAAATTAATACAGGTTAACATGGGAACGGAAGAAAATCCGAAACCCATTTTCATAAGCGACACACTAACTCCTTTAGAAAAAGAGGAACTTATATCCCTTATCAAAGAGTATATAGATGTGTTCGCATGGAGTTATGAAGATATGCCTGGGCTTGACCCTCAAATTACCACACACCGGTTAAATATAAAAGAAGATGTCAAACCTGTTAAACAGTAACAGAGGCGTTTTCGACCGGAATTGATGGAGGCAATAGTTACTAAGGTCAACAAGCTTATACAATCCGGGTTCATCCATGAAGAACAACACCCAGACTAGGTGGCAAACATAGTACCAGTTCGCAAAAAGAATGGCAAAATTCGGATATGCATTGACTTTCGAGATCTGAACGCTGCATGTCCCAAGGATGAATTTCCACTCCCCATCACCGACGTGATGATCGATAATACTTGCGGTTATGAGAGGATGTCCTTTATGGATGGCTTCTCAGGTTATAACTAAATCAAGATGCACCCGGATGATGAAAAGCATACAGCTTTCAGAACGCCACAGGGAGTATACTGTTATACAGTGATGCCATTCGGATTAAAGAATGCAGGTGCCACCTACCAACGCGCAATGAGCGCCATATTCAAAGAACACCTGCGCAGAACAGTGGAGTGCTATGTGGATGACTTAACAGTCAAAAGCAAAGACAACAAAGATCATCTTCATGATTTAAGAGTGATCTTCGATCTTATGCGGAAACATCACCTGAAGATGAATCCTACCAAGTCGTTCATGGGGGTATCCAGCGGGAAGTTTCTGGGGTTCATAATAACTTCAAAAGGAATTTTCCTCGACCCTGAAAAGGTAAAAGCGATTAGCGAAATGCCGCCTCCCCACAATCTTAAGGAATTAAGGGGATTACAAGGAAAGCTCGCTTATATTCGGCGCTTCATATCCAACTTATCTGGACGATGCCAACCATTCTCCAAACTTATGAAGAATGGAGCATCTTTCATATGGGATGAGGCATGTCAGCAAGCATTTGATGACCTCAAGGAGTACCTTACTAAGCCTCCTGTACTAATGGCACCAGCCCCTGGGCAGCCCTTCCTTATATATGTAAGGGTCATGGATAATGCTTTAGGAGCATTACTTGCTCAATATAATGAGCACGGCCATGAACATGCCCTCTACTATTTAAGTAGAACAATGATTGGGGCCGAACAACGGTATACCCCGATTGAAAAAGAATATTTAGCCCTAGTGTTTGCTGTTCAGAAAATGCGACACTACCTTTCGGGGCAAACAATTCATGTCATATCACGGGTTAATCCCCTGAAGATTCTGATGACAAAACCAGGATCTTTGAATGGCCGATTGGCAAAATGGGCGCTCTTACTATCGCCCTATGACATACATTTTGTCCCTCAAAAGGCCATGAAGGGACAGGCAATCGCTGATTTCCTTGCAGACCATCCAATTTGGTCCAAATTAAAGCAGACATTAGAAGTCAACACAGTTACCGGAGAACAACCTTGGCAAATGTTCTTTGATGGTGCCGCGAGACGATCTGCTGCTGGAGTGGGGGTTGTGCTAATATCCCCACATAAACATTTATTGCCTAACGGTTACTCATTAACAGAACCGTGCACTAATAATGTAGCGGAGTACAATGCGCTTATTATCGGCTTAAAGATAGCTCTGCAACTGGGAGTGAACCATCTACAGGCATATGGAGATTCTAAGCTCATTGTCAATCAGATGACAGGTGAGTATGAAGTCAGACATGAAGCCCTCATCCCCTATCATCAGCTAGCTATTGAGCTAGCAGGATATTTTGAACAATTTTACATATACCACATATCTCGAAATGAGAACATATATGCAGATGCTCTTGCCGCATTAGCCGCAACACTGGCAATCCCGCCAGGTGAAGCTAAAAGCATCACCATTGGTAGTAGAGAACTCCTCCACCCAGACGTGGTATCTCAAGCCGAAGAGGTATGCCAGATTGACTTAAAGTTAGAACCCCGTGATTGGCGATTTCCGTTTGTGGATTATGCTTTGCATGGGATATTACCAGAAGATCCTAAGGAAGCCACCTCAATAAAGAGAAAGGCCCAAAAATTTTATTATAACCATAAACTTCAGACTTTGTATAGAAAGTCAAGGGGTGGTCTATTGCTACGCTGCATATCGAAAGCAGAAGCAGAACAAGTGCTGAAAGAAATACATGATGGAATATGTGAAGCTCATCAGCCCGGTCCCAAACTTGGAGACCGTATAAGAAGGCTAGGGTACTACTGGCCGAGCATGGTTACGGAAGCAATGACATACGCTAAACGATGTCATGCATGCCAAATACATGCCAATTTTATTCATCAAACCCAAGAATACTTGCACAATACCGTCGCAAGCTGGCCATTTGAAGCCTGGGGAATGGACATTGTAGGGCCAATAACTCCCCCGTCATCCAGAGGACATCAGTTTATTCTTGCAATAACCGATTATTTTTCGAAATGGGCCGAAGCCGTACCCATGAAAGAGGTGAAAACGGCAGATGTGATCAAGTTTATTAAGCATCATGTCATTTACCGATTTGGCATCCCTCGACGGATCATTCATGATAATGGTCCGCAATTCATTAGTCAGGGATTCTCTAGATTCTGCAACAAGTTCAGAATCAAAAATATCGCTTCAACACCGTATAACCCCGCGGCTAATGGGTTAGCTGAAGCTTTCAACAAGACGATTATTAAACTCCTTCGGAAGTTCGTCTCTTCTAATAAACGAGATTGGGATGAAAAGCTAGGAGAATGCCTGTGGGCTTATCGCACCACCGTTCGCACCCCGACCAAAGCTACCCCATTCTCTTTGGTTTATGGAAGTGAGGTTGTTCTGCCTCTTAAAATCCAGATACCATCATTAAGAGTGGCTTTAGCCACAAAGATAACGATAGAAGAACGCCATCAGAAAAAATTGTAAGAACTAGAGGCGTTAGATGAAAAACGTCTCAGGGCTCAACAACAAATTGAGTTGTATCAAGCCCGAATATCTCAAACGTTCAATAAGAACGTCAAACCAAGGACCTTTAAGCAAGGAGACTTGGTTCTAGCTGTTAAGAGGCCAATGGTGCTAACCCACAAGACTAAGGGTAAATTTGAACCCAAGTGGGAAGGACCGTTTGTTGTGGAGACAGTATACTCCAGTGGAGCCTATCGCTTAATGAATCAAGACGGCGACAGGATGATGATGCCGATCAATAACAAATTTCTAAAGAAATACTATTCTTAGTACCCCTTGAGATACGCGTCTTCTCTTTTTCTTAGGCATGCGCATTGTGCGCCTCTGACCTAAACCTGGTGAGTTTGGTTCTCAAGTTTGAACCACCTCCAGTCTTTTTATTAGGCATGCACAGTTTGGCGCCTCTGACCTAAACCCTGGTGTGTTTGGAGTACCCAGTTCAAGTTACGCGAGAGAGCCTTGAACCGCCTCCAGTTTGGTTCTCAAGTTTGAACCACCATCAGTCTTTTCTTAGGCATGCGCATTGTGCGCCTCTGACCTAAACCTGGTGTTTTTGGTTCTCAAGTTTGAACCACCTCCAGTCTTTTTCTTAGGCATGCGCATTGTGCGCCTCTGACCTAAACCAGGTGTGTTTGGTTCTCAAGTTTGAACCACCATCAGTCTTTTCTTAGGCATGCGCATTGTGCGCCTCTAACCTAAACCTGGTGTGTTTGGTTCTCAAGTTTGAACCACCTCCAGTCTTTTTCTTAGGCATGCGCATTGTGCGCCTCTGAACTAAACCTGGTGTGTTTGGTTCTCAAGTTTGAACCACCATCAGTCTTTTCTTAGGCATGCGCATTGTGCGCCTCTGACCTAAACCTGGTGTGTTTGGTTCTCAAGTTTGAACCACCATCAGTCTTTTCTTAGGCATGCGCATTGTGCGCCTCTGACCTAAACCCTGGTGTGTTTGGAGTACCCAGTTCAAGTTACGTGAGAGAGCCTTGAACCGCCTCCAGTTTGGTTCTCAAGTTTGAACCACCATCTGTCTTTTCTTAGGCATGCGCAATTTGGTGCCTCTGACCCAAACCTGGTGTGCTTAGTTCTCAAGTTTGAACCGCCCCCAATCTTCTTTTAGGTATGTGTAATTAAGCGCCTCTGACCTAAAAAGTATGAATTGCCCGACGCCGATTAGGCAATGGGAAGAGAACGAGTTTCTCGCCAACCCATCATACTGGGGTAAAAGTATAAATTGCCCAACGCCAACTAGGCAATGGGAAGAGAACGAGTTTCTCGCCAACCCATCATACTGGGGTAAAAGTATGAATTGCCCAACGCCAACTAGGTAATGGGAAGAGAACAAGTTTCTCGCCAACCCATCATACTCGGGTAAAAGTATGAATTGCCCAATGCCGATTAGGCAATGGGAAGAGAACAAGTTTCTCGCCAACCCATCATACTGGGGTAAAAGTGAGAATTGCCCAACGCCGATTAGGCAATGGGAAGAGAACAAGTTTCTCGCCAACCCATCATGCTGGGGTAAAAGTATGAATTGCCCAACGCCGACTAGGTAATGGAAAGAGAACAAGTTTCTCACCAACCCATCATGCTGGGGTAAAAGTATGAATTGCCCAACGCCGACTAGGCAATGAGAAGAGAACAAGTTTCTCGCCAACCCATCATACTGGGGTAAAAGTATGAATTGCCCAACGCCAACTAGGCAATGCGAAGAGAACGAGTTTCTCGCCAACCCATCATACTGGGGTAAAAGTATGAATTGCCCAACGCCAACTAGGCAATGCGAAGAGAACGAGTTTCTCGCCAACCCATCATACTGGGGTAAAAGTATGAATTGCCCGACGCCGACTAGGCAATGGGAAGAGAACAAGTTTCTCGCCAACCCATCATACTGGGGTAAAAGTATGAATTGCCCAACGCCGACTAGGCAATGGGAAGAGAACAAGTTTCTCGCCAACCCATCATACTGGGGTAAAAGTATGAATTGCCCAACGCCAACCAGGCAATGGGAAGAGAACTAGTTTCTCGCCAACCCATCATACTGGGGTAAAAGTATGAATTGCCCGACGCCGACTAGGCAATGGAAAGAGAACAAGTTTCTCGCCAACCCATCATACTGGGGTAAAAGTATGAATTGCCCAACGCCAACTAAGCAATGGGAAGAGAACAAGTTTCTCACCAACCCATCATACTGGGGTAAAAGTATGAATCGCCCAATACCGGTAAAGTAAAGGGAAGAGGAAAAGTTTGGCATTTAAGCCCAAACGTACTCCTCGACAACCCACCATGTAGAGGGGAATAACATGGCTAGCCCAACTCAAACGGTAGTTGGTAAAGCCTAATCAAATCCGTTAATAGCTGGGGGTTTGCTAAAAATCCCATATTAAACTTTAATTGTTATTTCGGCTCAAGAAATTGAGCATAAACAATACCAAGATAAATCGTTTTGACGACAGGTTATTTATTGGGCAAGCAAATCTATTTTGAAGCTGACAAATAAAAGAGTCAAAAGAATCATCTTTATTAAAAAGGTGAAGATACAAAAAGAATTTTAAAGAAACATCGTAAGGTTCTCTCTCTCATGTTTACGAAGTTCTTATTACAAGGAAGATAAAAGCGTAAAGAGAGATGAAACTATTGGCCTCCCAGGAGTCTCAGTTGGTTTATTGTCTCGTCCAAATTTTTACGATGAGAAGCCTCCACGGTTTGCTGAGCTTGCCTACGCAACTCATCATCACTTATTGTAAGTTGTTGCTGACGAGATTCTTCTATGGCACGATTCCTGGCCATCTCTTCCTGTTGAATCTGCTCTTGCTGGACAAGCAACATCTCCCGCTTCTTGACAGATTCTCCTAATCGGAGTTCATTTTCTATCAAGGTGGCCCGAGCTCTGGCAATCGTCTCCTGGGCTTTAGAGATGGCCGCCTGACCTTCCTCAATTCCAAAGTTTACCCTCTGCAGGTCGCCAAGAACGGATTCCCGACTGGCCTAGAGCTCTGTCAGCTCCTGAGATCATCTCTCCTCCTGCTGCCTTAAAATATTTCTTTGAGATAAGGATTCTGCCCGAAGCCGCGCCAGCTCTATCTCAGTGATCGCCTCCACATCCGCCTGACGGAGTGTGTGTAGCGTGGTCACCTACTCTTCTAAGGCTGCAAGGCGGGCCCGGTATGGAGCTGCTCGATCTTGTCCACCGAATTCTTCAATATTTCCTAAATAACGGAGTAACAGTGGACGTGCGAAGTTGAAGAAATCGTGGCCAGCAAGAACCATCTCGACACATCTTCTTAACAAATGCATAAATCCTCGACAGTGAAGCCGAAAAGTCTTTCAAGAGGATTTGCAGTGTCGGTAGGCAAAGTAGGTAATGCCAAAAGAGGTGTCGTGAGCAAGGGAGCAGTAGTGGCTGGAATTGGAGAAGAAGAAGCCCGTCCCTGCATTAAATTCATAATCTGAGGGACCAATAGAGCCAGTGCAGATCTGGAAGAGCTGGAGACCCCAGACGAAGTACCGTCAGTACAAATCACTTGGATACCCCCACCAACAGGAAGAGAAGATGGGATCACTTCGCCTGAAGCTCCTCCGGTGGGAGAAGCATCTTCGAATGAGAATTTCAAATCATTCTCCTCCCCTGCTGGAAGGCTTGGAGTCGGAAGAGTTGCAGGTATCTCAGCAGCCACGACAGCGGACGACGTTAAAATTGCTGACTGAGAAGGCACGCCAACGACCGTGGGAAATGTCTCAGTGGAGCAAACGGGCGTTGGAGACGGCATGCTAGGAGAAGGTGTAGCCTCATTAGCAGCAGCTGCGATAATGACTTCTGTTCTCTCATCGCTCCCCAGTTCGTCAATTGGGGGAATTGAATAAGAAACAGAGGCAGGAGCCGGTGTGGAATAGTCAGCCACAAACTCACCAGCAGAGCTACCCACACCACCAACGGAGCCGGAATGGTCCATTCTGTCATCAGACTCTATCTGGGTAGTCGAGTGCATCGGCAAAAGGAGTTGATCACCTGCATTTTAAAGAAACCAGAAAAGCAGTGTTACGTTAAAATAAATAACGGGCAAAAGATAAAATGCTAAAGGTCATACCAGGCGATACAAGTCCAGTTGTCGGACTTGAAGGGGGAGCCATTGTCGTTTCCAGCAATGTACCCGTCTCGCTACCCGTTAGTTGCACCCCGGGTTCTGCCATAGGCTCTATAGCCGAAGGGGCCGAAACCTCAGCAACACTTGGAGCTTTAGAAGGCTCATCATCCCTTGCCAATGCTGGGGGTAGAGCTGAAGCCAACAAGTCAGAAGCGAGTTTGATAGCCACTTCTTGGGGGGCTATCAAAGTTTCCTGTGCCAGTTTTTGCTTCTTACCCGGCCTTTTCTTTAAAGTGCACCGGCGTTTGAGAGTTGGACTCAGAGGACGATTGACAACAGGCTGAGGAGCCCACCAGCACCAGTATTGTCGTCATCATCACCAGCATCATCGTCTGATTCGCTGACGTCTGAAGGCTCAGCCGCAGCGCCAAGGAACTCTTCCATTCCTTTTATCCTTACCCTAGAAGCACCCTGGCGGCTAATATAGAGGGCTTCTATCTCTTTGCAACAACTACGATTGAGAGAGAAGCCAGGTACGTCAGCATTCGCAATATTAAACCAATTGCAGAAGCTGAGGGTCATGGCCAATTCCGGCGTCCTCTGGGGCAAGGAGAATTCAGCCTCGGTCCCGCCCACTACAAAATGGAACCAGCCACGGGCACCTTCATACAAGTCTCCCTCGTGAGCCAAATCTTTATTTGGATTACCCACATAGAGTTGAGAGTATCCAAACTGGCGAGCAAAGCGACTCGGAGTATATGGCTCGATCTGATACCTGAGATCTTGACGATACACCAAGTGTTCGGGGCGGATGTTGAGAAGCCACCAAAACGCTCCTGCAGATAAAGTAGTGAACTTATTTGCTCCCACGGCATCCTTCAGCCTCATCCCATATCCTCCGCCGGGAAAGTCAGGAAAACACCAGAATATCTCGTAATTCTGAAAGCTATGAAGAGTCTTCCGAATCTGGGACATATAATTCTGCCTCCATGAAGAACGTTCATACAGTTCTACAAGGAAGCACTTTTCGCCCGAACGACGCTCTGGTGCACTCATTAAGGAGGGACAATGCAAGACAAGCCACGCCATCAAATAGGTGTAGGGCATCTCCACCCTAGGGTTTGGAGTTTTCGGCTGGGCGGTCTCTTTCGACTTGCCCTTTCCTTTCCCCTTGACTTTAATAGTAGGGAGGAAATCACGACAGAGCACCCTCAGTCCATATTGCAAATTGCATACCATGGCGGGAAGGAGTCCAAGGGGTCGGCCATATGCGAGAAGAACCGCAGGATATACCACGGTCATTGCGATTGCTTCCTTGGGCAATTACGGCACGACGCATCTCTTAAGCCACAGCATTAAAAACCCGGCAATGAGACTCTGTTGGAGACCGGAAACTGGGCTTGATAGTGATAGCTCTTGAAAGAGGTACCGGGACCGTATCCGTTCTCATTGGATTCCGTGGTATAAAACAGACGGTAATGGCCCCTGGCTACGCGTTGGTCAATCTCTGAAATAGGGACAGGAAAATGACCATGGATAGTGGCCGAGCTATCCTTAGAATTTAAGTTGGCAAAGAGATACTCGGCCCACTTCTTGTGGCCAATACTGTGATTACGTGCACCTGTCTGGTCGGCACAGATATGATAATGGCACATCATCTCCCAGTACGTGACGTAGATGCGCTCGTCTCTCGCCAGTAGCATGTTCAATTCATCAGTGGTAGGGATGTACTCCTCGTAAGGGACTTCGCCCATCGAGAGCCCAGAAACCTCAAACATCTCGTGGAGAGCGAACCCTAGCTCACCAACTGGTGTAAAGAAAGTACAGGTCTCAGGGTTATACATCTCCAAGAGGCAGTAAAAGTGATAAGCACTCTGGGGAAACCCGAATTGGACATTCCTGATGGCTTTATACAAGCCAATATCCTTTAAAATGGGCTCGTGGGAATCCAACATGTACTGAATAAGGCGTGCTCACCACATATTGTTAGAAGAATGAACACAGCCAGGCATCCTGAAGTCGCTAGCCGGGTACTGACCATCCTTCGCCAAGAACTCACTTAAGAAAGTTCGGGCACGAGATGGGACTTCTCCCACTGGAAGCTCCTTGCCAAATCGGCCTGGAAGCAAGCCAGTAATGCATCTGGGGGAACCGTCTTGATAAACCCCTTTTGCACCAAATTTGCCTATTGAGACGCCATCTTGCTCTTGAGTCAGTCCCCACTTTAATTCCCGAGGCATTGCCAGCCTCTGAAGATAGACCAGAGGATAGTTACGATCCATTCTAGGCAAAAACATCAACATTTTGCCTAAGTTATATAGCCAAACACGTTCCCCTTCAGAAAGGATCTCATCTGATTGATCCATCTGGTCTCCAAAGAGGAAGGCGGGTTTTTCCATCGCCTCTCTATTCACAGTTTCGAAGGCTGCGTCAGTTATGATTTCTCGCGCAGTGGTGGGATGATATTTGATCAACTTCTCCTTGCGATCCTTCGGGTCTGGTTTGTACGAGGGCAGGTGTAGACACTAAAAATAATTAAATAAAAAAAAAAAAACCCTAATTTTGCTAAGTGGGCACACCCGCGGGTTGCAACCCGCGGGGGCACCCGCTGGAAGCAACCCGCGGGAGCACCCGCGGGTTGCAACCCGCTGGAACCCCCGCGGGAAGCAACCCGCGGGGGCGATCCCGCGGGTTGCCACCCGCGGGTTGTTTTTCGTTGTTTTCCGTTGTTTTATTTCCTATTTTAGTTTCCTTGGCTGATATTCCGTGATCCGATTTTTCAGGAGGAATCGAGCCAGATTTCAAGTCTCTTCGGTCTATAAAATGCAGAAATTTAACCGGAGGGGAGACTTTTCTTTGGAGCCGGCAGAGCAATTCTTCACAGAGAGTTGAGAGAGATCAGAAGGAGCAGGTTTTCTTCACAGATCCCCTTCCAAGTTGGATAGTCAACGGAGGCAGCAACAAGACTCCACCGCCACCCGTACCCACTCAAAAAAAGGGAATCCACCAATATTCCCGTTCTTGTAATCCTTCGGAATTTTTGTAATCTAAATTCCTATTGTAATTCATCAATTTTGCAATGGAATCAAAGATGCAATTTTCGGGCAAACAAGAACTGGCGACCACAGTGGGAGCCTCTCTGTTCACTACAGAGAACGTCGTGGCGCAGTCCGACTTGATACCCATCGGATCTGTTGTCGAAACGCTGATCGTAGAGGTTGATCAGCAAAAATACGAAGAGTTTATCTCTTCCTCTGACTCGGAGCCCAGGCGTCATCGCCGGGCTATGATGAGCAAAGGTGAGGCGTCATCGCCCACCGAAAAGAAGAAGGCGTCATCGCCTATTAGAACTTATGAGGCGTCATCGCCCGCTAAAACTGACTCTGTTAGAAAACTTGAGGCGTCATCGCCCACTCCTAAGTTGAATCAAACTCTCACCCGCTCTCAGAAAAGAAACTTGAGGCGCAAAATCCAACGGGCCCGCCTGAACAGCGCCTCTGGAAAATTACAGTCGGAAAATCCAGAATCCAAAAATGGAAATTCACAGGAAGAACTGCGGGTTGCACCGCACGGAGGCAACCACGGAGTTGCAACCGCGGGTGCAAACCCGCGGTTCCAACCGCGGGTTGCACCACGCGGGGGCAACCCCGCGGTTGCAACCGCGGGTGCAAACCCGCGGTTCCAACCGCGGGTTGCACCGCGCGGGTGCAACCCCGCGGTTGCAACCGCGGGTGCAAACCCGCGGTTCCAACCGCGGGTTGCACCCCGCGGGTGCAACCCCGTGGTTGCAACCGTGGGTGCAAACCCGCGGTTCCAACCGCGGGTTGCACCCCGCGGGTTCCAACCGCGGGTTGCACCCCGCGGGTTGCAATCCGCGGGTTGCACTCCGCAAAAAAGATCTGGTTCTGGTGTCTATTCGGGCACACGCGCAATGAACACACAGCGCACACCTAACTTTATGGTCACTCTCTCAGGTGTACCATCTCATTCCTCTTCAAACAAACATAAGGATGTGCTCATGCACTCACCTGGGAAGATGTCTGCGGAGGAACAATCCAATGTGTGCAGGGCCCGCGCAACTGCGCAAGCCAGCACACACTCTAGACGACTCCATAGAAGAGAGTGTGTTGATACAGGGAAAGCCCTTAGCCCTGAAATATTACAAACCAACCAATATTATGAACAGAACTTGCGGCGCAAGAGGCGTTAGAATGTAAATGGAGATAAGCCCGAAGATTTGAGAGAGTATCTTACTCGAAAGAGAAGCACATCCCAACCCGATTCTCACTGCCATTGTGAACGGCTGATCTCAGCCGTCTTGTCAAACTGCAAATGCAAGTCAAGACAATCCGTTTTTGAGCGGATTACAGAGCCAAAGAGAAGGCGGATAGTAAAAAAGATGTGCCCTGGGGATGATCTGCCTGCCGTTTCATCCTATATGGTTGGTAAAGGCAAGAAAATTGCCGAAAGTGACTCCTCAGATAAAGAGTTCACTTCAAAATTAAGGGGGGTGTCTGTTGAGCCAGAGGGTGTGTTCCGACACACTCGGGCTAGGAGAGGAGTCGCCATACCATTGAACTATAAAAAGTTAGCTGCAGGATCTGACGAAGAGGAAGACAGATATTCTGCTATTGTATCTTCACCCTATTCTGATTCAAATAGAGGGTTGGAGGCTACAGTAAATATGGCCGATCTTCCAGAAGAAGTCTCTAGAAGACTTGAAAGGCAAGAACAACGCCTTAAACAGCAGGAAGAGACTATGGAGGAGATGAAACAACTCTTGACTCAATTGCTGGCCCAAACGAAGAAAGGCCAATTTTCGTCATCCGCTAAACAACATGAAGAGGAACATGTCCGCGTAGAGGAAGACAGTGGAGACGACTACGAAGAAGTACCTTCTCAGTTAGGAGAAAAAGAAAGAGTGAAAGTGTTCATTAATCCTCAGGTGGAAAAAATGGAAAAGATGGAAAACCAGCTGCAGGCCCTTCTTCACCGAAAGAAGTTGCAGGAAGTGGGAATAGTGCGTCCCTATCCTATTGAATGGGAGACCACGCCCTACCCTGCAAATTACAAACCGTTAAACCTTCAATCGTTTGACGGGAAAGGCTCTCCACAGCAACACATCTTCTACTTCCTGTCACAGACAGGACATTTGATGGGGCATGATCCAACATTGACCAAGATATTTGCGAGTACCTTACAAGGACCCGCATTTACCTGGTTTATGCAACTACCCCAAGGAACGATTAAATCGTGGGCCGACGTAGAACGTGAGTTCTTGGCCCGATTTTTCGAAGACGATACTGAGGTCTCGGTACCATCCCTGCTAGCAGCAAAGCAGGGAGAGAGTGAGACAGTAAAAGCTTTTGTCGAGAGGCACCTCGAACAAGCCAACATCTCATTTCCCCCGTTCCAGAGGGAAAGACATAATGGCGGTGGAGAATACATCCAAGCCGAAACAAAGGCCGGCTAAAAACAACACAGCGGGGTCACCCAGAATACAAAAACAGTATTCATTCAAGGATGAACATACTGTTACCATGTTTAATTTGCTCACTAAGCGCAACATGCTCAAGTTGCCAGAGAGCAAAAGACCTGAAGGGGTTGGAAAGACCAATGATCCGAATTACTGCTTATACCATCGGATCGTGGGTCACCCAACTAAAAACTGTTTCATCTTGAAAGATAAGATTCAGGCACTAATTGATGCCGGAGCAGTTCAGCTCAAAGCTGAACAAAAAAGGGTGACGGCTAACTCGGCCACATTTACAGTGGGTGAGCTGGAGGTACCAGATGGGCTCACACCTATTCCAAAGGGTGAGCTCAGGGTGGTTAATTTGGACCCCCATAATCAACAGAAGAAAGGGTTAGTCCCCTTCACGACAGAGAAGCAGGAGGTCTTTTGGGTGCATCCAGACATTCTTGAAGATGAACAATGGATAACCGTCAGGACCAGAAAGAAAACTGAAACAAGAGGAAAGAAGCGCATGTGCAATGCCGTCTCAGCAACCATTGAGAAGGATGCAGATGACATTCCGCTGTTGACAGATTCTGAATCGGAGGCGACAGCTCTGGCGGTGGAGAATGAGCTTGCACCACCTTCCGGAACCAGATCTGGAAAACACTACTTGAAGGACCTCTCAAACACAGAGGCTGGCCCCTCTAAGCCAACCAAGGAGATTAATGAAGGAACTACCAAGCAAATTCCCGACAAGGGAAAACAAAAGGAGCTCAGATACAACCGAGCACTACGAAAAGATGTCTCTGAAGAGCAAAGTTCCTCTTTTCAGTTTGATGTCATGGCACAGTTGGCGAATATACCTGCAAGAATAACTCTGTACGAGTTATTACGCCTGTCCAAGTCTACAAGAGATGCGCTAAGAGAAGCCCTAGCGGAATCTGAAGCTTTCTTAGCCCATCTCCCGGAGGAGGTTGAGGAGGCATGCCCGCAATGCAACTCAGTGTCAAAGCACGCCCCTTATATCACTTTTACACCAGAGGACATGCAACTGAAGAATATTAAGCACAACAGGCCCCTGTACTATACCGGGTATATTGGCTCAGCGGAAATCGGTCGAATTCAGATTGATCCGGGTTCTGCCTTGAGCATTGTGCCACGGAGGCTTATGCAGTTTCTTGGGATCCCTCACTACAAACTGACTCCAACTAATACCGCCATTTTTGGCTTCAATGCCAATGCCAGTCACCCTCTGGGAAAGATCAGGCTCAGATGTCAGATCGGAGATCTTAAAAGCGAGGTGACCTGTTACGTGATCGAAGCAGACACTTCTTATAACATTCTCTTAGGACGACCATGGATTCATGCTAATATGATCGTCCCATCCACCCTGCACCAATGCATGAAGTACGTGGATGAAGACGGAGAAGTGCATACTTTGATTGCTGACAAACAGTCATTCAAGGGTGTTGAAAACTACTTCGTAGACGCCCTTCTGTATGCTGAAAGTGCTGAGGTCGACCCCCCACTACACGATGAATGTGATAGTGGAAATGAAGCGGATACTGAGTCAGGAGTGTTTTTTGCCAATGAAGGCTTTGAACCTCTTGTAATTAATCTTGATGAGTTAGATGTAAATGACACCGCCAGTGATGAAGGCGAGTGGGAAATAAATGAGAATCTGAACTTTGCTTATTTGCCTGGTGTTCTTACTGATTCTTTAACTTCAGCTACTAGCACGGATGCAGATAGTCTCTCAGAATTTGAGACTTTAGCAACCATGCACATGCCTATTAGGTCATCGATGATGGTACAACCAAACATCGAAAATGCAGATGGGGCGGTGTTCGAAGTACCGGCCCATCGACCAGGTCAAAAACCTATTCTTTTTGGAAGAATTAGATCACATATAGCCTCATCCAGTGATAGTGAGAGTGAGGCTCAGGAAGCCCCTCAATTCTATCATTATGGACTAAAGTCATTCCGGATGATGGCAAAAATGGGATATGATTTCATCAATAAATCCGGATTAAACTTTGGTAAGGGACGTCGGGATCCGCTTCCCTCATTCGTACCCAAAAGAAAAGAACCGGACTATTATCACAAAACTGGCAGGGGGTTGGGATACGTCACAACACCCGATCCTTCGGATATCGAAGATATGATTTGCCAGAATGTGGAAGATTCCGATTGGGATTCGGATATCAACCTGGGTATATTATTCAGAGAGATGACGGTAAACATGACATCTATCAGTTCAACCCCAGATGAAAACGATGAACTGACCCTTATAGAAGATGAAGCATTGGTAAAGCATCTTGATGCCCAGTAGAACATGCGTTTTGAGCAACGTGAACCTCCTACGGAGGATAAGGTGGTCCAAATAAATATGGGAGATGAAACCAATCCTAAACCCATATTTATAAGCGAGAGTTTACCTCCTAATGAAAGAGACGACCTGGTGACTCTCGTTCGAGAATACATAGATGTCTTTGCTTGGAACTATGAAGACATGCCGGGTTTAGATCCTCAAGTTGCTGTGCATCGACTCAATATTAAGCCAGATGCGAAACCAGTAAAACAGCAACAGAGAAGATTCCATCCAGAACTGATGGAATCAATCGAAGATGAGGTAAAGAAGCTTATACAATCTGGCTTCGTACGAGAAGAACAACATCCTGATTGGGTAGCGAACATCGTTCCGGTTCCCAAGAAGAATGGAAAAATCCGAATCTGCATCGATTTTCGAGATCTCAATGCAGCATGTCCTAAAGATGAATTTCCACTTCCAATAGCGGATGTCATGATTGACAACACCTGCGGATTTGAAAGAATGTCTTTCATGGATGGATTTTCCGGATATAATCAAATCAAAATGTGTCCGGAAGACGAGAAACATACTGCATTCAGAACACCGTTAGGCGTGTACTGTTATACAGTCATGCCATTCGGTCTGAAGAATGCAGGTGCAACTTACCAGCGTGCTATGAGCACAATTTTCCGCGAGCATCTCCGTAAAACGGTAGAGTGTTATGTGGATGACTTGGCTGTCAAGAGTCGTAATAAAGACGATCATCTCCGGGATCTGAAAGTCGTGTTTGATATTATGAGAAAACACCAATTAAAAATGAATCCAACTAAGTCCTTTCTCGGTGTTTCTAGTGGCAAATTCCTTGGTTTCATTGTTACATCCAAGGGTATTTATTTAGACCCTGAAAAGGTAAAAGCAATTCAAGAGATGCAGCCACCAAGAAACCTTAAAGAACTTCGTGGATTACAAGGGAGACTAGCATATATCCAGAGATTTATCGCCAACCTTTCAGGGCGGTGCCAACCTTTTACCAGGCTAACGAAGAAAGGGGTGTCGTTCGTTTGGGATGAAGCTTGTCAACAAGCCTTTGAAGATCTCAAGAAGTACCTCACAAAGCCTCCGGTATTGGTAGCCCCTATATCGGGAAAACCATTCTTAATATACGTTCGGGCAATAGACCATTCACTTGGTGCCTTGTTAGCCCAAACTAATGACTCCGGCCATGAGCAAGCTGTTTACTATCTTAGTAGAACTATAGTAGGTGCCGAACATCGGTATACTCCAGTAGAGAAGGAATGTTTGGCCCTGGTATTCGCAATTCAGAAAATGCGACATTACTTAGTAGGCCAAACAATCCATGTGATTTCTCGGGTAAATCCTCTGAGAGTGCTCATGACCAAGCCTGGGTCACTCAATTGCAGGTTAGCCAATTGGTCAATCCTCCTATCGCAATATGACATGCGATTTATACCACAAAAGGCGATTAAGGGACAAGCAATTGCTGACTTCTTAGCAGAGCATCCTGTCCCGCAATCCTCGAAACTTTATGAGGATATTCCAAATGAGATAGTGGAAGCCAATATGGTCTCTAAAGAACCGATTTGGCAGTTGTTCTTTGATGGAGCAGCGAGAAAGAACTCTGCTGGAGTGGGGGTGGTTCTAATATCCCCGCAAAACCATGTGATCCCCCGAGGATATTCATTAACTCAACCATGTTCTAATAATGTGTCCGAGTACAATGCATTATTAACGGGGTTGCGAATTGCCCGACAGCTGGGGGTCCGACGTTTAGAGGCCTATGGGGATTCCAAGCTCATAGTAAATCAAGTAAGAGGAGAATACGAGGTTAAACATGAGCATCTCGTACCCTACCACAAGGCAACAATAAAACTTGCCGACTCTTTCGAAGAATTTTATATTGACTATGTGCCACGGCACGAGAATGCATATGCTGACGCCTTGGCGTCCCTCGCTGCTACATTAGCGCTCCCTGCTAAGTCAACTAAAAGTGTTGAGGTTGGAAGCCGGGAGCTCCTTTGCCCTGAAGAAATACTCGAGGCAAATGAGGTCCATGTGTCAGGGATGAACTTCGAACCCAGAGATTGGCGGTTCGTATTCGTCGATTTTGCGCTCTACGGGATGTTACCCGAAGATCCTAAAGAAGCCGCAAAAGTAAAGAAGGAAGCAAAAAAATTCTATTATAATTCTGAACTTAGTTCCTTATATCGAAAAATGTCAGGTGGAGTTTTACTTCGGTGCTTATCACAACAAGAAGCACGAGAAGTACTCAAAGAAGCACATGACGGGACCTGTGGTGCTCATCAGCCGGGACCTAAATTGGGAGACCGGATAAAGAGAATGGGTTACTACTGGCCGACAATGATGTCAGATGCCATGGCATATGCGAAGAAATGCCATGCATGTCAGGTACATGCGAACTACATACACCAGGCCGCAGAGTACCTACATCCAACCACAATTATATGGCCATTCGAGACTTGGGGAATGGATATCATTGGTCCCATTGCTCCTCCATCTTCTCATGGACATCGGTTTATACTGGCTATAACCGATTACTTCTCAAAATGGGCAGAAGCTATCCCTTTGCGAGAAGTAAAAACGAATGATGTGGTCAGTTTCATCAAACACCACGTTATTTATCGCTTTGGTGTTCCTAGACGGATCATCAGCGACAATGGCCCTCAATTCACTAGCAGAGCCTATACTAAATTCTGTGATAAGTTCAGAATACAGAACATATTTTCGTCTCCATATAATCCGGCCGCAAATGGTCAAGCTGAAGCATTCAACAAGACCATTGTGAAGCTTTTGCAGAAATTTGTCACTTCAAGTCAGAGTGATTGGGACGAAAAATTGGGAGCTTGTCTGTGGGCTTATCGCACGACGGTTAGGACACCCACAAAGAGTACACCATTTTCTTTAGTATATGGTTGCGAAGCTATACTACCTCTAGAAATTCAGATTCCTTCTCTTCGGGTGGCATTAGCTACAAGAATGACCACCGAGGAAAAACATGGCCAACGACTTCGGGAATTAGAAGCATTGGATGAGAAACGCTTAAAAGCTCAACAGCAAATCGAGCTTTATCAGGCACGAATATCTCGGGCCTTCAACAAAAAGGTGAAGGAACGAACTTTTAAAGTGGGTGACTTGGTCCTAGCAGTCAGGCGTCCTATGATTCTCACGCATAAAACTAAAGGCAAGTTTCAGCCGAAATGGGAAGGCCCATTTGTAGTGGAGACAGTCTACTCAAATGGAGCATACCGGTTGATTAATCAGCATGGAGATCGAATGATGGCGCCCATTAATGGAAAATTTCTCAAAAAATATTATTCTTAAAATAAAGGAAAAAATTTTACCCAACGCCGACAAGGCTACGGGAAGAGAATAAATTTCTCGCCAACCCCATCATACTGGGGGTAATAAGTATGAACTGCCCAACGCCGACAAGGCTACGGGAAGAGAATAAATTTCTCGCCAACCACATCATACTGGGGGTAATAAGTATGAATTGTCCAACGCCGCTAAAGCTACGGGAAGAGAATAAATTTCTCGCCAACCCCACCATACTGGGGGTAAAAAGTATGAATTGCCCAACGCCGCTAAAGCTACGGGAAGAGAATAAATTTCTCGCCAACCCCACCATACTGGGGGTAATAAGTATGAATTACCCAACGCCGACAAGGCTACGGGAAGAGAATAGATTTCTCGCCAACCCCACCATACTGGGGGTAAAAAGTATGAATTGCCCAACGCCGCTAAAGCTACGGGAAGAGAATAAATTTCTCGCCAACCCCACCATACTGGGGGTAAGAAGTATGAATTACCCAACGCCGACAAGGCTACGGGGAGAGAATAAATTTCTCGCCAACCCCACCATACTGGGGGTAAGAAGTATGAATTACCCAACGCCGACAAGGCTACGGGGAGAGAATAAATTTCTCGTCAACCCCACCATACTGGGGGTAAAAAGTATGAATTACCCAACGCCGACAAGGTTACGGGGAGAGAATAAATTTCTCGTCAACCCCACCATACTGGGGGTAAAAAGTATGAATTGCCCGACGCCGCTAAAGCTACGGGAGGAGAATAAATTTCTCGCCAACCCCACCATACTGAGGGTAAAAGTATGAACCACCCAACGCCGACAAGGCTATAGGAAGAGAATAAATTTCTCGCCAACCCCATCATACTGGGGGTAAAAAAAAAAAAAAGTATGAATCACCCAACGCCGCTAAGGCTACGGGAAGAGAATAAATTTCTCGGCAACCCCACCATACTGGGGGTAAAAGTATGAATTGCCTAACGCCGCTAAGGCAAAGGGAAGAGGAAAAGTTTGGTATTTAAACCCAAACGAAACCCTCGACAACTCACTATGCTGAGGATAATAGCATGGCTAGCCCAACTCAAACGGTAGTTGGTAAAGGCGAAATCAAACCCGTTGATAGTTGGAGGTTTGCTAAAAATCCCACGACAAATCTGTCACAACAGTATTCTTATCCGAATATAAGAATACATCACCGCCCTAAGCTGCTAAGGCAAAGGGAAGAGGAAAAGTTTGGCATTTAAGCCCAAACGAAATCCTTGACAACTCACCATGCTGAGGGGAATAGCATGGCTAGCCCAACTCAAACGGTAGTTGGTAAAGGCTAATCAAATCCGTTGATAGCTGGGGGTTTGCTAAAAATCCTAATCAGATAAATCTCCTGTCACGTTAAGATTTCACCTCTGACAGCAAAACTTTTCTTGTCATTTTGCTCCAACAGAACAAGCGACACTCCAAAATATTAGTCAAGTTAAAATCATACCTCTGACATCATAATTCAAAATCAAATGAGATAAGATCCGATTAAATCCCCTGTCACGTTAAGATTTCACCTCTGACAGAAAAGAAAATTCACACTTCATCAAGTCCAACATTACAACCTCTGATGAACGTGCTTTTGATATCGTTAAGTTGAAAATTACCTCTGACGAAAATCATCTCCCTATCAAGTTAACAGTTATCTCTGATAGTTCGATTCCAAAACTAAATACGTTAACCGTCACCTCTGTTTAGTCAGCTTGTCCCTATCACGACCAGATCCTCTGAATAGGTTAAGCTCCAAGACACGTTTAATGTCACCTCTGTCTTTTCCTGATTCGTCATACTAGATGTCACTGAACGGTTAGGATTAAAATAAGCACGTTAATATTATACCTCTGCTTGACCTAAAATAAGCACGTTAACGTTATACCTCTGCTTGTCCTCTAATGAGTACGTTAAAATCATACATCTGCTTGTTATGGAATAAATAAATATATTAACAGTTATCCCTATCGACCAAATCTTTTAAAAAGTCTATAACCAAAATTAAAAAATCCAAACTATTTCGAAATTCAGTACGGTTCAATACAGAACTTCAAAAACTTTGGAGGGGGTTATATAGACACTAAAAATAATTAAATAAATAAATAAATAAATAAATAAACCCTAATTTTGCTAAGTGGGCACACCCACGGGTTGCAACCCGCGGGAACCCCCGCGGGAAGCAACCCGCGGGAGCCCCCGCGGGTTGCCACCCGCGGGAGGATTCCCGCGGGTGGCAACCCGTGGGGGCGATCCCGCGGGTTGCCACCCGCGGGTTGATTCCCGCGGGTGGCAACCCGCGGGGGCGATCCCGCGGGTTGCCACCCGCGGGTTGTTTTTCGTTGTTTTCCGTTGTTTTATTTCCTATTTTAGTTTCCTTGGCTGATATTCCGTGATCCGATTTTTCAGGAGGAATCGAGCCGGATTTCAAGTCTCTTCGGTCTATAAAATGCAGAAATTTAACCGGAGGGGAGACTTTTCTTTGGAGCCGGCAGAGCAATTCTTCACAGAGAGTTGAGAGAGATCAGAAGGAGCAGGTTTTCTTCACAGATCCCCTTCCAAGTTGGATAGTCAACGGAGGCAGCATCAAGACTCCACCGCCACCCGTACCCACTCAAAAAAAGGGAATCCACCAATATTCCCGTTCTTGTAATCCTTCGGAATTTTTGTAATCTAAATTCCTATTGTAATTCATCAATTTTGCAATGGAATCAAAGATGCAATTTTCGGGCAAACAGCAGGATGGTAGTGAAACGGAATTGGCCTGAGGGATCAGAACCCTCAGCAAAGCCAAAGTAATTCTTGTGGGGAAGAGATTCCATCGAATACCCTACTGCACAAAGAAACACCAGAGTAAGAGAAGTTTCTCTAGGGCAGAAAAATTCTCTAAGTATGGACGCGCGAAGCTAAAGATTAGGATGCGCGAAGCTAAGAATAGCGCCGCGCGAAGCTAAAAATTAGACCGCACAGAAGTCAAAATAGCCTCGCGTTTTCAGCGCGACTGCTACTTAAAATAGCCTCGCGTTTTCAGCGCGACTGCTACTTAAAATAGCCTCGCGCTTTAAACGCAAGGATGACGCGATAACTTCGCGTAAGAAGAAAGTCAGAGACTTTTCTTCTTCTCCAAGCCTTACGGCAGGAGTACGGCGATCTCGCCGGTAAAAGAGTTGATCGATCAGTTAAATTTAAGCCAAATCACTCTAGAAATGTTCTAAAGAGTCTCGATGGAGAGATTCTTACCCCCGATAGGCGAAATGTGGACTGGCGCGTCGCTGCCTTCGCCGCCACCACTGCTTGCGCCAGTTGCCGAAGATGGAGCCGCTCGAGAAGTAGCACGAGTCTTGGGTGCCATTGTTGAGAAAAATCGACTGAAAATCTGGAGAAACTCGGTCGGAAGAAGATCGGGTCGCCTGAACTCTGATCGTCTGAATCTCTAAGTTTCTGAAAAATTCTCAAATAAAGTGAGAAGGATAAGGAATAGGGATTTCATTTAAAATGTAAGAAACCGCCTCTTGGAATTTGGCGCGAATTTCGGAGAAAGTGACTGGTCAGTTACTCTCCAACACGCGAAGCTATTAGCCTCGCGCGATTATGGAAATGCGATGTTGTTTAACTCCGCGCAACTTTACAAAACGCGAGGATAGCCTATGCCTTAGCTTCGCGTTTTCATGGAAAAACTTAGATTTTTGACGAGTACAATTAGGCGCTTCCATCTAAGTTAAAAATGATCCTTATCCGATCGTTTGGATTAGTAATCTAGGTCACGCAGAAGTGCCTTAGATTATTTTACCAGAATTATTGACCATCTGTTTGTTGAGCAAGCAAAATTCTTGAAGCTAACAGATAGAGAGGAAAATAATTTGTCTTTATTAATAAGATGAAGAAATTACAAAGAGGGAGTTATAGCTCTCCCAAAAGCTTTTACATGATCAACTTGTCAATAACCAAACAGTAAGACTTCTCTACGGGGTGTTGAAACTCAGTTCCCTGGTTCACATACAAAAGAATTCTGGATTTCTCTATGGGGTGTTGAAGTTCAGTTCCCTGGTTCACATGCAAAAGATCTCCTCTGCAAATGTCAACTAGGATCTGTCATCCGAAATGAAGCACGAGAGGAAAGGAGAGTGCTGCACTGAAGCGCAATTCTGAACTGCAAGTGCTGCAATTCTGCACTGCAAGTGCTGCAGCTCCTTATTTACAGCCCCTTAAGGAGTTTATCTCTCGGAGCCAGAGCTTGAAACCTGCAACTATGTTGTAAAGCATATGCTTCTGACTTCCTTAGAGTTACTTTTGCTGATGAAGATTGATGGACCCACATACACTCCTCTTCAGAAAGGACTGAACTTACTGCAAAAGGAACAGAGTTTCCAAAAGAGTGAAAATGCGGAGCTAAGCTAACTCCGCGCACAGTTGAAGAAATAGCCTCGCGCTTTAAACGCAGAGGATGATGCGATAACTTCGCGAAAAGGGGGACAAGATTCCTTTCTGCTCTTTCCTTCTCTTTCAAATTCATCGCGACTGCTAATCAAAGATAGCCTCGCGGATTCATTGAGACTACTAGTAAAACCCCGCGTTTCAAGCGCAGGGATGACACAATAAAACGGCGATCTCGCTGACAAGATAAGCAATTGTCCAGAATAAACCAAGCCAAAATATCTCAGAATGGTTCTTAGAAAACCAAGAGATGAGGTTTTTACCTTCGGAAGACGCTGCATAGACTGGTTCGCCGTTGCGTTTACCTTCACGGCTGCTGCCATTAACGCCGGCCAACTCGCGAAAAGCCAAACTCCTCTAGAGAGACATCCTAATGATGAAAATCTACGGAGAATTGAACGAAGATCAGTTGAAGATCATTCGTGAGTCACTCGAGTTCTCAGAAATTCTTCGGATGAGATGAAGAAGAAGATGAGCCGGGAGCTCTATTTAAACAGAATTTCTGTCGCTTGGCATTCGGCGTGGAAACTCGGGGTAATTAATGACATAATTACTCATTTCACTGAAGACGAAGTGAAGCTGATTAGCTCCGCGTAAGTGAGCATAACGCGAGATAGACTTGGTATTCTAACTCCGCGTTTCAGTTTAAATATCCAAAGTATTTCAAAATCTGCTGAAGTCTAAGCCATTTTGAAAACTTTGGAGGGGGTTCTGTTGGCAGTAAAAATTTCTAAGTTAAAAGGATTTTCCACAACAGAACGTGGAGCCAATTCAATAGCCCCGGATTTGGTTATATTAACCCTGCGTTTGAATAAAACGCAGAGATGTTTAATAGCTCCGCGTTGATTCTGCAGTTTGGCTTGTATTAGCCTCGCGTTTGAGTAAAACGCGGAGATGATCAATAGCTCCGCGTTAGCTCCGTGTTTTGGTTATTTAGTGCCGCGTTTTGATGCGATTAATGCTCTGCGTAAGCAGATAACCAGAATCTCAAATTGATTGAGATTATGATTCCGGGCTTATCCAAATACCCGAATCAAGTCTAATCAGAATTCCATCAAAACTAAGATATTGGATTGGAATCCTTGATGCATGCGAGTTCTATTTAGATAGAAACTCTTGCATTAATCTGGGCCTATAAATACCTTCCTGGTGAAACCCTAGGGGTCTTCTTTTTTTTTGGTATCGGAAGTCTCCTATCGATCCTTTAGCAATTCAAGTACGCGAGAGAGCCTTGAAGCCTTTGCTGATAATCTTCTGAAATCTTGGAGAATTCAAGTTACGCACAGAGCCTTGAGTTCGTGAAGATCAGAGAAAACCACCATCTTCTTTCTGGAGTTCTTGAGAAGTTCGAGTTACGCGATAGAGCCTTGAACAAATCAATCAAAATCAGAGAAGATCGTCTATATTCGGCCGATATCTTTAAAAGAGAAGATTTCAACGTACCGATCGTCCAAAGGAACTACTATAGATCCCATCGCCACAGATCCCACGAAACTATTGTAAAAGAGAGAGATTGAAGTATAAAATCCTCTCGTTTGTTCTTTTTATATCTTGTTCACTTCTATTGTAATCTAAGATGTGTTCAATGGAAGGAAGCGAAGGAACTTTTGCGACGAACAATGGAAACTCTCATAACCACTAAAGTCTATAAATACCCTCTTTGAGGAGACTTTAGGGATTATCAATCAATAATAGATCAATTCATAGATGATCATCAATCTTTAAGAGGTCTTTTTCGAGCGTCTTAGAGAATTCGAGTTACGCGTGAGAGCCTTGAATTCATGAAGACCAGAAGAGATCAGTTCTACAGTCGGCCGCCATCTTCAAGAGAAGAGTTCGACGTCAGATCGTCCAAAGGAGCTGCGTGACAGATCTCATCGCCACACAGATCCCACACTATATTGTAAAAGAGAGCGATTGAGATATAAAATCCTCTCATTTTTTCTTTCTTTTTCTTGTTCACTTTCGTTGTAAATCAAGTTATTTCAATGGAAGGAAGGCAACGAATTTCTGCTGCGAACACTACCTCTCGCATATTTTATAATAATATAAGCATATCTCTTATATCACATACAAAAGATATATATAGTGTTCATATCCTAATTCTATTAGAATAACACTATCACTATCTAATTGGTGTTCCAATTCAATTAGATCTCCAGTCTTCAAACCCAAGTCCATCTGGAATTTCTTGTGATCCTTATTCACATCTGGATACTTAACGGATGCGAGACACAAACCCAACAATCTTCACCTTTGCTCGTATCCGATGAGTCATGCATTTTGGAGAAACTCCGTTGTGTTCACCGCAAAAGTTTCTTTGCTTCCTTCCATCGAATATAGCTTAGATTACAACGAAAGTGAACAAGATATAAAGAAGAACAAACGAGAGGATTTTATAGTTCAATCTCTCTCTTTTATAATGTAAACGTGGGATCAGTGGCTATGGGATCTGTCAAGCAGTTCCTTTGGACGATCGAACGTCGAAATCTTCTCTCTTGAAGATATCGGCCGACTATAGACGGTCTTCTCTGATCTTTCCCGAACTCAAGGCTCTATGCGTAACTTGAATTCTCCAAGATACCGAAAAGAAGATGATCACTAAAGGCTTCAAGGCTCTCTCGCGTACTTGAATTGCCAAAGGATCAAAAAGAAAACTTGCCGGAAAGAAAAGAAGACCTTGATGATCAAAAGATTGATCTATTATTGATTGATCCTCTATTCTTGATTGATTCCTCCTTAAAGTCTCCTCAAAGAGGGTATTTATAGACTTTAGTGGTTATGAGAGTTTCCGTAGGAATAGGAATAAAGAGTTCCATAGGAATAGGAATAAAGATTTCCATAGGACAAGGAAATAAGGTTTTTGTATTAAGGATTCTAATCAAATATTTAATATTGATTTAAATCTCTTGATTTGGAGTTCTGATTGGATTTAATTTGGATATTTGAATAAGTCCAAATCATAATCTCAATCAGTTTGAGATTCTGGTTATCTTCTCACGCGGAGTTAAACTCATCATACGCGGAACTAAATAACCAGAACGCGGAGCTAACGCGGAGCTATTGATCATCTCCACGTTTTACTCAACGCAAGGCTAAAAATAGCCAGACGCGGAGCTATTGAGTTAGCTCCGCGTTCTGTTGTGGAAAATCCTTTTTGCTTAGAAATTTTCACTGCCAACAGAAACCCCTCCAAAGTTTTCAAAATGGCTTAGAAGTTAGCAAATTTTGAAATACTTTGGATACTTAAACTGAAACGCGGAGTTAGAATACCAAGTCTCCTTCGTGTTATGCTCGCATACGCGGAGCTAATCAGCTTCACTTCATTTTCAGTGAAATGAGTAATTATTTCATTAATTACTCTCAAATTTCTGCGCCGAATATCAAGCGGCGGTTTCCCTTATTTAAATAGAGCTCTTGGCTCATCTTCTTCTTCATTCGAAGATTTTGAAGAATTTTCAACTCCTGCAACCGAGTGAGCGATGTCAATGAGCGATCTTCAATTGATCTCCCTTTAACTCTCCATAGATTTTTATCATTAGGATGTCTCTCCAGAAGAGTTTGGCTTTACGCAAGTTGGCCGGCGTTGATGGCAGCGGCCATGGGAATAGACACAACAGCGAACTAGTCCATGCAGCATTTTTTGAAGGTAAAAACTTTAACTTTTGGTTACTTTAGAACCATTCTGAGAAGTTTTAGCTTGGTTTAAACTTGCCAATTCTTACTTCACCGGCGAGATCGCCATTCTTCGGCCTTAAGGAGAAGGAGAAGTCAGAGAGGAACTCTAATCTTTCTCTACGCGAAATTATCGCGTCATCCTCGCGCTTGAAATGCGGGGCTATTTTGATTAGCAGTCGCATTGAAACGCGAGGCTATTAAAGAGAAGGAAAAAGGCAGAGAAAAACTCTATTCTTCCTTTACGCGAAGTTATCGCGTCATCCTCTGCATTTTAAAACGCGAGGCTATTTCAATCAGTGGTACGCGAAGTTAGCTTAGCTCCGCATTCTTATACTTAGAAAATTTTCTAAGTTTTGTCGAACTCCTGATTCTTCTTTTGCAGTGAACCAGACCCTTTTTGAAGAGGAGCACATGTGGGCCTATCGATTTTCATCAGCAAAAGTAACTCTAAGGAAGCCAGAAACATATGCCTTACAATATAGTTGCAGTTTTCAAGCTCTGGCTCCTCTTGAAGGAGTTACAAGAACTCTGCGGCAGCCCATTAAGTTTTCTTGAGGATCATTTCTGTTAGATGATCATGTAAGGGTTTGCAGCACTTCAAATTCAACTTGTGCTTCATTTTAGATGACAGATCATAGTTGACATTTGCATAGGAGATCTCTTGTATTTGAATCCTGGAATTGAACTTCAACACCCTGCAGAGGAATCTCGCTGTTAGGTTATTGATAAGTCAATGAATAGGTTGAAGCTTTCGGGAGAGCTATAACTCCCTCTTCTTCTGAACCTTTTGCTTCATGAATAAAAATAACTCTTCTTCTCTCTAATCTGTTGGCTTCAAGAATTTTGCTTGCTCAACAAATAGATGACTCATAGTTTCGGTAAAACAATCTAAGGCTCATTTGCGTAACTTAGATTTGTTAATACCTGAAATGATCGGATAAGGATCATTTAGACAAAGGCGCTTAATTGCGCATGCCTAAGAAAGAAGTTCAAGTGCTCATTTGCGTAACTTAAATAAATGGAGGCGGTTCAAGGCTCTCTCACCATAACTTGAACTGGGCACACCACGATGATCGGGTTAGGATCCATCAAATTTCGACAGAGGCGCCAAATTGCGCATGCCTAGTCCAAGTGCTCTCACGCGCAACTTGAACGGAGATAGGAATAATCCAAATCATACTGTCAGAGGTAAAAGCTTAACATGACAGGTCCACGGGATTTTTAGCAAACCCCCAGCTATCAACGGATTTGATTAGCCTTTACCAATCGCCGTTTGCATTGGTCTAGCCATGCTATTCCCCTCAGCATGGTGAGTTATCGAGGAATTGATTTCCTCTCCCATTTGCCTTTAATCAGCATTGGGTAGTTAACTTCATACTTTTAACCCCAGTAGATAGGGTTGACGAGGAACTTGATCTCCTCTTCCCTCTGCTTTAACAACATTGGGCGATTGATTTCATACTTTTACCCCCAGTATGATAGGGTTGGCGAGGAACTTGATCTCCTCTTCCCTCTGCTTTAACAGCATTGGGCAAAAAATTTATTTATAGCACCCAATTAGCCATTCCAATGGCTATTGAGAATAGCAGAAGCATGATGTTTATCATCGTCAATATTTTCGGCACCCCCAGCCAAATCCGGCTGCTAGCCAATGAAGATGACTTTGTCACGGCTGTGGTTCGGAGCGTATCCAAAAGGCTAGCTTGCAGGTGCGGGCTGCCCGTGCTTGGTGTCGACATTGACTTCCCTACTTGTACAGGGATCGCTCTGGTAGGAAACTCATTGGTTCCTACTACTAAAATTGTCATATTTGCAGAAACTTTCTTCTGTTCCTCTTTAAGTGTGAGAACTCCGGCTTCTATCAATGCCTGAATTCGGTTCTTAAGAGGATAGCAATCCTTAGTTGGGCGCCCGATGCTCCGATGGTATAGGCAATATTTAGGGTCGTTGATTTTACCAACGTCTTCCGGTTTTCCATTTTCCGAAAGTTTTAGCAAGCCCTTTCTGAGGAGGAGATGGAATAGAGTACCGGTCTGCTCAGTCTTGAATGTATAAGTTTTATCTTGTCGGGGCCTATTTTGACCTGCACCTCTCGGATTGTGAGGTCTTGGCTTCGGATCTGCAGCTGACGCCATCACAGCCATCCCTTTTTTTTTAGGATTTTATGGATATGGCCTGTTATTCATAGAGTTTCTCGTGCTACGAGATTCCTTAATTCGACGAATTATATCTTCCGCCTGCTCTCCCTGCTTCAGCAGATCTTTCCAAGTTTTGGACTCTACAGCTCCCATTCTTATCAGCACGCCGGTCCTGAAATTATGCTTACAGGTTTCCACCAGAGTTTCCTGGGTCATACCGTGTCGATAATACACGGACTTTTCCCTGAAACGTTCAATAAAACTTTTAACCGTTTCTTCTTCTCCTTGTTTCGTTGCAAGGAGGGAATGAACCGATATTTTGGTATCATCCTCAAAGAAACGTGCCAAGAACTATTTCTCGACATCATACCAAGTATTTATGGTTCCCGGGGCCAACTGCATAAACCATGTAAAAGTAGGCCCTCGCAGGGTGCTCGCAAATACTTTGGTCATTATGGGATCATTTTCCATTAGATGATCTGCCTGCGATAAGAAGTAATAGATATGTTGACTTGGAGACCCCTTCCCATCATATGACTCCAATTTAAGGGGTTTATATTTTTCTTGATAAGGGACAAAGTCCCACTCAAGTGGATATGGTCTTGAAACCCCCGATTCTTTCAATTCTTTCTTGTGCATTAGGGCATCCAGTTGGTTTTGCAATTTCTCGATCTTTTCTCCATGAGGATCATGGAAAGAGTATTTTTCATCATCCTCATGTATCGAATAAGCCTTTTCTTCTTTAGTTTCTTCGTTTGTCTTAGGTGGCGGTTCCGAAGAAGTTTTAACCTTATCATCGGTTATCTTCTGGGTATTTTCGACCACTTTTAGAAGCATTAATTTGAGGTCATTAATGGCCTTTTGCTGACTTAGAATCATTTGTTTCTGAGCTTCCAACCTCTGGTCGACATCATCGGATTTATCCACCATGTGTGATGCGAGCCTTCTTGGTCGGGAAGAAATGTATGAATGTGAAGACGCTATGGCTGAATTATCGGAGTCATCGTCGTAGGAACCTTTTGCAAGTCTCCTATAATCTCGAGGAGCGACAATACCTGACTTGAGTCAAGTAAGATGGCGAGGCTGTTCATCATCTGCATCTGACTCGTGTCTTTTTTCCATGGCCTTCTTACCTTTACCGACCATATTTGAAGTCACCGCCTTTACCTCTTTTTCCCTTATTTGATATCTCAGATTATCCTTCCTCCTTTTCGGAGTATGAGACTCAGTTATTTTATTAAATAAAGAAATTCTTTTCTTACCACAGCAGCAACTATTCAGTACAACTGATATTATTTGCTCGCAATGGCATGTCGAATGTGACTGAGTTTGACTCGTTTTCTTTTTGCTCGTCAAATAATCTCTGAGATTAAGTATTTTAGAAAATAGAGAATCTCCAGTTATATTTTGGACATGGGGCCCACTTGGCTGATGGAGGAGTCCAGGAGCTTGCTGTAACCCCCCATGACTGGTGGCGTTATCTGTGCTATACTTATCAACCTTTATTCTGTATAATGGCTGATTTACGCGGGGTTGGGACATAACCTCGCATTTTATGCTAGCCTCGCGTTTTACGCTGGCTTGGCATTCCTTCAGAAGTTTATCTTCTGTTTGTTTAGCCTCGTGTGAAGGAGTATCCTCACACGCTGGCATTATTTTGCGATTAGCGCAAGAATCCTTGGCTTCGCGTTTAACACTTGGCTCAAGTTTTTGTTTAAGTTCAATAGCCTCGCATGGGGAGTTTTTACTACATGCTGGCTTATGCTCGCGTTTTACGCGAGTTTTGGCACTTTGGTCAGTTTCATAACTAAATTCAGTAACCTCGCGTGGAGACAATCCATCAGACGCTGGTCTGGAGTTAGCTTCGATATTTGCTTCGCTAGCCTCGCGTTTTACGCTGGCTTGGCGTTTCTTCAGAAGTTTACCTTCTGGAATCTTAGCCTCGCGTGGAAGAAAATTCTTGCACGCTGGCTTACTCTTGTGATTAACACAAGTCATAACTTCGCGTCTAGCGTGATTTTTACGATTAACGATAATTTGTCAATCGTCTTCTCGATTTACGCGGAGGTGAGGCATCTTGTGTTTCTCGCAAGTACTACTGGCTTCGCGTTTCTCGCTAAGCTCAGTATTAGCCTCGCGTAGAGAATCACACGCTGGCTTTAAGAAAATTTTATCCTCGCGTTTCTCGCGAGTGTAAGAAATCTTGCGTTTCTCGCAAGTCGTACTGGCTTCGCGTTTATTGCTAAGTCCAGTAATAGCCTCGCATGGAGAATCACACGCTGACTTTAAGGAATTTTTATCCTCGCGTTTATCGCGAGTGTCAAAAGTCTTGCGTTTCTCGCAAGTGTTACTGGCTTCGCGTTTCTCGCTAAGCTCAGTATTAGCCTCGCATGAAAAATCACATGCTGGCTTTAAGGAGTTTTTATACTCGCGTTCCTCGCGAGTGTAAGAAGTCTTGCGTTTCTCGCAAGTATTACCAGCCTCGCGTTTCTCGCTTGGTTTAGTATCAGCCTCGCGCAGAGAATCATACGCTGGCCTTAAAGAATTTTTATACTCGCGTCTCTCGCGAATGTCAGAAGTCTTGCGTTTCTCGCAAGTAGCCTCGCGCTTCTCGCTTGGCTCAGTATCAGCCTCGCGTGGAGAATCACATGCTGGCTTTAAAGAATTTTTATACTCGCGTCTCTCGCGAGTGTCAGATATTTTGCGACTAGCGCAAATTTCGCTGGCTTCGCGTCTCTCGCTAAGCTCAGCTGTAGACTCGCGTGGAATATCACACGCTGACTTTTCCTTACTTTTAAGGCAAGTTATAACTTCGCATTTAACGTGATAGTGATTGGTCTCGCGATTAGCGTGAGCCAGTTTGTGAGGGACCATAGCCTCGCGTCCTCTGGTGTTAGCTCCGCGTCCAAGGCGGGCTTTCAGGGCTTTACGCATCGCTCTTCGATTCCTGTTTCGGAGTTGGGTTCTGGTCAATCCAGTCCCTAGGTCTTCTTCGGCAGTCGGAAGCTCACCCTCTGTTAGGATTTCTTGTGCGAACTCCGACCCTATAGCCGTAGTCTCCAAGAATCCCCGTCTCTCGGTGGATACCTTTTTACCCGTTGCTCGGGTATTTGAGTACATGCGACAATAGTGTCGTGTCTCATCCAAGTCACCTGATTCAGAGGAGAGGAACTCCTCATACCTCTGCTGGTCGATTTCAACGACCAGCGTGTCTACTTCGGATCCGATCATATCAACATCCGATTACGCCACAATTTCTTCATCAGAAAAAGAGATGGCTCCCACTGTGGTCGCCAGTTTGTTCGCCGCAAAAGTTTCTTTGCTTCTTTCCATCGAATACAGCTTAGATTACAACGAAAGTGAACAAGATATAAAGAAGAACAAACGAGAGGATTTTATAGTTCAATCTCTCTCTTTTACAATGTAAACGTGGGATCAGTGGCGATGGGATCTGTCAAGCAGCTCCTTTGGACGATTGAACGTCAAAATCTTCTCTCTTGAAGATATCGGCCGACTATAGATGGTCTTCTCTGATCTTTCCCGAACTCAAGGCTCTGTGCGTAACTTGAATTCTCCAAGATGCCGAAAAGAAGATGATCACTAAAGCCTTCAAGGCTCTCTCGCGTACTGAATTGGCAAAGGATCAAAAAGAAAACTTGTCGGAAAGAAAAGAAGACCTTGATGATCAAAAGATTGACCTATTATTGATTGATCCTCTATTCTTGATTGATTCCTCCTTAAAGTCTCCTCAAAGAGGGTATTTATAGACTTTAGTGGTTATGAGAGTTTCCGTAGGAATAAGAATAAAGAGTTCCATAGGAATAGGAATAAAGATTTCCATAGGAATATGATTCATCAAGGATTCTAATCAAATATTTAATATTGATTTAAATCTCTTGATTTGGAGTTCTGATTGGACTTAATTTGGATATTTAGATAAGCCCAAATCATAATCTCAATCAGTTTGAGATTCTGGTTATCTTCTCACGCGGAGTTAAACTCATCAAGCGCGGAACTAAATAACCAGAATGCGGAGCTAACGCGGAGCTATTCATCATCTCCGCGTTTTATTCAACGCAAGGCTAAAAATTGCCAGACGCGGAGCTATTGAGTTAGCTCCGCGTTCTATTGTGGAAAATCCTTTTTACTTAGAAATTTTCACTGCCAACACATTGTTCTCGCCATCCATTTCGCAGACATCCACCGCACGATCGCCATGCTCCACTGACTGAGAACAACTTATATAATTATTATCGTCTCCAACTTGAGCACTTATGATCACTAAACCATGCTTTCCTCCATGCACACATGATCACTAAATCGTACTCTCTTGAACACTCACGATTACTACACTACGCTCTTCACTAAGCACTCATAATCGCTATACTGTGCTCCACCTTGGTTAAAACATCTGGACCTTCTGAGTACTCACAATCACTTATCATGTTGTGCGTCACAGAAAAGTGATTAATACACCGTACTTCACCTTGATCCAAAAACTATGACTAATTATGACCAACTTTAGAGACACATGATTATATATTACCATATATTTTATCATGTCACAAAATAACCGTATCAATCAACATGAAGTACCACGCCATACTTCATCATTGTACAATCAACCAACCATTGACTATCGATCATCTCGGTCAATGTCGATTTCTCAATCACCATCGATCACCGTTGGTCTGTGCATAATCTGCTCCAAACAGTGGATTTTACCCAATCCGCATCCACTACTGCATCTAGAATGTTGAAAAATATATGATTCGACTCCTAGATCATCTTAATCAGACTCTGATTCCTCGATCTATGCTCCGATCAACCACAACCATTAATCTGCATCTCAAATTCCCATATCCATTTTCAGCCGTTCAACTTGGTGTTTACTACTCTGGAGCCAACAACAAATCAAATTTTCCATGTGCCATGTAACTAGATCTGGTGTTCTGTGTTTGTCCAAACACCGGATCCCCAATGAAAAGAAATCATCATCTTTCGATCGATTCCAAACCACAATCACCGCAGCCTCCAGTAGCCCCACTGCTGCTCATCGTGCCGCTGGCGGTCAGTGGCTGATGACCACACGCGCCCCCGTCGGGCGCCACTCATGCCCTGCCTGGGCGTGCCGCCCGTGCCCCACCTAGGCGCGCTGCCCGCCGGCGGCCGCCAAGCACATTGGCCCCACACACAGGTGTCCACACCTATTGCTAGGGTTGCCTCACTCCTGCCGCAGGCGCCTTGCACTACTGGTCAGGCACGGCCACCTACCTCCTGCCGCGGACGCCTTGCACTACTGGTCGGGCACGACCACCTACCGGCTGCCGCCAGCTGGGTGCCCGCTAGCCGGGCGTCCTCCGGCTGGGCACCCGCCGTTTGGGAGCCCTTCGGTCGGTTCCTGCCAGCTCTCATTGTCGGGCTGCCTTTCGTTTTTTTGTTCTTGATGTCGTTGCTCTTGATGCCTCCGCCGATCATCCGGCTGGCCCTCATTGCCGGGCTGCCTTCCTTTTTTTTTTTGTTCTTGATGTCGTTGTTTTTTATGCCTCCACCGATCATCCTTACCGGCTTGGCACCGTTTTATCCTCTATCTCGTGAATTCTAGCTCTGATACCACTTGTTGGGGGGATCGAATCCCCATCGAGATCGCAGAGACGAAGGAAACAATACAATACAAGTAGAACACAAGATTTAACATGGTTCAGCCAACCAAATTCGACCTATGTTCCATTATCAGAAAAATATGTTACAAGAAGAGATTCAAATATCTCTCTAACTCTCGCATCTCTTATAATAATAGAAATATATCTTTCATATCACATACAACAGATATATATAGTGTTCCTATCATAATCCTATTAGAATAACACTATCACCAGCTAATTAATGTTCCAATCCAATTAGGACTCTGGTCTTCTAACCCAAGTCCAACTGGTACTCTTTGTGATTTTTGATCACATCTGGATACTTAACGAATGTGAGACACAAATCCAACAAGCTTTGCTTCCATATGATATATATCATTAACAATTAAAGAAACGAGCTACTAATAGTAACAGTAACAGAAAGAGCTGGTCCTTTAAAATCCACATCCATCTTTTATCCTTCCAAAGATGCTGCATAAAGCAAATCCTTCTCTACAATTTTCAGAACCCACTCTATTGGAAAACAATGGTTGGTGGGTTTACCTGACACCACTAGGATTGTAATATACTATTACTAGTTCTATTATGTCTATTAATAAAGCGCAGGATCTATGACTCACCATTTTGGGGACACTTTTTTTTTTTTTTTAGAAACCAAATCCATATTTCAGAAACATTGATGGACTGTGAAAATGACTCACCTAGTAACTGGGGAACAAAACACTAAAATTTCAATCCTTTAGTTTCAATAATGTGCATGATTTTTCAAAAGTAGAAGGTTTTCTTTTTGCTGTTTTTAGAAGAAGACACAATGCTTAACTGTGTCATTCTGCTTAAGGTGCGCAAATGTGGTCTGAGATTTCCTTCCATGTATGTAGCAATTGGCTACTAAGATGTGAATCAATGAAGGAACCAAGAGAGCTTGCAGTTTCTGTTTTTCACCGAACAGAACTACTAGTTTTCATCGCACTGAAGGGATGGGGTTCTGCTAGTTCAATAAGCAATTCATATGGGACAGCCTTATTAAAATAAATAAATAAATAAAAGATTAATTCCTATATAGTCTCACATCTTCGAATATTTAAATAAGAGAGATTATTCTAAACAAGGGCAATATTAGACAAAAAAAGAAAAAGGCAGCAATCCCCAAAAGGAAAAAGAGAGAATGGAAAAGAAGTAGCAATATTAATACCCAACAAGATCATGGATGAGTCACACTCTGGATTCCATTGTAAACATAAAGGGGGTATTTACTGGGTTGTCCTCAAATCTTTATATATTATGATTTTGTCCCTCCAAATCTTCATATTTAGGATTTTGCCTCTCAAATCTCATAAGTTACAACAATTTAGTCTCCCTCTCTAGCACAGTTAAATATTTGACCATTTTACCCCTCTTTTCCTCTTCTATTTTCCTCCTCTCTTTTTCTTCTCTCTTCCTCCTCTTTTCTCATTTTCTTCATTATTCCTCCTCTCTTCACCATTTCTGCATCATAGCATCTCCATTGCGAAATGAGTACAAAAGATTCCCAATTTAAAATCTTCAGCCTATTATTAAACAAAAAGATTCCCAATTTAAAATCTTCAGCCTATTATTAAACAAAAGAAGAAAAAACAGAGATATAATGAAGTAATCTTCGATTGCAAAAGATTTCCTGAACTTTGTTACTGTCAAAGGCCTTGTGGACAAATCATACAAGCACTCTAATTCAGCAACCAGTATCTACATTTGATTAGGAAATTTGTTCTTCAGTAGTAGTTGAGCAGAGGAAGAAAACAGCTTTTAGGTTAAAATTCAAGCAGATTCATATCGCAGACCTACCATTCACAATTCTGCAAATCCAAATCAATTTCTCACCTGATCTCTCCTTATTCATCTACCTATATTAAAGAATTAAAAAAGAAAAAAAAAGCAAAGCAGACCTCTATACTAAAGAAATTCTCAAGTAACCTCTTTCATGGGCTGTGGCTCTTGAATGTTTGAATCCAGAGAGAGAACCCACAGAGTCCCCTCTCGCAGTGAATCATCGGCTCCTCGCACCAGAGCCTGCTCTCCATGGTGCTGCGCCTCCTGAACATGAATGTTGCGTGTCCTTGCGGGTTGCTCAACTCTTTCAGATCCCACATCACGTCGACCGGCCATCCGTCAACATAGATGGTGGCATTCCCCCTGAACTTCCACAGCAAATTGTCCACTTCCACCTCCCTCTTTTTATCAACAAACACCACCAGCTCCCCCTCCCTGTGCAGGCTGTCCCATTTGCAGCTGATGACGAGGTCGTGATCCTTCCCTTCACTGCTGAACCGAGCCTTCGTGGAATGAAAGGCAAGGCCTACAACCTGCTCTTTCCTACCCACCAACGAGAATTCCGAGTAGTGGATCATGGAGCCGTCGACGAACCTCTTCTTCACGTAATCTCTGCTTAAATCTCCGAGCAAGAGAGCACAATCTGTACGGATCATGATCACCACGTAGAAGTTGGAGACCGGTTCGGGCCCTGAATCGAACTTAGCGGCCGAGTAGTCCCAGTGGAAGCCGATGGCGTAGGCACCCAAGGCGTAGGATAGCTTGCCTTTCTTCTCCCGGAGGAGGTGACAACGGATGGCCCCAGGATTCCAGTTGTGGCCGTAAGGGTCAACGTCAACGCCGAGGGCGACGACCGGGCCGAGGTGGGTGTTGGACCAGGTGAGCTTGACCAGGAGATCCTTGTTGTTGGAGATCAGTTTGGTGCGGTAGAGGCTGGTGATGGTGGTCTGCACCGAGTGGGAGTTGAGGGCGGCCACGACCGAGAGCCTGCCGCTGCTGTGGCGGGCCAAGCACGTGGAATCCGAAATTTTCACGGCATGCTCGCTAAAGCAGGAAGCAAAGTCTCTCATTTTTATCTCTCTCCCTCTCTCACTCTCTCTCTCTCTAGGAGAGGAAGATGATTGTTGCAGAGCTCTTTTGTTGGAGCATATTATAAAATAAAATTAAGAATATAAATAGAAGATTTGCGGAGGAGATTCAAGAGAGAGAGGGGGTTAATTGTAGAGTGTTAATTAGGAACAATATCTTGATTGCTAAGCAAATAATGGCAGCCGCTGCTTTTGGTGGTGGGATAATATATGTACATGGTAGTAGCTGCAGAATGTGAGGGTTCCAAGTAAAATATTTTTCTCGCCAGCCCTTTGATCCTTCCTCCTCTTTTATAAACCATAACTGTATATATGGTATCCAAGTATATGGCTGGTTCAGTCATGCCACTGGGGACATTAATTAGGCAGGAGATTACATTAAGAAATTACAGTAACAAAAAGTTACTGCAAGTTCAAGGGGTGCCAAGAGTCAAACACAAAAAATGTTATTTACAAATAGGAAAGAAAGGAGAAGTGTTCTACCCACCTTTTTTTTTTTTTTTTTTCGCAATACACTTTTTTTTTTCTAAAAAATATAAAATGTAATCCAACAAAGTTTCTAATAATCAAGATTCTAGTCAAAGTAAATAAGTAACAATGCAGTGGGATTGATTGATATAGTAGAATTTTTTTCTCAAAAAAAAAAGATATATATAGTAGAATTTTCAATCCAAAAATAATGTAATTAAGGATTCTAATTAATATCAGATTTTGCAAACAATAAAAATTCATTATATAGAAGACAAAATGATAGACACGATTTACAAATAAAAACCTTATTTGTTTCCAAAAGGAACAAAAAAAAAAAAAAAAAAACCTACCAGAGTATCATAATCTAGTCAAACAAGCTCTAATAAATAAATGATAAATACTATAATAAATTTTCAATTCAAAAAAGTTATGTATTGAAGAAATTATATAGATATCCGATCTTGCAAACTTCGAATCTGAACCTCTCTCTCTCTCTCTATATATATATATATATATATATATATATATATATATATATATATATATATATATATATATATATATATATATCGAGAGAGAGAGAGAGATACCACACACACCCACACCCGCCCCAGAGAGAGAGAGAGAGAGAGATACGACACACACCCACACCCACCCTAGATTAACTTCGATCCTGAACCTTGTGCCCCCTGCCTGCAGATTAGAAGTTTAGACTGCCAATCTTGTCAATCAATCATAATAAGATTCTAAGGATCAACGTCAATCAATCAACAAAAAAGGGTTTAATTAACAAATACATTTCCAAACCTTGAAACAAATCAAGAAAGAATTGAGAAAACAAATAAAAGAACTTCTTTGATCGATGATCAGAATTTTATTTGGATTTGAATCTTGTTAAGTGTGGGTTTTAGTCCCACATTGCTTAGGAAGAGAAAATGAAGGGGGGGAGAGGACTATAAATTGAGCCCTCTCCTCTCATCCAAAAACACACCAAAACCATACAAATACCCAAAATACTACTTTTGTATTTGTATTTGTATTCTCCACAAATAGTGAAATTTTTTATCCTTCTCCGGCCGTGGACGTAGGTCACATTGACCGAACCACGTAAGTTTTTGTGCCTCTTGTCTTATTCAGTTATTTTCTTGATTGTCTTTATTATATTATATTTGTGGCTATTAGTACTTGTGGGATATGCTGCCCAACAAACTGGTATCAGAGCCAGATTTTTTTGAGGTGCTTATTGTTTGCTCTGTGGCTGCCACTAAATGTAGATCCTCCACATCAGAAAATAAGTACTTTCTGTTAGCGGGGCCCAGCGTCACTATTCTCTTGTGGGGCCATTGTCACTATTCACCTCTTGTGGGGCCCACGTCACTATTCATCAAGTGTCATATTTCATAGCCATCATGACAGTAACAAAGATCTCCATTGAAAAGTTTGATCGGAGTGTCAATTTCGATATGTGGCAACTCAAAATGGAAGCCATCCTTATACAGGATGAATGTGAGTTAGCACTTGAAGGAGAGGAGAATAAGGCACCAGAGATGACGGCGAAAGAATTTGCAGATCTAAATAAAAGGGCTAGATCTGCTATTATTTTGAATCTCTCTAACGAGGTTTTGCAGGAAGTCGCTAATGAGAGGACAACCAAAGGTATGTGGGATCGGTTGAAAACCATGTACATGAAGAAGACGGTGGAGAATCGACTTTATTTGAAACAAAAGTTGTATATGTTGAGAATGATAAAAGGTACATCTATACTCTCTCATCTTGATAAATTTGATTCCATTATTATGGATTTGGAGAATGTAGATGCTAAGATTGAGAATGAAGATCAAGCCATTTTATTATTATGTTCCCTTCCCTGGTCCTTTAAACATTTTCAGGATACTATGATTTATGGGAAAGATTCAGTCTCATATGATAGTATTAAATCTGCATTAAAATCTAAAGAGCAGATTGATAGGGACATCACAGAGGAAACTAGTGGTAGTCAAGCAGATGGATTATTTGTTCGGGGTAGATCTGAAAATAGAGACCATAGTAGTAGCAAATCCAAAGGAATGTCAAAATCCAGACATAACAATTTGATTTGTAATTATTGTAAGAAAAAGGGGCACATTAAGGCTAACTGCTATAAATTGAAAAAAAAGGAGAAAAATATACAAAATAGCAGTGTCACCGCTGAAACTAGTATAGCAGCAGATGAGAATGAAGGAACTATATTTGTAGCAACAGATAATAAAGTCAAGTTTAATAATGAGTGGATCTTATATTCGGATTGTTCTTACCACATGAGTCCCAGTAGGGAATGCTTCTTCACATATGAACCTGTTGATGGTGGAGTTGTTTTGATGGGCAACCATACTGCCTGTAAAGTTGTTGGTAGAGGTACAGTTCAAATCAAGATGTATGATGGCATTGTCCGAACACTCACTGATGTTAGACATGTTCCAGATTTAAAGAAAAATCTCATCTCTTTAGGCACTCTCGATGTTCTTGGGTGTAGATATTCAGCTGAAGGTGGAGTTTTGAAAATTTGTAAAGATGCTCTTGTACTGATGAAAGCTAAAAGGTCTGGAAGTTTGTATATTTTGCAGGGATCTACTGTCACAGGTACTGCAGAGGTCTCTACATCCTCAGATGTTGACATTACCAGATTGTGGCACAAGCGATTGGGACACATGGGTGAGAAAGGCTTAACGCTGTTAAGCAAGAAAGGCCTACTTTGTGGTCAAAATACTGGTAAGATGGACTTTTGTGAGCATTGTATTTTTGGGAAGCAAAAAAGGGTTAGCTTCAATTCTCTCGCTATCCATAAAACAAAAGGTACTTTGGACTATATTCATTCTGATCTTTGGGGGCCATCTCGTGTTCCTTCTAAGGGTGGTGCCAGGTATATGTTAACTTTTATTGATGATTATTCAAGGAAGGTTTGGGTGTATTTTGTTAAGAATAAAAGTGATATTTTCTTGACCTTTAAACAATGGAAGGTTTTGATTGAAAAACAGACAGGAAAACACATTAAGCGGCTGCGGACAGATAATGGCTTGGAATTCTGTAGTACAGATTTCAATGAGTTTTGCAAGAATTAAGAAATTGCTCGGCATCACACTGTCAGGATGACGCCTCAACAGAATGGTGTGGCCGAGCGCATGAACCGAACTCTTTTGGAGCGAGCTCGGTGTATGATCTCAAATGCTGGGTTGACAAATGATTTCTGGGCAGAAGCTATTGCTACGGCGTGCTACATTGTCAACCGTGCTCTAAGTGCTTCTATTGATTTCAAGACTCCAGAGGAAGTTTGGTCAGGTACTCCTGCTGATTACTCTAATTTAAGAATATTTGGGTGTTCTGCTTATATGCATGTTAATGAGGGAAAGTTAGAGCCTAGGGCTAAGAAATGTATTTTCCTCAGTTATGCTTCTGGAGTGAAAGGATACAGATTATGGTGTCCTGATCCCAAATCATCTAAATTTGTAATTAGCAGAGATGTTATATTTGATGAATCATCTATGTTGTATCCTAGAAAAGAATCTTATCATCCTTGTAATTCAGAAAAGGATGATAGTACTCAGAAGCAGGTGGAGTTGGAAATTGGAAATGCAAGTCCTTCACAAAGAGTCTCTACGAGTCAAAGAGATCAAGTTGATGAACCAGATCTTGATGAACCAGTAGAGGAATAATCCATAGCCAGAGACAGACCAAGAAGAGAGATTCGACCACCACAAAAGTATGAAGATGTTGTTGTATATGCTTTATCAGTGGCACAGGAAACAGGTGGAGACGGTGAACCTTCCACCTATTTGAAGGCAATTCAGAGTGCTGATTCAGAAAAGTGGCTGGTGGCTATGAATGAAGAAATGGAATCTCTTCAGAAGAATTGTACTTGGCATCTTGTGAAGCCGCCGAAAGGAAAGAAAACAGTTGGTTGTAAATGGGTCTTCAAGAAGAAAGAAGATACTTCAGGTGTTGAAGATGCAAGATATAAGGCACGATTGGTCGCAAAGGGCTACAGTCAGGTACGAGGTATTGACTTTAATGATATTTTCTCACCCGTTGTGAAGCATAGCTCTATTCATGTATTGCTTGCATTGGTTGCCATGTTTGATTTGGAGTTAGAACAGCTTGACGTAAAGACAGCTTTCCTACATGGTGAATTAGATGAACAGATCTATATGAAACAACCTGAAGGTTTTGAAGTTGAAGGAAAAGAATACCATGTTTGTTTGTTGAAGAAATCTTTGTATGGACTGAAGCAATCTCCAAGACAGTGGTATAAGAGGTTTGATTCATTTATGTTGGGTCATGGTTTCTCCAGGAGCAGGTATGATAGTTGTGTTTACTTCTGGGAGTTAGATGATGATTCATTCATTTACTTGTTGTTATATGTTTATGATATGCTCATTGCGGCCAAGAATATTGTAGAAATTCACAATTTGAAGGCCTTATTGAATAGTGAATTTGAAATGAAAGACTTAGGAGCAGCGAAGAAGATTCTTGGCATGGAGATCAGACGGGATAGAGGAGTTGGCAAGTTATACCTGACCCAAGAAATTACCTCAAGAAGGTTTTGGAGAAATTTGGCATGAAAGATGCCAAACCGGTTAGTACTCTTCTTGCTAGCCATTTTAGACTATGTGCTGCTCAATCACCAAAGTCAAAAGAAAAGGAAGATTATATGGCAGGAGTTCCTTATTATAGTGCCATTGGCAGTATGATATATGCAATGGTATGTACTCGTCCCGATATATCACAAGCAAGTAGTGTTGTTAGCAGATATATGGTCAATCCTGGCAAAAAACACTGGCAGGCTGTGAAGTGGATTCTCAGATACTTAAAAGGTACGTCAATCACTTGTTTGGTGTTTGGACGTTGCAATAACACCTTGGTTGGTTTTGTAGATTCAGACTATGTCGGTGATCTCGACAAACGAAGGTCTCTCAGAGGTTATGTATTTTGCATTGGAGGTTGTGCTATCAGCTGAAAAGCTACTCTACAATATGTAGTGGCTTTGTCCACTACTGAGACAGAATATATGGCAGTTACAGAGGCTATTAAAGAAGCTTTGTGGTTGAGAGGTTTGTTCGGCGAGTTATCTCTACAGCAAGGGGTTATTACCATTTACTGTGATAGTCAAAGTACAATTCACTTGACTAAAAATCAGATGTATCATGAGAGGACGATGCATATTGATGTGAAGTATCACTTCATTCGTGATATCATTGCTGAGAAGAAGATCCTTGTTCAGAAAATCAGTACTAAGGACAATCCAGCCGATATGTTTACGAAGGCTCTTTCTGTTTATAAGTTCAAGCAGTGCTTGGACTTGATTAGCATTTAGAGGTGGTGATTCAGCCCGTTGGGGTATTGCCGGAGAAGATGGAGTAAGCCATAAATTGTTCGGGCCAAGGCTAAGGTGGAGATTTGTTAAGTGTGGCCTTTAGTCCCACATTGCTTAGGAAGAGGAAATGAAGGGGGGAGAGGGCTATAAATTGAGCCCTTTCCTCTCATCCAAAAACACACCCAAAACATACAAATATCCAAAATACTATTTTTGTATTTGTATTTGTATTCTCCACAAATAGTGAAATTTTTTATCCTTCTCCAGCCGTGGACGTAGGTCACATTGACCGAACCACGTAAGTTTTTGTGCCTCTTGTTTTATTCAGTTATTTTCTTAATTGTCTTTGTTATATTGTATTTGTGGCTATTAGTTCTTGTGGGGCATGCTGCCCAACAAATCTCATGGAGAGATTTACTAGAGATGAGATGAAAGATTTCGGAAGAAGAAACAAAATGTTTTTTTTGTTCCTCTCAGGCGATCAGAAAATAACGAAATTGTTGATATATATATTCAGTCATGCACAATTCGCGTACACAATGGGGAGATTTATTTTCTTTCAGGCGTTTGTTCTAAAATCTAAAAAAACATAGCTAGCATTGGAGGTTTCTTTTCAATTCAATTCATTGCAATTGTTCAGAAACCTACGAGGGCAGGATCTATTGCCAGCAGCTTCAGAAATGCAGCCCACCACAGCCAAATAAAACATTACCAACATGAACTTCTAGACGCCTCCACAGACCCAACGGGCATTCACAATAAGCCAAAGTGTCGAGCTAACATTATTTGATATTTGTTCAAGTTCTAGGCACAAGCCTGAAGCAGCCAAATCAAAGGGAATGCAAGCAGAAGACAACAGAACTACCCCAGTGATGCTAACCGGGGGCGCGTATCTCACTGCCCCTTCTATGCGATTTGGACTCTGCCGCCGCTTGAGAAACTGCCAACGACTGTACCTTCACAAGAAAACATGGTGAGCAGGTAAGCTGCATGCCTTCTTAATTATAATATATATGTTAAGTAAACTGTCCTCATGTTTCCTCATAACCTAATGAGTTGTGTCTTTGTACCTAATCCCTCAGGTGATTAAAGTAAGCAGGGTTTAGAAAGTTAATTATTATTAAATACAAGTTATTTTAAAAAGTAAGGGAACAGGAAAGGGACATATATTACTACATATATTACTACTTTACTGCACAAAATAAAGATTGCTTAACACACTAGCAACTCCAATATCAACTTAAAATCTTGCTACAGATGCTCTCCCTGGGTGATTCTGTTGCCATCCCAAGGTCTGTAGCAACTTGGAACATTTACATTTTTGTTATTAATAATGAGCATTTACCTTTTGTCCGCCGCATAAAGTAAGGGTGTTTTTATGGTTGGCCATCAAAAAAACTTTACTCATCAGCTGGTTAGCCTTACAAAAAAAAGGGTGGGTTGGGCCCAACATCTGTTTGCTCTGTCACAAGGATAGGGAAGGATAGGGAATTCTCTGATCATCTTTTGTTGAATTGTCACTTTACCAGTGATCTATGTATAAGGTGTGTAAGATTTTTTGGAGTTAACCGCAACATAAGAACTTGTTCCAGTTTAGACATAAGAACTTGTTCCAGTTTAGAGAGTAAGGTATGTGTCAATGGCAATACATCACAGCTGGTTAGGATCTTAATAGTAATATTATGCTAGAATGTGTGGAGAGAAAGAAACAATATAGTTTTCAATTCTACAACACGTTCTTTACATACTTACATGCGCATGATTATTCATGATGTTATTTTTTTGGACATATATACCCTCTGACGAGGGACACGTGCGGTTTCAGGAAGGACATCAGATGAGAACTTCAGAGACCTTCACCCCTCATCGGACCAGACACGACTGAAAGATGCTGATCTCTATTGTGGTTGATCTCTTGGTGGATGGATTGGCGAGCCTTTAGAGTTCACTTACTCTGTTGGTTGTTTTAGGATGTAGTAGACTTTTGCATTTTATGTACGCTTATGTTATTTATTTTGTACATTTTGGAGATTTACCTATCTTGATAGTTGGAAATCTACTGGAGTTCTATTATCTGCTTGTTAATGGAACGCGAAGGTTTCACCCACCATTTTGGTATAAAAAAGAAAAGAAAAGAAAAGAAGAAGAGAGCATTTACCTTTTGATATTATTAAGCAGTTGAACTTTTACAGCTGCAGGCTTTCTTTTGCTCAAAGTATTAGAGGCTTCAGTCTTCACCAGACCAGGATGCGACCACACATCGACTTGTTCTTCTATGTCATGTGGTTTTCTAGTGGCAGATTCAGGCCTGATTCATCTACCCAATTAATGTGATTATATATGTGGTTTTTCGATGTAACCAAGCTAACGATTTCCTACCTGTTAACCTGAAGAAGGCGAAGTGCCGTGGACGCAGGCTCCCGCAGCCATCCCACATATGGCAGACTAAATGCCCCCTCAAAGTAAGGGGCTTTCTATGGACCATCACCAAAGGGGCTATTCTAATCTGGGACAATCTACAAAGGAGGAGATGGAAGGGACCAGCTATTTGCGTTCTATGTCAAGCAGATGCAGAGTCTAGTTCACATATATTCTTATCATGCGCCTATACTGTAAAACTCTGGGAAAAGTATGCAGCGTGCCTGCATATAACAATTAACATGGCTGAGTATGCCGATATATGGGAAAGAGTCGGAATTAGTAGGTCTACAAAACACGGTGCCAATATCCGTCGTATTATGTTAGCAGCTATCTGTTGGAACGTGTGGAGAGAAAGAAACAACAGAATTTTTAGACAGAATACGCATTCAACTGATATCTGTTTTTACTTCACATACCATAACATGTTCTCTTGGACAGGTCTATCATCGGAGAGAGAGCGTCTATGCCTCTCAGAAGAGCAGGACACAGATAAGGAACTGCAGGAAGACCTTCCAGTTGTGGCGACAGGGCCCCGCGGACAGTGATTGAGGGAGCGAGCTCTTGGTCGTTGACAGTCCACTGCTAGTGGAGACTTTTGCATGTTATTTTGTTTTATATTCTGCCCTCTTTATTTGGGTTTGTTGCTCTAAAGCCAAACTATTGATACCAATGGGTGTCAGGACTTCTTTTATTTTGCTATTTTGTTTTGACATTTGATGTAAAACAGGTGTTCTGTTATCTCTCATTAATAGAATGTGGGAGGCAATTGTTCACCGTTACAACCTAAAAAAAAAAAAAAAAGAAGGCAAAGTGCCATGCGTCAGCCTTTGCGTGGCTCTGGTTTGATGTTATCCTCTACTTTTTTTTGTGCAACTAATTAACAAATGCCTAACTACGAACGAATGTTAATTGGTCTCATCTTACTATCTCAGAACAGCAGCCCCACGTTCATCCTCTCCTTCTCTTCTCTTTCTTTCCTTTCTGTTAAATTACAGGTTGTGATTAAGAAAGCAGGAGTTGATGCATAGAAGAAGAGGCAGAGGCTCTCTTCCCTGGTCTACCACCAGTCTAATAATTAAATTTGAAGTGATAAGACATCACATCAACCAATACATGTGCAAGCCAGCAAAATTCAAGGAAAACCAAGTATGTAATTAATATGTTTAGTAGCCATCGTTAAATGTATTAATATTGAACAAATATTTGACAAATCACGATACAAAGAATTTTAAGTCAATTTCAGAATTTCGTCTTCATAGCTCTAGGGGAATGAAGGAAAACCACCTAGCTACTAGAGAAAAATGACTAATTTTTTTTTATGGTGAATAATTCATGATTCCTGCTACCTACCAGAAAAGATCAAACGAACACACACACTTGTCTTTGATGTCATTCTAAAGACCAAATTAGGTCCCTGCTTCTCAAGCGGAATGCATCTGATCATTTCAATGTCGTCTCTCAAATGCTAGTGCCAGACCAATCACAGATGTATCCCAATTTTTGTCATCCGGATCAAGGTAACGCACAAAGGATAGACACTACATATGGACCATAACGATAGACAAATAAAGAAGACAAAATGATATTCTAAATTTTTCAAGCCAGTGGAGGTTAAAAGCCACAGAACAGGGAGCATGTGCCTTCCCAGAGCAATGAATGAGATCAATTTAATCAGAACATGTGTCAGAATCCTTAATACCTGTTGACAGTAAAAATTTCCAAGTAAAATAGGGTTTTCCACAACAGAACGCAGAGTTAACTCTGTAGCCTCGCGTTTGGCTATTTTAGCCTCGCGTTATGCAAAACGCGGAGCTATTCATATCTCCGCGTTCTGGTTTCCTATCTCCGCGTTAACTCCGCGTGAGCAGATAAATCAGAATCTTAAATTGATTGAGATTAAAATTTGGGCTTATCCAAATACCCAAATTAAGTCCGATCAGAACTCTAAATCAAGAGATTTAAATCAAATTTAAGATATTTGATTGGAATCAAATATCTTAAAGATATTTGATTGGAATCCTTGGTGAGTACAAATTTTATTTAGATAGAAACTCTCATATTATCCTAAAGGAATAAATACCCTCTCGAGGAAGGCTTAGGGGATCTTTTGGAAGTTTTTGTGAAGTTCGAGTTACGCGTGAGAGTATTGAACGAATCAAGACCAGAAAAGATCATCCAAAATTGGCCGGCATCTTCTTCATCAAGAGCAAGAAGATCATCGCCGTCAGATCGTCCAAAGGAGCTACTAGATAGATCACATCGCCACATAGATCCCACAATTCATTGTAAAAGAGAGATAATTTATTTGTTCTCTTTCGTTGTAATGTAAGTTGAATTCAATGGAAGGAAAGCAACAAATTTCTGCTGCGAACAAACTGGCGACCACAGTGGGAGAAATCTCTTTCACCAAAGAAGAGATCGTGGCGTAATATGACGTCGAGAGGATCGGATCCGACGTGAACATGTTAGTCGTAGAGATCGACTATGTAGAATGATAAAAATAATCCGAATCCAAAATCTGAGTCCAAGTCCGAGTTCATATCCAAAATCCAAGTTCGAATCCAAAATCTGAGTTCGAATCCGAATCCGGATCCAAAATCTGAGTCGAAATCCGAATCCAGATCCAAAATACGAGTCCAAATACGAGTCCTAATTCAAATAATAATAATAATTAATTAATTAATTAAATAAAATAATTAAATTAATAATATAAAAATAAAATAAAATCAGCCTCGCACCCACGCAAGGCTGAGCCTCGCGAGGATGCGGGGCTGAGAAAAAAAAATTTAACCAAAAAAAAAAAAAAAATCATCAGCCTCGCACCCACGCGAGGCTCCTCGCGTGGATGCGAGGCTGAGAAAAAAATGAGAAGGCCACGGCCAAAATAAAATTAAAAAAAAAAATCATCAGCCTCGCACCCACGCCAGGCTGAGCCTCGCGTGGATGCGAGGCTGAGAAAAAAAAACCAAAGGAAAATCTTAAATAAAAAAAAAATTATGCGAAGCGAGCCTCGCACCCACGCGAGGATCCTCGCGTAGATGCGAGGCTCGCATCCTCAGGCCATGCAAAATTTCCTTCAAAGAAAAAAAAAATCAGCTTCGCATCGCGTGGATGCGAGGCTGAGAAAAAAATGAGAAGGCCACGGCAAAATAAAAAAAATAAAAAAAAAATTTGAGGTCTCTGCAAGGCTGAGGCCAAAGAAGGAGAGGCTCCAGGGTGCCCAATGAGAAAAAAACCAAAGGGAGTGCTCAACAAGCAAAATAAAAAAAATAAATTAAAATCTCTCTATTTCATCATCCATATTCGATTGCTCGCTCGTCCCGTTCGGTCGTCCGATTTCTCACAATAAGCCCCCGATTTTATGCGCGCAATATATTTTGGTCCAATCTCCAATTATTTTGCAATTTCTAATTCTATCCAAATTTTAATTAGAATCAAATTGATTTTTGGATAAGAAATTCTAAAATTAATTTCATTGGAGTTTGGATAATTCTATAATTTTTAATCAAGCTCAAATTAATTTTTGGATGATAAATTCTAAATTAATTTTATTAGAGTTTGATAATCATACAAATTCTAATTAAATTCTAATTTGAGTTTAATTGATTTCGGGTGCAGAAACAGGACCTGATTCAATGAATCTGGAGAAAATCAAGTCAAGAAGAGGTTTGAATATCTCATTGAGATCACAAATCGGATTTCGTTCTTATCTACAAGGAAACCGGATATCGTTCTTATTTACAAGGAAACTGGATTTCGTTCTTATCTACAAGAAAACCGAATCTCGTTCTTATATACAAGGAAACCTCTTCAACAACCGGAGGCCTATAAATACCCTCCAAGAGAACTCAGAAAGGACCTTTGACAAATTGATCTACGTGCGAGAGTCTCAAAGTCTTGCAACAAAAAAAGAGAACACTTTTGGCCAGATCTCTCTCCCGTCAAAACGTTCGTGCTTCCTCTAAGAATCAACAGAGAAGAAGAACGATCTAGCCTCCAACCATCGACATCAGATCGTCAACGGGGAAAGGACCAATCCCAATAGCTGCCTCGAATCCCACATCTTCTGTAAAAATAGAGCGACAATCTATAAGTCCTCTCTGTCTGTTTTATTATTTTCTTTTCATTGTAATTCGAAAAAGAGAAATTTTTCATAATCTGTAAATTTTTCTCTGTCAATGGCAATGGAAAGATCCAACCCTGTTTCTTTCGAAAACAGACTGGTGACCACAGTGGGAGAGATCTCCTATACTGAAGAGGAGATGGTGGTCCAATCTGATGTCCACAAGATTGGAGAGACGGTCGAGATGCTGGTAATCGAAGTCGACCAGCAGAAATATGAAGATTACGTATCTTCGGACTCATCGAGTCCACGCCATAAGAGATCTGCACGGCGAAAGCACGAAAAGACTAACTCTGAACAAGAGGAGGACTTCATGGTCTTGGATGACAAGGAGGCGTTGGTTCGTCAACAGCCCCTTGGATTTCCGAACTATGATTCGTCAAAACCAACTGTGTTTCTTCCAATGTTCAGCGAGCTCACTGCATATAATGCCAAAGGAGAACCTATCGCGGCACAAAAACAGACCCAAATCCGCAACCGGAATCGAAGGGCACGCTGCAGAGCACTCAAATCTCGTTTTGCATGTCAGACTCAAAATCAGTCTAGCATGAAGTAAGGAGGACGTCAGGCTCAAAAACAGCCTTGCACCCATCAGCTTGGCGAAGATGAGCCTTGCACCCATCAGCTTGGCGAAGGTCAGGCTTACACCCTTCAGCTTGGCGAAGGGAAGTCTTGCACCCATCAGCTTGGCAAATGTCAGCCTTGCACCCATCAGCTTGGCCAAAGGCAGCCTTGCAGCTCTTATCCTGGCAAAGATCAGCCTTGCATCCAACAACTTGACGGAGGTCAGCCTTGCACCTTTCATCATGGCAAAGAGCAGCCTTGCACCTCTTATCGTGGCAAAGGGCAGCGTTGCACCTCTCATACTGGTAGAGGTCAGCGTTGCACCCATCAGCTTGGCCAAAGGCAACCTTGCACCTCTCATCATGGCAAATGTCAGCCTAGCACCTCTCAACCAAGCAAAACTCAGTCTTGCACTCATCAGCTTGGCATGAATATGACCAGATGCCAGCATGGCATAAATAAATTTCAAAACCAAACTAAGTCTAAGCCAGCGCGCGGGGCAAGAGTCAAGCCTCAGCTTCGCACAAGAACAGAAGGATGCAAAGCTACCCAGCAGGATCATGCAAGACATACCAAAATTAATTGTGAACATCGAACCGGACTTGGAGTTAAGAAACATAACTTCTATGATTTCTCGGAGCCATCTGTCTAGATGAGTAGACATAACCCAAGAGGCAAGTCCCGTTCCCAAAGGATGGTCATATCTGCACCACGAGAAGAAACTCCGGATTTACGGAGTTATCTGACGAACAAAAGGGAAGTCGCACAGTCCCATCAGTCATGCTGCTGCGAAAAATTAATTGCTACAGTTTAGACTCGCTGTTGTTGTGAATCCCCAAGAACGTCGGTGTTCAGCCGACTGTCAGCATCAGAATCTTACATTCCAAAGAAAAGACGACTGCAGAGACGAGACTCAGACTCGGACCAAGAATTGCCCATTTTCACATCAAATATGGTGAGTAAAGGCAAGAAGCCAGTCACAGGAGGGTATGTCTCTGACATCGAGGCAGAAAAGACTTATCATCACACATGCCTTAGAACAGGTGTGGCAGCTCCCCGCAATTACAAAAAATTGGCAAGGGGTCTAGATGAAGAATATGAAGAATTTAGCGATCACTCGGCCATAGCAACGCCACGATCGTATGCTTCCTCTCAGTCTGACAGGGGGACAGTTCATAAGGCCGAACCACCGGTCGAGATGAGACAGAGGATTGAGGCACAAGAATGCCTCATCCAGGAGTAACAAAAAAGCATCGAAGACCTCAAAGAGATGCTTACGAAGGTCCTGGAAAACAATCAAAAGAACACAGAAAACGGTGTAGGGGGTTCTTCCTCTTTTGATAAAACTAATAAAGAGAAGGATGAAAGTGAATCCAACCGTGATAAAACCAAGAAGGATGAAGCTGAATCTAACCGAGACACCGGGCAAAAAGGCAGTGAGGACGAATATTACGTTGATCCTCACGCCGAAAAAATAGAGAAGCTTCAAAACCAGATAGAAGCCTTGATGCACCGCAAAGGATTGAAAGAAACAGGGATCACGAGACCTTACCCGATAGAGTGGGAGTCCGCCCCGTTTCCAGCAAAGTATAAGCCTCTCAAGTTAGAGTCATATGATGGGAAGGGATCTCCGAACCAACATATGTACTACTTCCTTTCACAGACAGGCCATCTCATGGGCAATGACCCAGTGATGACACAAATTTTTGCAAGTACCCTGCGAGGGCCTGCATTTACTTGGTTTATGCAGTTGTCCCCGGGAACCATTAATGCTTGGTCTGATGTGGAAAGGGAGTTCCTAACTCGCTTCTTCGAAGATGACACTGAAGTATCCATTCACTCTCTTCTAGCAAATAAGCAAAAAGAGGATGAGACAGTTAAAAGTTTCATCGAGCGTTTCCGCGAGATGTCAATGCGATGCCCGCATGGCATGTCGCAGGAAACATTGGTGGAGACATGCAAACACAACCTGCAAACCGAGATATTGGTCAAAATGGGAGTGGTGGAATCTAAAAGCTGGAAAGAGCTAGTTAAGCAAGGCGAACTAGCTGAAAATCTCATCCGCCGCCTGGGAGAACAACGCCCCACAAGAAACGCCCCGGAAGGACGACGATATCCTCAAAACTTTCGATCGAAAGGAAAAGAGGTTATGGCAGCGGGAACGCCTCCGCAACAGAAAGCCAAAGATCAAAAAGAAAAAGGCGCGCCCAAGCAGTATCCCGCACCTGTCTATGACTTTAAAGATGAGCAAACAGTAACGCTCTTCAATTTGCTCAACAGAAAAGAGATGCTTCAGTTTCCCTCCAATCCGAGGCCGGAGGAAGCAGGGAAGACCAACGACCACAAGTACTGTCTCTATCATCAGAACGTGGGGCATGCTACGAAGGATTGCTATACATTAAAGAGAAAGATCCAGGTACTAATCGAAGCCAAAGTAATCACACTAAAGTCGGAGCAGAAAAGGGTGACGGCTAACGTGGTCACTCTAATTGTTGGAACTAATGAGTTTCCCGCAGGAGTGTCCCCAGTGCCTGCTGGAAAAATGGTGCTGGTTAATCAGGACCCACATAATATGAAGGAAAAAGGTCTCAATCCAGTCACCACGAAGAAGGGTGAGATTATGTGTGTACATCCGGTTCTTTTGAATGATGAGCAATGGTCTTCATCCAATAAACAGAAGCCGAGCAAAGGAAAAACTTGCCATGCCATTTCTGCAATCATCGATGATGACCACGATGAGGCAACTATGTTAACTGACTCCGAAACGGAAGCATCGGCTTTGGCCTCATCAAGATGAGGCAGGCCCATCAGGAACTTGCTCGGGGAGGAGTTATCTCAAAGATTTCTCCAAAGTGCGGCCCAACGAACCCACCACAACGAATGAAGAGCCACCCTCTACACAGAAGGAGCTCCGCTTTTAGAAGGGGACAAAGAAGGATAGTGAGGCAGCTGGTGCGCCATTTAAGTTTGATGTGCTTGCCCAGCTAGCCAACATCCTGGCTCGCATAACTCTCTACGAGTTGTTGCGATTATCCAAGACAACCAGAGACGCGTTGAGGGAAGCTCTGGCTGACTCCAAAGCCTTTTTGGCCCAAATCGCAGAGTCGTCTGTGAATGCTGAGGAACTTTGCCAGCACTGCAACCAAGTGACGAGGCAGGTTCCATGCATCACCTTCTCGCCGGATGATATGCAAGTCAAAAACTTTAAACATAATAGACCCTTGTATTATACAGGATACATGGGCTCTCTTAAAGTTGGCCGAATTCTCATAGACCCAGGGTCTGCCTTAAGCATCATCCCAAGGAGATTGATGCAAGTACTTGGGATCTCAGTCAGCCGATTGACGCCCACCAACACTTCCATGTTTGGCTTTAATTCCAATGGGAGCCATCCCTTGGGGAAGATCCGACTTCGCTGCCAAATTGGAAGTCTGAAGTCAGAGGCGACGTGTTATGTCATCGATACCGACACTTCTTACAACATACATTTAGGACGTCCTTGGATTCATTCCAACATGGTGGTGCCCTCTACTCTCCACCAATGTATGAAATATTGCGATGATCAGGGGGCAGTCCACACGTTAATCGCCGACAAGCAACCCTTCAAGGGGGTGGAAAACTACTTCACGGATGCCATGCTATATAGAGATACAGCAGAGACATCCGCAGAATCATTAAAGAATGTCAAATAGGACTATGACAATGGCAACGAAGCAGACACTGAACCCGAGCCAGCAGATGAAGAAGACTGCGAGTTCGAGATAAATCCTTTTGTAATCAATATTAATGATTTTGATGTAACCAGCGCTGCCGATGAGGCGGACGAGTGGATTATTAATGAAAACATAGGTTTTGCTTACGTTCCTGCTGTTGCTTCGGATTCTACTCCGTCTTGTACAAGCACAGAAGTGGATAACATATCCGAGTACGAGGCTCTAGCAACATTCCATCTGCCAATACGGTCGTCGTTTGCCGGGCAAACCAAAATTCATAATGTAGACGGGACTACTTTTGAGGTGCCCGCTCGATGGCCAGACCAACAGCCGATAATATTTGGGCGAGTTGAATCGCGGCCCGAGCATACCATAAGTAGTGAAAGCGATGACCAAACGGCACCTCAATTTGACCATTACGAATCAGTCTCCCATCAAATGATGAAAAGCATGGGCTACGATTTCAACCGTAAACAGGGATTAAACTTCTGAAGAGGACGCCGAAACCTTTTGCGTTCATTTGTCCCACGAGGAAAGAATCCCGATTACTATTATAAAACCCGCAAGGGGTTGGGATATGTTACTACTTCCGAATCCTCGGGAGGAGAGTACATAGACTCAGCCGAATCAGAAAATCTTAAAGAAACAGTAGAGTGGGATTCTGACGTTGGTACAAGTATAATATTCAAGACCTTTGCTGTGAACATGGTTTCAGTAAGCCATGAAGAATCAGAGGATTCATGGGCACAACACATGGATATCCAATGGGATATCAGATTTGAGCAGAGAGAACCGCCAATTGAAGACCAAGTGGTTCAAGTCAATATGGGAACTGAAGAAGACCCGAAACCCATCTTTATAAGCGAGAGTCTCACTTCTCAAGAGAAAGAGAATCTCGTGTCCCTTACAAGAGAGTACATTGATGTCTTCGCAGGGAGCTACGAAGACATGACTGGCTTGGACCCACAGGTTTCCATACACCGTCTTAATATTAAGCAAGATGCTAAACCCGTAAAACAACAACAAAGGCATTTCAAGCCTGAGCTGATGGAAGCTATAGAGTCTAAAGTCAAGAAGTTGATAGACTCAGGCTTTATCCGCGAAGAGCAACATCCTGACTGGATAGCAAATATCGTGCTGATACTCAAGAAAAACGGCAAGATACGGATATGCATAGACTTCCGAGATCTCAACGCTGCATGCCCAAAAGATGAGTTCCCACTCCCCATCACGGATGTCATGATTGATAACACGTGTGGGTTTGAACGGATGTCCTTCATGGATGGTTTCTCAGGATACAACCAAATTAAAATGTATCCAGAAGATGAGAAACACACGGCATTCAGAACACCGCTCGGAATATACTGCTACACAGTGATGCCCTTCGGATTGAAGAATGCCGGTGCTACTTACCAATGGGCTATGAGCGTCATCTTTCAAGAACACTTACGTAAAACCGTTGAGTTCTATGTGGATGACCTCGACGTTAAAAGTAAGAAAAAAGATCACCTGCAAGACTTGAGGGTGATGTTTGATATCATGAGGAAGCATCAACTGAAGATGAATCATACCAAGTCATTTCTTGGAGTATCGAGCAGGAAGTTCTTAGGATTTGTTGTTATCTCGAAGGGAATCCACCTGGACCCTGATAAGGTCAAAGCTATAAAAGAAATGCAACCACCACGGAATTTGAGGGAACTCAGGGGGTTGCAAGGGAAGCTGGGATATATCCGGCGGTTCATAGCAAATCTGTCAGGAAGGTGCCAGCCATTCTCAAAGTTAATGAAGAAGGGAGTCTCTTTCATCTGGGATGAAGATTGTAAACGAGCTTTTTATGACATTAAAAATTACCTCACAAAGCCGCCTGTGTTAATGGCACCCGTTTCAGGGAAACCTTTTCTGATTTATGTGCGAGCGATGGACCACGCCCTAGGGGCTCTATTGGCTCAACATAATGATCAAGATTAAGAGCAGGCAATCTACTATTTGAGCTGGACAATGATTGGTGCTGAGAATCGGTACAGCCCAATCGAAAAAGAATGCCTAGCGCTAGTGTTCGCGGTCCAAAAAATGCGACACTACCTAGTTGGCCAGACGATACATGTCATTTCTCAGGTAAACCCACTGAAATTGCTCATGACAAAGCCGGGATCATTAAACGGTCGGCTCACCAATTGAGCGTTATTATTGTCTCCCTACGACATGCATTTTGTGCCTCAGAAAGCGACGAAAGGCCAAGCCATAGCAGACTTTCTCGCCGAGCACCCAGTTCCATAGAACTCCAAACTCCAAACTGACATTCAGATAAAGCTGCGGAAGTTAATGCAGTCTCAGAAGAACAGATGTGGCAACTGTTCTTTGATGGGGCAGCAAGAAGAGATACTGCCGTCGTGGGGGTCGTACTGGTTTCTCCCCACAAACACATAGTGCCTCAAGGATACTCGTTAACCAAGCCCTGCACAAATAATGTGGCAGAGTACAACGCTCTTATCACTGGCCTCTAGATAACTTGGCAACTGGGGGTGAGGCATCTCGAAACAGATGGCGATTCAAAACTTATCGTTAACCAGATGACCGGAGAATATGAGGTAAAGCATGAAGCCCTCATACCGTATCATCAAACAGCGATGTGACTAGCAAACAAGTTCGAAGAATTTTATATCGACCATGTACCAAGATACGAGAATACATACGCCGATGCCCTTGCATCGCTGGCTGCGACCCTGGCAGTACCGAGCGGGTCAACTAAGCATGTTACCATTGGAAGTCGCGAACTCATACACCCAAAAGTAATCATGGAAGTAGACGAAGCGAACCAAGTTGGAATAAAGTTTGAGCCACGAGACTGGCATTTTCCACTTGTGGACTATGTATTGCATGGCATCCTCCCTGAGGACCCTAAAAAAGCCGCTTCTATAAGAAATAAGGCCACAAAATTTTATTATAATGCCATGCTCCAGACTCTGTATCGAAGATCTCATGATGGCGTCCTACTTCGTTACTTATCAAAAAGCGAAGCTCAGAAAGTGATTAAAGAAATCCATGATGGGACCTGCGGGGCCCACCAGCTTGGACCAAAACTCTGGGATCGTATTAGAAGGTTGGGATATTTCTGGCCTAAGATGATCACAGATACAGTGTCATATGCAAAGCATTGTCATGCATGTCAGGTCCATGCTAATTTTATACACCAACCTCCAGAGTACTTACATACATCGACTGCCAGTTGGCCGTTCGAGACTTGGGGAATGGATGTTGTCGGGCCGATCACTCTGCCATCCTCCAAAGGACACCGTTTCATATTGGCGATAACCGATTACTTCTCTAAATGGGCAGAAGCTGTCCCCATGAGAGAAGTGAAGACAACGGATGTGGTCAAATTCATCAAACACCACGTAATTTACCGCTTCGGTGTGCCTCGATGGATCATCCACGACAATGGGCCTCAATTCATTAGTCAAGGCTTCGTGAAATTCTGCGGCAAGTTCAGAATTCAAGATGTGGCTTCAACGCTTTATAATCCGGCAGCCAACGGATTAGCAGAAGCTTTCAACAAGACTATTGTAAAGCTTCTACAAAAGTTTGTTTCTTCGAGTCGTCGCGATTGGGATGAAAAGTTAGGCGAGTGTTTGTGGGCTTACCGTACGACGGTACGAACTCCAACAAAAGCTACGCCCTTCTCTTTGGTGTATGGTTGTGAAGCAGTATTGCCCTTGGAAATCCAAATCCCATCCCTGCGGGTAGCGCTGGCTACAAAAATGACGACCGAAGAAAAACATCAAAAACGACTCAAAGAATTAGAGGCCTTGGATGAAAAACGCCTGAACGCAAAGCAACAAATCGAGTTGTATCAAGCACGCATCTCGAGGGCATTTAATAAGAAAGTTAAACGAAGAACTTTCAAAAAAGGAGACTTAGTCTTAGCTGTCAAAAGACCAATGATCCTGACCCACAAGACTAAGGGAAAATTCGAACCCAAGTGGGAAGGACCTTTTGTAGTAGAAACTGTCTACTCAAATGGAGCCTATCGTCTGATCAATCAAGACGGTGACAGGATGATGATGCCTATCAACGGCAAATTCTTGAAGAAATACTACATCTAGCCACCTTTAAAAAAAAGGGAAGGCTAGTCAATCCACCGCCCAATGCTGTCAGAAGTAACAGGAAGAAAAATCAAAAAATTCTCGCCAACCCTATCATACTGGGGGTAAGAGTATGAAACCAGTCGCCCAATGCTCCAAAAGCAAAGTAAAGAGAGAACGTTTGGCATTTAAGCCCAAACAAAACTCTCGACAACTCATCATGCTGAGGGGAAAAGCATGGCTAGCCCAACGCAAACGGCGATTAGTAAAGGCATGTCAAATCTGTTGATAGCTGGGGGCTTGCTAAAAATCCCGTGAACCTGTCATGTTAATATCTTACCTCTGACAGCAAGATTTGAGCAATCACAAATAATGCAATCTATGATTCCAACATGATCACCGGCTTTGTCTGTCAGCCAGGCGAGTCATCAGCTCTGTCCGTCGGCAGGACGAGCTACCTTATAACTTAAATCCAATCATCTCGGTATGTTTAACAGTACACCTCTGCCGAAACTTCTTGGTACGTTTTCTGAACACCTCTGCCAAGACCCCATGGGTACGTTTTCTGAACACCTCTGCCCATGGTTTCCAACCCTAATACGGTCATCTCAGTACGTTTTCTGAACACCTCTGCTGAGGCTCCTTCGGTATGTTTAACAGTACACATCTGCCGAAACCCCTTGATATGTTTTCTGAACACCTCTACCAAGGCACCGTGAGTATGTTTTCTGAACACCTCTGCTTACGATTTTCTGACCCTAACCCGGTCTCCTCGGTACGTTTTCTGAACACCTCTGCCGAAACCCCTTGGTATGTTTTCTGAACACCTCTGCCAAGGCACCGTGAGTACGTTTTCTAAACATCTCTGCTCACGGTTTTCTGACCCTAACCCGGTCTCCTCGGTACGTTTTCTGAACACCTCTGCCGAGACCCCATGGGTACGTTTTCTGAACACCTCTGCCAAGGCACCGTGAGTACGTTTTCTGAACACCTCTGCTCACGGTTTTCTGACCCTAACCCGGTCTCCTCGGTACGTTTTCTGAACACCTCTGCCGAGACCCCATGGGTACGTTTTCTGAACACATCTGCCCATGGTTTTCGACCCTCACCCGGTCACAATCCAACAATCTATTGAATGATTACCTATTATGATAAGAAAGAATGAGCTGACAGCCCAACGCCCTTGAGGCAAGGGGCAAGAGGTAGTTAAAATCCTCGATCGGTCTTATCATACTGGGGGTAGAAACAATCCAATTCTGAAAAGGCAAAGAGAGAAGGTAACCCATTAAACATACCAAGCAGTCTTGATATGCTTAACAGGATACCTCTGTCAAAGCCTCATGAGTACGTTTTATGAACACCTCTGCTCATGGTTCTTCAATCTCGATTCGAAAGCAATCGTCGGCTATGTCTGTCTGTCAGATAAGTCATCGGCTCTGTTTGGCAACCCAAACGAGTCCCATCACAGTCAAAATACTCAACTTTTTAAAGTATCTCCACACGCATAACAAGTTCTATCTCTGTGAACTCATCCACCCATTCAAAAAAAAAAAATCCAAAGTATTTCAAAATTTTCAGAAGAGACAAAATTTTGAAAACTTTGGAGGGGGTCTTGTAGAATGATAAAAATAATCCGAATCCAAAATCTGAGTCCAAGTCCGAGTTCATATCCAAAATCCAAGTTCAAATCCAAAATCTGAGTTCGAATCTGAGTCCGGATCCAAAATCTGAGTCCAAATCCGAACCCAGATCCAAAATCCGAGTCCAAATACGAGTCCTAATTCAAATAATAATAATAATAATAAATTAATTAATTAAATAAAATAATTAAATAATTAAATTAATAATATAAAAAAAAAATCAGCCTCGCACCCACGCAAGGCTGAGCCTCGCGTGGATGCGAGGCTGAGAAAAAAAATTTAACCAAAACAAAAAAAAAAAAAAACATCAGCCTCGCACCCACGCGAGGCTCCTTGCGTGGATGCGAGGCTGAGAAAAAAATGAGAAGGCCACGGCAAAATAAAAAAAAAAATCATCAGCCTCGCACCCACGCCAGGCTGAGCCTCGCGTGGATGCAAGGCTGAGTAAAAAAAAACCAAAGGAAAATTTTAAATAAAAAAAAAAATTTAAGCGAAGCGAGCCTCACACCCACGCGAGGAGCCTCGCGTAGATGCGAGGCTCGCATCCTCAGGCCATGCAAAATTTCCTTCAAAGAAAAAAAAAATTAGCCTCGCACCCACGCGAGGCTCCTCGCATGGATGCGAGGCTGAGAAAAAAATGAGAAGGCCATGGCAAAATTAAAAAAATAAAAAAAAAATTGAGGTCTCTGCAAGGCTGAGGCCAAAGAAGGAGAGGCTCCAGGGTGCCCAGTGAGCAAAAAACCAAAGGGAGTGCTCAATGAGCAACATAAAAAAAATAAATTAAAATCTCTCTATTTCATCATCCATATTCGATTGCTCGCTCGTCCCAATCGGTCGTCCGATTTCTCACAATAAGCCCCCGATTTTATGCGCGCAACGTATTTTGGTCCAATCCCCAATTATTTTGCAATTTTTAATTCTATCCAAATTTTAATTAGAATCAAATTGATTTTTGGATAAGAAATTCTAAAATTAATTTCATTGGAGTTTGGATAATTCTATAATTTTTAATCAAGCTCAAATTAATTTTTTGATGATAAATTCTAAATTAATTTTATTAGAGTTTGATAATCATACAAATTCTAATTAAATTCTAATTTGAGTTTAATTAATTTCGGGTGCAGAAACAGGACATGATTCAATGAATCTGGAGAAAATCAAGTCAAGAAGAGGTTTGAATATCTCATTGAGATCACAAATCGGATTTCGTTCTTATCTACAAGGAAACCGGATCTCGTTCTTATTTACAAGGAAACTGGATTTCGTTCTTATCTATAAGAAAACCGAATCTCGTTCTTATCTACAAGAAAACCTCTTCAACAACCGGAGGCCTATAAATACCCTCCAAGAGAACTCAGAAAGGACTTTTGGCAAATTGATCTACGCGCGAGAGTCTCAAAGTTTTGCAACAAAAGAAGAGAAGACTTTTGGCCAGATCTCTCTCCCGTCAAAGCGTTCGTGCTTCCTCTAAGAATCAACAGAGAAGAAGAACGATCTAGCCTCCAACCATCGACATCAGATCGTCAATGGGGAAAGGACCAATCCCCATAGCTGCCTCGAATCCCACATCTTCTGTAAAAAGAGAGCGACAATCTATAAGTCCTCTCTGTCTGTTTTATTATTTTCTTTTCAATGTAATTCGAAAAAGAGAATTTTTTCATAATCTGTAAATTTTTCTCTATCAATGACAATGAAAAGATCCAACTCTGTTTCTATCGAAAACAGACCAGCAGAAGTACGAGGAGTATCTCTCCTCTAACTCAGGTAACCTGACCGAAACGCGACGCTATTGTCGCGTGCGCTCCAATACCCGAGGATCGGGTAATCGGGAATCCACCGATAAACGGGGACCCTTGGAGACCACGGCCATAGAGCTGTTGTTCGGGCAGGAAACCCTACCAGGGGGTGATCTCTCTACTGCCGAAGAAGGCTTGAAAACTGGTTTGACCAGAGCCCAACTCTGCAACCGAAATCGGAGAGCTGGGTGAAAGGCCTTCAAAGCCGGAATTAAACGTGAGGCTAATCAGGTAGCAGAACGCAAGGCTACAAGCTTATCTCGCAAACTGGCTTGCGTTAATCGCAAGACCAGTCAATATCACGTTAAACGCGAAGCTGCAACTTGCGTGAATCACAAAGACAAGCCAGCATATGATTCTCCACGCGAGGCTCTTACTGGGCTTAGCGATAAACTCGAAGCCAGAAAGATTTGCGTTAATCGCAAAATTTCTAACACTTACGTTAATCGCGAGGATAAAATTTCCTTAAAACCAGCATGTGATTCTCTACGCGAGGCTATTACTGGGCTTAGCGATAAACGCAAAGCCAGTACGATTTACGTTAATCGCAAAATGAGGTTCTGTTGGCAGTGAAAATTTCCAAGTAAAATGGGGTTTTCCACAACAGAACGCGGAGCTAACTCTGTAGCTCCGCGTTTGGCTATTTTTAGCCTCGCGTTATGCAAAACGCGGAGCTATTCATATCTCCGCGTTTTGGTTTCCTAGCTCCGCATTAACTCCACGTGAGCAGATAAATCAGAATCTTAAATTGTTTGAGATTAAGTTTGGGCTTATCCAAATACCCAAATTAAGTCCGATCAGAACTCTAAATCAAGAGATTTAAATCAAAACTAAGATATTTAATTGGAATCCTTGGTGAGTACAAATTCTAATTTAGATAGAAACTCTCATATTATCCTAAGGTTATAAATACTCTCTCGAGAAAGCCTTAGGGGATCTTTTGAAAGCTTTTGTGAAGTTCGAGTTACGCGTGAGAGCCTTGAACGAATCAAGACTAGAAAAGATCATTCAAAGTCGGCCGGCATCTTCTTCATCAAGAGCAAAAAGACCATCGTCGTCATATCGTCCAAAGGAGCTACTAGATAGATCCCATCGCCACATAGATCCCACAATTCATTGTAAAAGAGAGCGATAATTTATAAATCCTCTCGTTTGTTCTTTTTCTTTTGTTCTCTTTCGTTGTAATCTAAATTGAATTCAATGGAAGGAAAGTAACAAATTTCTGCTGCGAACAATACCAAGAGCCATTAGTTAGTTTTAACAACCAAGTGTGTATTGCCAAGATATGGTGATGAGGAACATAACCTGCCCATGAAAGACTTGTATTCGATTCAATGTCATTAATGAAATAAACATTTAAATGAGAATATCGAGATTCATATGATATATATTCACAACTTTGAGGGGACAGGGATCATCATATTGACAGATGTAATTAAATGGATGTGGGAACAAGCTCAGAGATGCAACTTCATTTCACCATGTGAGAGCGGGGTTAAAAAAAAAAACTCAAAATCGATCCCACATAAGAAATAACAAGTTAATAATTAGCTCAAAAGAATACCACCAATTATCTGCTGTTGTACACAACATATTGAAGTTGCATGCGGTCAAAGAGAACAATAACTGAAACTACACTGGACCACGATTAGCAAACTCCAAATGTACGTTGTGCAGAGTTCAACTCTTTCGTGTTCTCTCTCGTGATGGCAGAACAAACTATATATGTTTGCCTTGTCGACCAGGGAATTAGGCCAAGCGAACCTGTAATGGAACGGCGGAGGCAGAAACGTACACCAAGTCAACGCCAGTATGGTATGGGCAATAAGCAGGCAGGTTAAGGACCCACTCCAGTTTGAAAAGGTCAATTTTCATACGTACGATTAGCCAATTGGGACGACGCCTCAATGGTATTATCCTAAAACCTAATCAACTAAGTACGGTTCTGTTGCCTATCTCATTGGACACTCGGGTGACTATTGACTAATTACAAAGAGGGCAAAACAACTGAGAGTGCAACAGTGGGGAGGTTTGACTGCAGAGCCAATGAGGGAAAGGCGTTTCCTTAATTTAGCCTCTTGAGGTCGAAGAAAGGCTATATATATGATTATAGTGAAACATTATGTCTTGTGTCACCACAAAATCATTCGTTGCATATTATTATTATTTTTATAATCAGTGAAAGGCCATTTTGATGACACACCGATAAGGAAAGTATATATATATATATATATATATATATATATATATATATATATATATATATATATATATATATATATATATATATATATATATATATATATATGGATTACTGTAGGTGAGCCGCCAGCTCAGGAAAAGTTACGTGAGCTAGCAACAAAACTATAATGATCCAATGATTTTTATTTAATTTTTTTTTAACAATTACTATATTTACCTCCTTAACTTCTTTCGGATTAAATTTCATAAATTTTAGAGTTCGATTACCTTTTCATCAAGTGCATACAAAATGTTTTATTTATTGAAAACCGTTAATTTTAAGTTAACTTGATGGAGGACCAAATCAAAACTAAAACCCAAGAAATTGGGTATGAGTGAACCCTAGGGGGTCGAGATCATAATCTAAAAGAAATTTTTAAAAAAATATTATTAGAAATAGTGGAAATGAACTGCAGCTCAGGTAACTTGCTTGAGCTGTCAGCTCATTTCTATTTTTCTCATATATATATATATATATATATATATATATATATATATATATATATATATATATATATATATATATGGTTAATTACAGTCAGACCCTTATAGTATTCGAGTTGTGTAATTAACACCCCTAAAGTTTGAAACTATCAAAAAATCATCTGGACCGTTACCACTGTTAGTTAGGAGTTAATTATTATCACTCCCATTTTATATTAAAGTACACTCTCCTATCTCTAATACATATTTTACTCTCATTCCTCTTTTTAAGCCAACACACTCCCTCTCTCTTTCTCTCCTCTCCTCTCTCTCTCTCTCTCAGTTACTCACGCACCCACTCCCTCTTAATCTCGCCCCCTTCTTTATCCCATCGACCCCCTATTCTCTTTCAACCTAATAATACAAATAACCTTAAGGTTTGAGTATGAAACTCTATTTTTTAGGTTTTTTTGAGTTTGATTTTCCTTACTAATATTGTTTTTTGATTGTACAATATTTTTATCTTTTAATTTCAGATTTGATCGAGAATGGCGTCAAGTTCATCATCTTCTTCATTATCACAAAAAAACTCGATCTGTAAATAGGATGATTGTGAAAGTAATGTTGGCTCGACCACTTGAAATGGAGATTCCAAAATGCAAATGCGGTGTCAAAATATAGGTGAAGACCTCATAGACAGTGAAAAATCCTTACCGGCGTTTTGGGTCATTCCCATTCCGAACGCGCAATGATTGGATATGGTTCAACAAAGAAGTAGCACCCCCGTATGCAAAAGAGTCTTTGAATATACTCATAGATATGTATGGAAGAGGTAATTTTGAGGGGAATCGAACGTTAGAGATTTCGAATAAAGTGGTTCACGAGAGAAGCTTGTTGATTGGTGTATTGGTTGGATTTTCTTTTTTGTGTTGCCTTGTGCTACTAGCGAAATGAAGCTTTTGTTGTGTGAGTGAAATAAAATTTCAGTAATATGTATGTTTAAATAATATTAGAACAAGTATTCTCCTTGAATTAAAAGTTTGCAGATATTTGCCAATACTGATGATATGTTTACTATACTGATAAGCTTCCAAATAACAAACTAATACATAGCAGAGTAGCAGCAGCTGAGCAGCAGTCCTCATTGTTTTTTTTCTCTTTGTTGTTGAGCATCTGCTCCTGCTGCTTCTTGGTTTACCTGGTGCACATAATATCATATATCAACAATAAAATTATCAGATATCATTTACATATCAATAATAAAATATCAACACAAGATGTTCAAAGACAGGTATCATTAACTGTGCATTTGTATATCAACACAATATGTTCAAAATAGCATCAAATATTCCTTTCATTAACCGTGCATTACATCTCATATACATAATAACAACTAAAGTCCAAAAGTCCACTACAAAAGTTCATTAACTTTGACAACACATGACCAAAAGTTCACTGCATCTGCACCAACTTTGTTAGTATGTCAACCTGCATGAAAAATCATAATGTTAGAAAAGTAAAATAAAAACATCAATATGCGTTGTAAGAAAATTAATGCATTACTTATCTTTTGCTGTTAGTTAATAAAATTTTCCAACCCCATGCATTAATTTTTTTTCACGCCATGCCTCGAACTTTGACCTCTCTGCAATGACAATAGGAAATATGATTGAGATTCTTTAAAGGAAATAAGATAATTATTGCTCTACTTACCCGGGGTACAAACTGTCCCGCATCGTCCGCTACGCCAATTGCGATTCCACTTCTAAACACCGATGCATGATAAAGTGATTGAAAAAAAATATCTATGGGATGACAAAGTCATATGCAATGATAGGAAAACCAACACATAAACAACTCAACATGGTATAGAAGGTTGTAACAACATAGTGCTTGAAACCAATTTCCACATTTTTAAGGCTCCTTTATGATTATTATTCAAAATTACTAATCAAAGTTTATCCAAAAATGCAAATGACAAATAAATCTCCCCCTTCATTTAGGTAATAATAGGGCCGAGACAGCCAGCACTGCTGAATTTAGTTGGTAGGTACAAACATTACCAGTTGATTCCACACTAGGAGCACTGCCTCATTTGCTTAGCCTCCAATGTATATCAAAATAATGTTGCAGAGCTACATATACCTACCAAAGGCATCGTGTAGTACTGAAGTTCCTCTTTCAAAAGTAGTTGGGTATCAACTATCACAATCAGAGTCTGAAGAATTCCCAACACCCTGTTTCGCCCACCATGGCATTATATTGCTACACACATTTGCCTCTATAGCCATGCAATTCATGGTACCCCTTTAAATAGAATCTCTCTGACTATTGATTCTGAAGTTGGTTTACTATTTTGCAGAATTTGATAGGCAAAGGCTATCTACGAGATCAAAATGAACAAAGAACTAGTAAGGTAGATATCAGAATATTATTGTGGATGATTGTATTAAGGAGTATTATAATGATAATTAACAGGTTTATAAAGCTGAAACATACAAATTCTTTTGTGAATACTCAATTAAGTAATTGGTTAACATTGTATGGAATTCTTAACTTGTTAGATCTAGGAGCTTCCATACAATTTCAGATTCAAAGCATTTCAAACTCTCAAAGTGTCTGGGAGTTGTTGAGGCCATTATGAATTTATAATGATCCAAACTACATAAGAGCCATCCAAGAGTATGGTCATCCATCTAACAAACAACGCCATTTACCCTCCTGTAAGAGATGAATGGATGATAGAGAATAAAGAGCATTGGAACTTACTAACTATACTGATACGTCAGTAGATTACTATAAAGCACAACAAAAAAAAGAAACAACTTACAAAAATTCTAGCAAAGATAATATAACTAAGCAAAAATGAAATTTACAAACTTCAGGAAACTGACCTAATAGATTCCATGTCCTGACCATCGTTACCCAGTAATCTTAGTTTGGGGGGATGAAGAAGGAGGAGGAGATTAAGGGAGAGAGTGGTGGCGTGCCCTAGACCCACCGCGCCCTATGCCCTAGAGTCGCCCTATGTAGCGAAGGGTGATTTGCTGCCCTTCATTTTGCTTCGTTGCTTCTCTGCCCGAGAGAGAGAGAGAGAGAGAGAGAGAGAAAGAGGAGTGGAGCGGGATGAAGAGGGAGGAGGGGATTAAGGGAGTTTGGGACGCAGTTCACGCCGGATTTGGGGACGTAGTTCCCCTTTTTCATCTTCATTGGGGGTATTTTAGATATTTCATAATACGTGCACATCACGTGCTCCACTAATTCATGTCCAGTTCATGCCGCTAGGATGTCTAGGGAGTTTTTTGAAAGTTTTAAATTTTATGGGTATTAAGTTACAGACCTCTAATACTATAGGGTCTGACTGTAATTAACCTATATATATATATATATATATATATATATATATATATATATATATATATATATATATATATAATAATAATAATAATAATAATAATAATAGTCTAATCTATACAGATTATGAAATGTTTTTTGCTTAAAAAAAGTTATAAACATAAGCAAAAAAAAAAAAAATGAAAATTTGGTAATCTGAATCTGTAGCGTCTTATCAAGCAACTAAATTGGACCCGAAAAAAATCTATTAACTTTTATGGGCATTTAGAATTTCCCGAAGTCTCAAGCCCATGGTAAAAGTGGCCGAGGTCGGTCTGTGCGATGGTATGATGATCATATTGTTATTATTATTGGAGCCCCGGCCCAACAGTTTTTATATGGGTTTAGAATTGTTTCCATCAACTATCTATCTCCCAAGTAAGTTACAAACGCAGTCATACATAGGAGAGGCACGGGAGGGAGGAGGCAGTAGAATTGATGGATCCCCGTATGAAGTGTCTGGAGCACGTCACTCCTTCCCAATTCATCTCCTTCACTTTCCCTAACCCCAACCCCACTGCCGCACCGTCACCCCAATCCAATTCCAATAATTACAATCCATACCCTCATCCTCTTCTTCGGATCGCTGTCCTTGATTCCCCAATCATCTCAACATCGCCATCATCACATCATCACCCTCCTCCTCCTGTTGTCTCCGCCATGCTTGTCCCCGTCGGCCGCGAGGACGACTGGATCTTCTCCACCCAAACCGGTCATCTACACCTCCTCCTCTCCTCCTTTTGCTCCCGACTAATCCTCGTTGGCAACCTCCCTTCCCAGTCCCAATCCAAACCCAAACCCTACGCCCGCTCCATTTCGGATCCGGATCCTATCCACCAGCTCCGGAGCAGCATCCTCCCTCTCCTCCTCGCCCTCTCCCCCAAATCCGCCTTCTCGTCCGGCATCCCCCACATACCCTTCCTCTCCTACCACGACGACGTGGCGCGCATCTTCCCCGTGGACCACCTCGTCGGCCCCGTCGCGGGGGAGATGCTGGTTGAGGACGTCGAGCTTGACGGCGGCGAGTCTCGCCGGCGGCTGAGGTTCAAGAGGATGCCCAATCTCGTGCAGAGCCAGGTACGTCTCGTGACCAATGGGGCTGCTCTGGATGCCACTGGAGGCACATTATTAATGTTTCGGCCCGAGATGGGCTCCCTGGTCCAGCCTTATCTCGGCCCAATGGTGGCCGGTCTATACTTGTTGGTGGGTCCTACGACGAAGACGATGGATGCTCTCTGCATCGGAGTCGGCGGCGGAGACCTCCTGATGTGCTTAAGGCATCATCTGGGGTTCAATGTCGTAGGAGTGGAGGCGGATGACGTAGTTCTGAGAGTAGCAAAGCGCCATTTTGGGTTGATAGAGGATGACTCACTCGTGGTTGTGATTGACGATGGGATTGAATTGATGGAGTCCGCGAGTGGGAAGGAGATTTCGGATAGTTTCGATGTGATCATGGTTGATTTGGATTCGGGAGATGCCTCGAGTGGAATCAGTGCACCCTCGGAAGAGTTTGTCAGGAGTAGCGTTCTGCTGGGTGCGAGGTTGGCTCTCCGTGAAAAAGGTATCATGGTTGTAAATGTGATTCCTCCAAGTGAGTGCTTTTACAAGAGGTTGGTAGATTCTTTGCGTGAGGTTTTTGCCGAATTGTACGAGATAGATATTGGCAATGGCGAGAATTACGTTGTTGTTGCTGTTGCCTCACCTCTTGGACGGGGAGAGAGGGAGAACAATGGCCCTTTTGTTGAGAAGTTGAAGAAACTTGGTGTTGATAAATACCTTGGTTGTCTAAACAAAATTTGAGACCTGATGATCTTATCTTTGGCTGGCGGCTTTACTGCCATCTCGATGAAGTTGGTGCTTTTGATGTACGGATTACACACATGCAGCTGCCCACTTCTCATATGAAGTAATATCTTTTATATATATGCTTTTATTATGTTTTTGTTTCTCTCTTTTAAATACACAAACATCAGAAGGCAAAATTGTTATTAAAATGGGAATCATATTTATTGTCAGTGATATTTGAAGCTCAGGTTTGGACCTTGGAGAGAAATATGATTAAAGATGCTTGAGCTTTGTGGGAATATTATAGACCCTGTCCAAAAGTTGTGAGGTTTTCATCTCGTACAAATCAGCAAAAAAGTTAAAAGTAACAATTTAAAAAAAAATGAAAATTATATATATATATATATATACAAAACCAATGATTAAATCGTGCGAATCCGGATCCTATGGACAGAGCAAAAAGAGGACTCAGGTAAAGCTTTCCATAACTGTTATATGCAGCCTCATTGAGCTCAAACTGGGGCGTCCAATTGGGAGAGGGCCAAATTGAGAAGAGGGGTGGATTAAGATCAGAGAGGAATCGTTCGAGGAAGAGGCGTCCAATCGGGAGAGGGCCAAATCGAGGAAGAGGGAGAGGGTTCGGATCAGGAGAGAAATAGGAGATTGCGTCGTTCCGATCGGGAGAAAGAGGGAGAGATCGCAGTTATGGGAAAGGGGGAGATTGCTTCGTTCCGATCGGGAGAGAGAGGGGGAGATCGCTCTTATGGGAGAGGGGGAGATAGCTTTGTATCTAATTGGATTGGTTTTTTACAAAATGACCTCTCTTCTTTACTTGTTTTTCGCTACAAATTTTTCAATCTCCCAATTATTCTATAGATTAATCAACTAATTAAATTAGACTCGGCGAATGGGAGATCACCACATGCATCAGCTCAAGAAAAATCTGAGCTGACAGTCCTCCTCCCGTTTTCTCATATATATATATATATATATATATATATATATATATATATATATATATATATATATATATATATAGCATAGGAAAAATAAAAACTTTTTTAACGGAAGAAATTCCGAGGAGTGAGAGAATTTTAGTAGATAAGAGGTTTGCCCATGGTTAAAGGAATGTTACTTTAGTATTTGTTAACAGCAAGTAAATGAATAGCATTGACTATTTGAGGTTACAACTTGGTTATAGGCGCGGTTGATGGCAATTGATAATGGGATAGTAACTTAGTATGACAATGTGGACCTGCCTCTTCTGTTCCGTTCGATTAATTTAGGGTGTATTTATTTGCATAGAAACAAAATGAAAATAGTAGAAGTAAGATTACTTTTACTATTTCATTTGTTTGTTTGAACAAGAAAAGAATGAGAAGTTACTTCTAATAAGATGATGTGGATCATAATTTTACTTTCACAATTTTGGACAAGAAGAGAATGAGAAGTTAGAAGAAGAGTTTACGAACCACTACGAATAAGGCAAAATAATATATTTTATTTAGGGTTAATTACAGTCAGACCCACTGTAATATTGGAGGTGTGTAACTTAACACCCCTAAAGTTTAAAACTCTCAAAAAAGCTCCTGGGCATCCTAATGGTATTAAGTGAACGTCAATTAGCAGGGCACGTGACGTGCACGTGTAATAAAAAGTCTAAAATGCCCCCGGTAAGATCAGAAGCAGCAAAGCAAATTGAGGAGTTAGGACATAGGGCGCTCCCGATCCATTCCGCTCCAATTCTCCCCTCCTTCTAAAATTTCCTCCTCCCTAGAAGTCCCGATCCGTCTCCCCCCCCCCCCTCTCTCACCTGCCTCCCTCCCCCCTCTCCCTCTCGCCAGCAGAGAGACATCGAAGGGTGGCGAAGGGTAGTGAAGGGCAAAGGGCGACTCTACGTCATCGCGCGGCGGGTCGATTCCACTCCATTGCCCCCCCTCTTTTGCGCGGCGGGTTGACTCTAGGGCATCGCGGGCAGGGTTACAGTGAAGGTCACGGGCAGGGCTGCAGTTGAGGGGAATTTTATTTTATTTTTCTCCAAATTTTGTTTGTTTTGGTGTTGCAAGAAAGGAATCTGAAGCTAAAGCAAATTATCAAGTGGAATCAGAGAATTGGTTCTCTACTACACTATTACATCACTTTCGAGGCCGAGGACCTCGATACTGGCGAGGTTGAGACCTATCAGACATTGGTGGAAAGGAGGATTCCGAAGGAAGAGTCTGAGGTGACCGTCTTCAGGGTCAGGCCGAGCTTGGTCTCCCTAACTGAGGGCCCAAGGTATCATACCGGAATCTTTTTGAAACTACAATTTGTATTTATTTTGATCTGCACACGATTCGAGTTATGAATCAGAGGTACCATCTTGTCGAGGGTAAAAACTAGAGAGATTCTACTTAGATGACTTACTCAAGTAACAACCATTAGGATTGGACTTGTAATTTGTATTAGAGAAGCAACTGAGACTAAAAATTGTGAATTTAATGGTTGAATATTAGTTACATTTTTATCAAGGATACGTATATGGATTGTTTGAGTAACTGTCAATTTGTATTGCTTGGAGATTATTATTTTTTTTGCGGTAAGTATCCAATGTCTGAAGAGAATATTGGTGTTTTCAATATTCGTTGCATATATGAATGTTGTCCAATTTGATTTTTGTTTTCCAACATAGACTTTTTGTTGAGTTAGTTGTCCTAGCCATTTCTATATCAATATCAATAGTTTCTCTTTGAGTTATACTTCGCCTAATTAGTTTCTCTTTCTATGTTCAACGCTTCTCATCCATAATGAGCAATGTGGAATTTAGAGGAGTCTGTTGCATCTTTTTGAAATAAAACGGCAGGTGGAAACCCTCCGTGTTCTATTAGGAATGAGATAACAGAACCATACAAAGAGTAACATAGTTCGATCACTTCTAATGAGTGATTCTTAATACAATAGATGCAAGAAACAAACAGAAAAGATACATAGAAGCAACAATAAGTCCAATCAACAGTTCTTTTTGTAGAGTGGTTTCTTTGTAGGTTGAAGAGTGCGGATCAAGTGTGGTCAGGTGAGCCTAGGTCATCCTCAGAGGATCCCTCTGATATATGTATGCGCTCCTCATTGGAAGGTATATATGTCCAAAGAGAAAAATCTTGCATGATTAGACGGGTGCAAGTCTGTAGGGAGTGAGCAGTAGAATTAAAAATTCTACTATTTCTTTCCATTCAAACATTCCAACACAAAGCTGCAGTTGGTATTCTAGCTTAATTTGATGTATGACTTGTTAAACATAAACTACCCCTTATGCAATTTTCCTCCTCCATGTTTGGGTTGATCCCAAGAATTCTTGCACAACGGATCCAAAGATGATTAGTGAAGTGACAGTTTAGTAATAAATATTTGGTGGATTCTCCAGTTTTACTACATAGGACACAGAAATTTGGATCTGGCCAGCCACGTCTTTGTAATGCTGGCCATGTGAGTAGTGCATTCCTATGGGCTAGCCAGAGGAATATTCTAACTTTCAATGGACATTTTGTATTCCAAATCCAACTTGTGTCTTTAGTGTTGACTCCACTATACATAAAATGATGATATGTGGATTTCACTGAGAATTCTCCATCTTTATTCCATCTCCATATAGGTTGATCATTGGTTGTTCCGGGCGGTGGTATTTCATTTAGGGTAGACCTTAGTTCACGGACCTGTGTCTCCTCCAAGATTGACATGGGATGTGTTATATTTAGTCGCCATCTCGCTCTTCCCCATTGGGAGGCAGCAACTGCATCTTTATTTAGGGATAACTCAAATGCTGCAGGAAACAAAATTTTGAAGGGGAGTTGTGTACACCATATATCATGCCAGAATGCAATCTTTCGACCATTGCCTAGTTTATATTACAAACTAGTCCAGACTATGTATTTGGTCTTGACCACCCCTTTCCAAAAGCAGGAAGAATTTAGAGAATTTCTATTAGTCGCATACCATGTTCCATTTCGGAAACAGTATTTGGCATGCATGAGTTTCTGGAAGCTTCCTTTGGGACGAGTGAGTAAGTACCACCACCACTTAGCCATTAGGGACAAATTGAATATTCTTAAATCTAGGACTCTGAGTCCTCCCGCAGTCTTAGGTCTGCAAACATGCTTCCAAGAAATAAGATGATATTTGTTGGATTCGGCCGTCCCATTCCATAAAAATCTCTTTTTGATATGCTCTATTTTGTTTCGAACCCAGCATGGAAGTAGAAAGAATGACATGTAGTAAAGGGGAATGGATGAAAGAACTGCGTTGAGCAGAATAACCCTTCCTCCTAAAGATAATAATCCCCCTCTCCAACCATCTAGTTTCTTCTCGAAGCAATCCAGAAGGGGGTACCAGTCCTGTTTTGAAAGTTTTCCAGGTTTGATAGGAACACCCAGGTATTTCATTGGGAATTCTCCTTCCTTACACCTGAATATCTCTAGAATAAGATTCATAGTAAGGTTTTTATGTCCTATGCATATTAGGGAGCTCTTGGAAAAATTGATCCTTAGTCCCGACCATGCCTCAAAACAGCGAAGGCCCCATTTGATGTAAATTGCCTCACAGAGATTATTGCCTCCAAATATGAGTATATCATCTGCGTATTGGAGGTTGATATGTGATGTAGATGTAAATCCTGCAAGACCTTTTATTAGGCCTGCATTTTCTATTTTTTTTAAATATGATGTTAAGACCATCAGCAACAAGAATAAACAGTAGGGGGAAAGTGGGTCACCCTACCGCAGTCCCCTCCTGAGTACTATCTCTTTTCCTGCCACACCATTAACTAAGATCTGTGTTTTGGCAGATGTAAACCAGTTCTTTATCCATGAAATCCATTTCTCTCCCAAGCCGCGAAGTCGCAGAACCTTGAATAGACAATCCCATTGTACCATATCATAAGCCTTCTCAAAGTCCAGTTTGAGGATGTATCCATTCAATTTGGACTTTTTGCAGTGGTGAATGATCTTATGTGCTGATGCTACTCTCTCCAGTATATTCCTTCCTGCGATAAACCCAGTCTGATAATCCCCAATCATAGCTTGCAATTTGGGTGCAAGTCTGTTGGAAAGAATTTTTGTGATGATTTTAATAGATCAATTCACCAAGGCAATGGGTCTGTAATCCCTGAACCGCTCTACTTGGTCCTTTTTGGGAATAAGTGTGATGAGCGAATAATTGATTCTGTCAAGTCTGGATGAATCTTGATAGACTTTATCAATCACTTTTTTAAGATCATCCTTAACTATCTCCCAGAAAGTCCTGTAAAAGAACATTGGGAAACCATCCGGACCAGATGCCTTGTCAGGTCCCAACTCCCATACTGCACTCTTAATTTCTTCTTCTTGAATCTCTAGTTCCAATTCATGTAAGTTCGGGCATATGGGCCATGCATTTCTTTACATTTGCAACCTGAAGTAGTTATTTGTTCCAAATAACTTTTTAAAATGATGGTATACATTATTCTGTAATTGGGGTCCATGAATAAGTCCTTCTTCAGATTGAAGTTCATCAATCTTATTAACTTTCCTCCGCATGTAAGCAGATCTGTGAAAGAATGTAGTGTTAGCATCCCCTTCTTTTATCAATTTGCATCGTGCTTTTTGTCTCCACATTATCTCTTCTTTTATGTAGACTTCTTTTATATTTTTTCAGAGATCGAATAATCTAGAGCTCTCTGCCTCATTGAGGTATCTTGTCTCTTCGTGTTTCTCCAAAGTTTCTATTTCTTCTAGTAATTTGGTTTTGTTCTCTCGAGATAGTAGGCAGTGCCTTTTCTCCCACCTCCATAATATTTTGCGGAGACGACGAAATTTGATAAATATGTTATCCGTAGCATCTATTGCCGAGGCCTATTGAGTCCAGCTCTCCTTGATGAGTTCATGGACCTCATGCTCTAGCCACCATTTCTCAAAATGGAATCTTTTCAGTTGTGGTTGGTGCTCTCTAGAGTCAAGACAAATTGGTACATGATCAGAGGTGATGCGCTCCAATGCTTTAAAATCAGAGAGGGGAAATTTCATATCTCAATCCTGACAAATTAGCACCCTGTCCAATTTGGCTAAGTTTGGATTTTCCCTCATATTAGACCATGTGAATCTACGGTTGTTCAATGGGAGGTCGATAAGTTGAAGGTGCGAGATGATCTCGTTAAACCTCTCCCTATCTCGTGGATGACGGTCCGTCCCTTTTCTTTCATGAACGAAACGAGTGATATTAAAATCCCCTCTTATGATCCAAGGAGAGCTCCATCTACTCCTGATGTTCTTAAGTTCCTCCCAAAACATAGGGCGTGACTGGGTGTCATTAGGCCCGTAGACTGCTGTGATTATTTGTGTCCATCCATTAATAGTAAGTCTTTTTATTCGTATTGAAAGGGATAATTGTCCTTCCCATGTGTCTATCAGACTGAATCTGTGGTTATAGCCGATTAATAAACCACCTGATGCTCCACATGCATTTTTATAAAGGAAATTAAATGAACTACCAATAGACTTTAGTATTTTCTGGGACGGATTAGTCAGTTTAGTCTCTTCCAAACAAACAATGTCGATTTTATTGTTTCAGATGACTTCTGTTACCATACGTCATTTGATTGGATTACCCAGTCCTCTAACATTTCAGAACATACAGTTCATTTGATTCTGGTGGGGTAGCTTCTCCATAACCAATTGGTATTCTCCTCCAAAAACTTAGGGTTGTCTAACGATCTAAGTTGTAATAGGATATTATTGGTCTCTACATCCTTTTGTCCCATGTCAATATCACAAATCTCGACCACAGAAAGTAATTCATCATTTGGAATTAATTTCAGTATATCAAAATTTAAAATGAGAAGTACCTGGGGCGAGCTCTGAAATGAGTGCCTTGCGTTTGGAAGCTGATATTGCAGTTTGACCAGCTTTGTACTGTTGACCTCCCTTTTTCTCCTCGAGTCTCCTCCTCCTTCTGCTTTAAGTGATCACAAAAATCGTCTGTTTGCTTTCTCGGCTCCCCTCTTCCAGATCAGGAGCTCCGTGTGTATCATCCATGGCTGAAGCTGGTTCTGTGACTTCCTCTTTCCCTGCCTCCTTTGCTGGTAGTGCATCCAATGTGGGCATGAGCAACTTTTCTGGAGAGGTTCCAGGCAGCTCATGAGTGTTTGCTAGGATCTGAAGTTTTTTCCTATCGCGTATCCTCTTTGGAAGGCGGGAGGCCTGCCTACGCCGCGTCTTCATGGGGGTTCTTGGCTGTTCCCCTTTCATCACATTCTCCAATAATTTTGCTATTGTGTCCCGGGCAAAATCTTTGTCCATATTTTTGAGATGTGTGAGAAGGCCCAAATAAGCACTTTGGATAGTATTTGTATTGGAGCAGCCTTCAATATTAGGGGCTACAAAATTCCTCTGGGCTTCGTATAGATTATTTTTTATTTGTGTACTGCAGCAACCCTTTACTTCATTATCTTCTTGCTGTATTTGGACTTCACTTGTGGCCTCTTGGATTATTTTGTCTCTCAAGTGGGTCCCCTTATCTCCTGATTCATATGCTTCTTGTAAGATATCGGGTCCATATTGGGTAGAGATGACTTTTTGACCAGATATTTCTCCCCTGGCATTAGCCTAGAGCTTTAAATGTCTCTGGGTTCATTAAATTATAGCGGCCCATTTTCCTTCCGTCTCACTCCTCCATACTCATTAAACTCCTCCTGTCAACTTCTCCTTTCTCCTCCTCAGGCCGCGCGAGTACCTCATGTTTCTTCCTTAGGCTCCCTTCCTCCTCCGAGACTCTTCTTCTCCCTCTGCTTGGATTTAACCCCTCTGACTGCCCTTCAGTCCTCTCCAGTCGCAATAAATAGGACCGGTCGCTTCCTCCCCCTTCCTCGAGCTCCAGTCTTGGCTCCTGCTAGTCCTCCCTACTCTCCATCTCCCCTTCTTTCTTGTATGTCCGAAAAATTGAATCTTTCTTTATATTGCAAATTTACTTTGGAATTATAGCAATAAAAGAAAAATTACAAATAAAAATCAAGATTACAAGAATGAAGATCGATTGATTTCGATTCCCCTTTATTTTTGTGGGTTCTGACAGCGGTGGAGTCTTAATTCTGCACTCCGTTGACGATCCGATCTGAATCGGGATGAAGATTGATCTCTCTGGAACTTCTGGACTCTTTGGAAAAATCCTCCTCCAAAAAGAATCTCCTTTTTGGACTCTCTATCTCTGAAAAATTGCTTCGCCAAAGAATTCCCTCTCCAAAAGAATTTCCTCTTGTTCTGAACTTCGTTCCCAATTTTATAAATTGAGGAGCATTTCTAATCCGACTCAAATTCTTCTTTCGAATCAGATTAAATCCCAAAAAATCTGGATCACCATGCAAAATGGAACAGAAGCGGAACGGAAGCGGAAAGCAACCCGTGGATGGAGCGCTCTGCGGGAGCGATACCGCGGGTGGGACCCGCGGGGCGCTCCCGCAGGTGCGCTCCCGCAGGAGCGCTCCTGCAGGTGGGACCCGCGGGGCGCTCCCACAGGAGCGATCCCGCGAGTGCGCTCCCGCGGGATTGCTCCCACGGGTAGGACCCGCGGGGTGCTCCCGTGGGTGCACCCACGGGCGCACCCACGGGTGCGCTCCCGCAGGTGGGGTCCGCGAGGCACTCCCATTTTATTTATTTTTTATTATTTTTTTGGATGTCTACATAAACCCCTTCCAAGTTTTCGAAATTCTGTATTGAATTATAACGAATTTCGAAATACTTTGGACTCTTTGATTTTAGCTCTGTAGTCTTCTTCTTGATTTTTATGGTATACTGTGAATCATATTCTGAAATCACTATCTTCTAACTGTTTTGTTGCTTGAGATATACTGTTGAATCTCTTCGATATATCAGAGATTGCTTCTAGCGAGTTTTCTTGATGCTGGCCATTGTACCTGTGCAGCCGAGCCAAACTTTTGCTTGTAGCTTTGCTTCAGAGAATTTGTTGTCTGCATGCAAAAATATTTTTGACGTCTCGTTCAGGGGCTAAGTGCATGACAGACGTGTAATAGATTTGATAGACAGAGATAACTATTAACATATCTTCTGGAATATGAGCAGAGCTATGATGTTAACATGCTTATTCGGTAACAAGCAGATGTATGATTTTAACGTGCTCATTAGATGACAAGCAGAGGTATGATGTTAACGTGCTCATTAGATGACAAGCAGAGATATGATATTAACGTACTCATTAAGTGACAAGTAGAGGTATGATGTTAACATGCCCGTTAGATGATAAGCAGAGGTGTGATGTTAACGTACTTATTTGAGATCAAGCAGAGGTATCATGTTAACGTGCTCATTAGAATTCTAACCGTTCAGTGAAATTTAGTATGACGGATCAGGAAAAGACAGAGGTATTATTAAACATGTCTAAAAACTCGACCTATTCAGAGGATCTGCTCATGATAAGAATGAGTTAACTAAACAGAGGTGATGGTTAACGTATTTAGTCTTGGAATTTGACTATCAGATGTAACTGTTAACTTGATAGGAAAAATGATTTTCGTCAGAGGTAATTTTTAACTTAACGATATCAAAAACAAGTTCATCAGAGGCTGTAATATTGGACTTGATGAAGTGTGAGTTTTCTTTTCTGTTAGAGGTGAAAGCTTAACATGATAGGAGATTTAATCGGATTTTATCTCATTTGATTTTAAATTATGATATCAGAGGTATGATTTTAACTTGACAAATATTTTGAAGTGTCACTTGCTCTGCTGAAGAAAAATGACGAGAAAAGTTTTGTGTCAGAGGTGAAATCTTAACGTGACAAGAGATTTATCTGATTAGGATTTTTAGCAAACCCCCAGATATCAATGGATTTGATTAGTTTTTACCAACTACCATTTGAGTTGGACTAGCCATGCTCTTCCCCTCATTATAGTGAGTTGTCGAGAATTTTGTTTGGGCTTAAATATCAAACTTTTCCTCTTCCCTTTCCTTTAGCAGCTTAGGGCAGCGATGTATCCTTATATTCGAATAAGGATACTGTTATGACAGATTTATCATGGGATTTTTAGCAAACTCCCAGCTATTAACGGATTTGATTAGTCTTTACTAACTACCGTTTGAGTTGGGCTAGCTATACTGTTTCCCTCAGTATGGTGAGCTGTCGAGAATTTTATTTGGGCTTAAATGCCAAACTTTTCCTCTTCCCTTTGCATTAACGGCGTTAGACAATTCATACTTTTAACTCCAGCACGAAGGGGTTGGCGAGAAACTGGCTCTCTTCTCGTTGCCTTGACGGCACCGGACAGTTCATGCTTTTTACCCCTAGCATGGTGGGGTTGGCGAGAAATTTATTCTCTTTTCGTTACCTTATCGGCGTTGGGTAGTTCATACTTTTTACCCCTAGTATGGTGGGGTTGACGAGAAATTTATTCTTTTCCCATTGCCTTGATGGCGTTGGGCAATTCATGTTTTTTACCCCCAGCATGGTGGGATTGGCGAGAAATTTATTTTCTTCCCGTTGCCTTGATGGCGTTGAGTAATTCATATTTTTTACCCCCAGCTTGGTGGGGTTTGCGAGAAATTTGTTTGGACTTACATGCCAAACTTCCCTCTATCCATAGTCATAGAGACGTAGGATTTTTTTTTTTAGATCTTTGACCCTTTTTTTATTTTATTTTTTTCATTTTTTTAATTACTATTTTATATATTTATTTATTTTTACAATGACGTCTAACTTTTTTTTATAAACGATGACGCCTTTGATTTTTTTATTTTTATTATTGTTTTTTAGGTGATCACGCCTAGCTTTTTATTATTTTTTTTTATTTTTTTTTATTTATTTCTTTACTTTGATAGGCGATGAGGACTTGTAAATTTATTTATTTATTTATTTTATTTTTCTGTTTTTATTATTTATTTATTTTTTTTGCTTGGCATCCCGCGGGATGCAACTCGCGAGATTGCATCCGCGGGATGCAACCCGCGGATGCAATCCCGCGGACCGCATCCACGGGATGCAACCCACGGGATGCAACCCGTGGGTAGCACCCTCGCACCGCATTTTTTTTTAAGATTTTATTTATTTATTTATTATTATTTTTACAGTTTTGTCAGTTTTTTGTGGGCCCCTTTTTTTATGGGAGATAACGCCTCATTTTTTTTTTTTTACAGACGATGATATTTTTATATTATTATTATGGGCGATGACGCCTCATAATAATTTTTTTTAACAGGCGATATGCCCTGTTAATTTTAGTGAGCGATGACGCCTCACTTTTTTTTGACAGACGATGATGTCTTGTCTTTTTTTATGGGCGATGATGCCTCATAATTTTTTTTTGACAGGCAATGACGTCTTGTCTTTATTTTTTGGGTGATAACATCTCATAATTTTTTTATTGTAACCCAGCGATGACGCCTAGGCTCTGAATTAAAAAAAAAATTAAAAATCGGATTGCGCCACCCAAACTCCCACTGTGGTCGCTAATTCTTGTATGCCCAAAAAATTGAATCTTTCTTTATATTACAAATTTATTTTGGAATTATAGCAATAAAAGAAAAATTACAAATAAAAAATCGAGATTATAAGAATGGGGATCGATTGATTTTGATTTCCCTTTATTTTTGTACGCTCCTGCGGGCGCACCCGCGGGTGTGCTCCAGCAGGTAGGGTCCGCGAGGCACTCCCATTTTATTTATTTATTTATTTATTTTATTATTATTTTTTTTTTTGGATGTCTACACTCCTCCCAAAGATCCTTTCGTCCTTTGTCCGGTTTTACCCACTATGATCGATCCCACTTCGACTGATCTAAGATCAGCCTACCCCTGGAATCTCGGCTAATGATGCCGAGGTTGGATCCTTGTTCATCGATTTGTGATGAATCCTTTTGTAGCTCGACACCCTTGCCTCTTCTAGGGACTGACTTCTTGCTTGTTGTCCGTTTATTCCCTCCGATTGGTCTGTCTGACAGGGTTTTTACCCGAGGATTTTTCTGATTCTCTGCCCCAAATTGATTGAATTGTTTGATTTGGAATTTTTTTCCCTTTGTGCTCAGGGGTCCCTCCGGTTCTGCTTTCCCTGCTATACTGGTTGAGGTCAGGTTCTTGTCCCTCGTGTTTTGCCTAGCGGACCCAAGCCTAGGTTCTGTCCTCTTCCATGTGTAGCTCCTTCGCACACCAGCAGGAGGGATAGTTACACCGCACGGTGGTTAGTCGGACAAACCGATCACGCCGATTGCAGGTGCTGCTACATCCTCCACCGTGATCGGAGTACCAATCGGAAGGTGACATTCCGGTGAGGTATGTTCTATCCTATCAAAGTTACAAGTGATTTCAATTTTGATGTGGCAAAGATGTTCTCCCATGATTGTATAGAAGTTTCGAGGAATTTTTGCGAGGTTCTCGCATCCCACAAAAACTCTAGCAAAGTCTAGAGTGACCCTCTTGGTTGTCTGATCGCTGATATCCAGCACATGAGCATACTTAGCGAGCAATTTGCTTATATCGGTCATGTTCCAGTGGTGCAGCGGGATGCCATGAACGGCTATCCAAGCCGTGACTGGGAACGGGTAATTTTGGGAATCTTCGTCCCCTCTCCACCCGAAAACTTTGAATTCAGCCCCCGATTTCTCGCATACAATCACTTTTTTATCCAATGCATAGGTCAATCCTTCCTTTGATGGGAATTGGAATAAAAATTTGTTACCTTTACTATCCAATCTCCATGGGTGATTTGTGAATTCGGGGGCCAGAGATTTCAATGTCTCTATGATATCCATCCCCGTTGGGTTGCCTCTCCTTGGGTATATTACCCCTACCGTCCTGGTAAGCTGTAATTTTTTTGCCATTGCTAATTCTGACATCGGAATATACGTCACTGGTTTTGGCTGCGGGTTCTTTCTTACTGTCTTCAGAAGATTTTGGGAAAAAGAGGTTTGTTGAGCTGGTTCTTTTCGTTGCAGTCCATCCCCAATTTGGGCTTGTTTACCTTGGACCCCCTCCTTTCTGTTTGGTGCTATTGGGCACTCTCCAATTCATGCCCCAAAACCTTGCAGAATCAACATATGATGAATGGGCATTCATCCTTAAAGTGTCCTAATTTTCCGCAAATCCAGCATGCCTCTGGGCTACCAAGTGCTGTGATTCTAGCTGGAGAGTATTTCCTTTTCCTTCCTCCTCTAGTGTTCTGTGTAGAGGTGGTGGTGCGCGCTTTTCTAATTGTGTTGCGGGACTTGACTAACTACTAATTGCCCTGTTGTTCAATTTGTTTCCTGATAGGGCGAGAGGTCTCTCCCCTCGTGGCCGCGAGGAGTGCAAGAACCTTTTCCCCCGAGTATAAACTTTTATAGTCAACGTGTGGGAATTTGTTGGCAGGGAGCACCGAGGAGGAAGAGGGAGGGATCCCCTTCACCGGCGACTCTCTTACCACTTCTGACCAGCTTTTGCTTTTGTGTTTGGGATTTTTGTCTTCCTCACTAGAAGTCTCTTCTTGATTTTTCCCCCGACCAAGCCAGCCCCATCAAAAGTCCATCGGAGTTGGTAATGTAGTTGAAGGTCTACTCCGGCCTCCCACCTTGCCCCCGATTAACTGTCGATGACGAGAGAGCTGAGGCAGAATGCACAGTACCCTCTACTCCGGTCACTTTGGTTCCCCGGTTCCCAACTTGCCCCCAAACACTGCCGATGATGATAGAGCTGAGGCAAATCAATGCACTCAACCCCCTGCTGCAGTTACTTTGGAGCCTCTTCTTCCTGTTCCTAGATTTTCTTTTTTTTTTTAACAGGGAGGAGAAAGTGGTCGACCGACGGAGAGTTTGAATCCTCTCTGGTGAAAGAGTGACTTGAAGGAGGCTAGTGTACTGTAGAGGAAGAAGATACCCAAAGGAAAGTTGTCTTGTTGATAAAGAACGCTGCTCTTCTGTGTGTTTTGGTTCCTGTACCTCGTCGGAGTTTACTTACCTTGATCCCAGAAATCGCCCTCCCTAGTTGTGGAGTCTTTGTAGAATATTATGAGCTCCAATTGTTTACTCCAGTCTGTTGCATCTTTTACTTTTAGTTAAAAGCAAGTTCAAGTAGTAAATAATTTTAAAATGATCCATACCTTGCGTGCTTTGAGTTATGCTGCTATGAAGTTTTGATTGAGAAGTTTGTTTCTGCTAGATGATCAATGGCTCATAAATCATGAACCATGACCTTTTGCTGTGTATCATTAAAATGCAGCAAGGAAACTATCATTGGACCCTTTATATGCTTTTTTAGCTTCTAAAAGTAAACTTCAACAACATCTTTTCTTCTCTGCATTTGTTGATGGGTTTTACTTGTTTTACTCTTCTGTAGGTGATTAGGGGATACAATAAGACATTTTGCATTTAGGAAGTGTAATACTCCAAATTTTCAATGCTTATTAAATAATAAATTATTAGAAACCAAGATTTCTTTGTATACACCTCCTAAATTAACTAAGTTTCCTAAAGGCATCTTTTTGGCATTTAGTGGTGATGAGTTGTCAGAGGAGAGTGAGAGGTGGCACTCTACTTGGACACTTGTTATACATGCAAGAAGTTTTGGGACTAGACTAGAGGACAAGGTTACCAAAATGCCCTTAGGCATATATAACATCATTCTCTCTAGAGAAATATTGTCAAAGAACAAAACAAAATCACTTTCCTCTCTCTAACCTTAGTTCTTTTGGTTCGTTTGAAAGAGTGAAAGAAAGGGAGAAAAGAGAAAGCCAAAGAGAAAATAGATTCGCTAAAACAAAGGAGATTAAAGGGAATAGAGGCAAAGTAGCATTTTGTTCTTGCTCTCTGTTTGAACCGTATTTGGGTACAAGTAACATGCATGTTCTTTCTTGGGATTTATTTGATTTGTATTTTGAAAATATAATCCTTTTAAGGATTTTGTGCAAATAACACTTTATTTCTTTGATTCTTTCTTGAAATTGTTATTTGATTTGTATCATGAGTACATGATTCCTTTTTATGGATATGCATGATTCTTATTGCGATTTATTAGATCATTTTGGATATGCAAACTTAGCAAATTCGCAAGCTGCATACTTAGTCAAATTCGTAGACTGCATGCTTAGCAAATTCGCAGACTGCATACTTAGCCAGATTCGCGGATTTACATACTTAGCCAGATTCGCGGATTTACATACTTAGCCAGATTTGCGGATTTATATACTTAGCCAGATTCGCGGATTTACATATTTAGCCAGATTCGCGGATTTACAGACTTAGCCAAATTCGCGGATTTGCAGATTTGGAATTTTATAAATATTATTTATTCCATAATAACATAATGATAAGTTTAATAATACTTATTCATTTTATGATAATATGACATGTGAATATCAACATGATATATGAAGACAAGATTATTCATGAGAACAAGTTTTGGTATCTTTATTACATGACATGAAGTATTCTTATGATACATGTGTACATGATCCCAAATCTTGATTTTAGAACTCTTGATTCTTGTGAAAATGATATGTACATAATTTGACATGAAAGGCCACGTGTTTCATTTAATTCACGTATATCATATATATTACTAACATGGGAAAAATTGGAAAAACTATATGATGGATAAGTACCGTATTGTACAAGGATCTTATTGGCCAATTTCTTGATCAGGTGCTGAGGGCCTTTTCTAGCAGTACTGGGTAGTACTGAGCCACCGTCTGATACATGAGTCAACATATGGGTGATACCCGTTACTTGTTTTATTGAACAGGGTCTGACTTGTAAGCACCTAGCGGTGTGCCATAGTTTAGCGCTATGGATTTGAGGCCGGGTTCAGGGTATGCATGGGCACTTGAATAATATGAAAAACTGCGTACTATCCTATCCATCATTGAGTTTCAATTTCAATACTAACATGATATAGACTTGTCACTTTTACATGATTTGTGTCTGCTATTTGCATGAATAGTCTTACTTAATTCATTTTTTCAGTATTCTCAAGATACGTTTGTACCAACGCAATTTATTTGTATATTCTTTTATTTATTTTTGTACTATAATAGTACACATGTTTTTTGTTCTTGTGTTACTTGCTGGTTTAATCCCCTAAGTTTCTTAAGCCCAGATCATAAAAGTAGAGAATGGGAGATTGCTCCAGACAACGACCCTTACTTCACCAACCAGATCGAGTAGAATATATTAGTATAGTACTACTGGGCACTTCCTACTTTTTGTTTCTATTTTCTTTTACTGGGCACTGCTTTAACTCTCTTATATTTTGACTCTTTTGTATAAATATTTAGAGCAGTATGCCGTTTTATGTAATCAACTCTCTCTGTATGAATGAAATCCTTTCAGTTTTAGATATATTTATTCATCTTAATATGGTAGTAGTTACGGTTATTCCAAGATCCTATGACTGTTTGGTTATTTATAGTATTTAAGCAGCGTCCCCTGTTTTGAAGGAAAAAAAATAGTAGAGCCGAATCGGGGGTGTTACAAGAAGTTTGAGTAGTGACTGAAACTCATGTTTTGTATTTGTGTCGGAGGGAGTTCCTTTTTTAAACAGTTCTCAGACCTCGTATTTGAATATCTAATAATATTAGGCATATATACTCTGTTTGGATTTTTAGTGCTGCTGTGGTTTTATTTTAGATATGATGCTAATTTGTGTTTTAAAACCTTCATCGAATGTTGCAATGCTAATGCTAACTTATCTTGAGTATCACTGCCCTTTGAATGTGTCTATTTGTTAATATATAGGAAGGAAAAGAGCTATGTTTGCTTATTTATTTGTTGGAGAGACTATACTTGTTTGTGATTCTCTCTCAACATCAAAAAAGCATACGAATGGAAAATTTTATTAGCTAACAGCAAAAGAGAAGTGTTTCAAGCATACGAATGGAAAATTTTATTAGCTAACAGCAAAAGAGAAGTAAATGAAACACGTGATTTTTCATTATAATTTTTTCATTATTTTACTTGTACTAACATTATAATTTTTCATGCAGGTTGACATATTGACAGAGCCGGCGCATGGGCAATCAACTTTAGGTCATATGGTGTCATAGTAAACTTTTGTAGTGGACTATTGGATTTTGGTTGTTATTGTGTATATGAGATGTAAAACACGGTTAATGAAAAGAATCCTTGTCTTTGAAGATCTTGTGTTGATATACAAATACTTGGTCAAAAATATCTTTCTTTGAGCATCTTGTATTGATAATTTATTGTTAATATGTAAATAATACATGATATTATGTGCACCAGGTAAACCAAGAAGAAGCAACAACTGGTTCTCTTAGTTGCTAGGAGCCGCAGTATCTGTGTTAAGTTACACACCCCAATACTACAGGGGTCTAACTGTAACCATTTTATTAATTTCTCATGATTACTTTCCAATCAAGTACATGTAACAAATAATATTATAATATTTTATTAAATAATAAAAATAATATTATTTCTACTTTTTTATATACTTTTTACTATTAAAATTTAAGATACAAATAGTGAAACTATATTTGAAAAGATTTTTTTCTAAACTTTCATTTTAAAAACTATTTCTATTTTTCTTCCATATTTTCTCTAATTCAAACATCTAAACAGACTTTCATAGTGGATTTTTTGAAATAACTTAATTATTAGCCACGTGGCATCAAGTTTATGGCGGCCGTCAATGCCGTTGCCTATATTGTTCTCTACACGCTTATTCTAAGGCACCACGCAACCGCATCCAATCACCTTCTTCCTTTTCGATTCCTTCGCGGTTAAGGGGCCTTTTAGTTTCCCGTTCTCTCTTTAAGTAAAATATTTAAAACTAAATCTAAAACTTGGAAGACCAAGTGACAAAAATGAGTCCACGCACCCGCGTGGTTCCGAGGAGCACTCGAGCGGAGGCTGAGGGCCTGGGGCTGGTGAAGCTTCCAGAGACCCGCACCTGCAAAAAATATCTACAACAGGAGAGTCAGCTGTATGCGTGTCGGTTGTGCGAATATCAAGTTTGCTGTAACTGCCGCTCATCGAGCGGCCCAGATGATATTTACCACTTGGGATATTTTCGTCTCCTCATTTTTTTTTTTTTGAAGCTACAGTATGTCGGTTCCCTCCAATTTAATCCCCCTTCGCCGACAGCATTCAATATGAAGAGAGTACGTCCTCTTTGAGATTTTAGATGAAGTCGGGCGAAAAACCTTTGTAACCATTAAACAAATCTCCTTTATCCGCTCCTTGTTCGTCCTCAGCATCCGCTGTTGCTCTGTTCGACACAATACACGCAATTTTGTGGAGAAGAATCCATGGGCTTACCTCTGCCTTCCTCCCCATTGACGGTTGTTGGAGCCCTCTCACCTGCTACAGTCCCATTGAAGCCAACTGTCGAACACCTGGCCAGTAAGCTCTCTACTCTCCCTTCTTCTCCCTCTTCCTCTTCCTCCTCTCCTCTACCCAAGGAGGAGGAGGAGGAGGAGGAGGAAAAGATTGTTCCAACGGTTCCTCGCCCTCTCGAAGCCCTCCAGGGCAATCCCATCCCTCCTTTCTTGTCCAAGACCTACGATCTGGTCGAGGACTCTATGCTGGACCCCATCATCTCGTGGGGGCCTACCGGCGACAGCTTCGTGGTGTGGGATCCGGCGGAGTTCTCCAGAGCCGTTCTGCCTCGACATTTCAAGCACAACAATTTCTCCAGCTTTGTCCGACAGCTCAATACTTACGTGGGTATCTTGCAAAAACTTCAATCTTATTTGTCCTTACATGATTCTGCTTTGTTCTTGTGTACCCTAGTCTGTAATTTGGGTTGTAGGATTTTGATGGATTCTTTTGCTATGTAGATTGCTGCTGAGGAGGTCTCTGTAGAATCTCAATTGTATCTTATATATGTTTCGATCATGTATTTTTTTTTTTTTTTTTTTTTTTCTGTTTTATTCCCTTTTATTTTTTTTTTAAACCTGTTGTACATGACCTTTGTAGTTGTATCTGAAAATGTACATGATATATTTGAGATGTAATAGAAAGGCTACTTACTACTTTGTGACTCTTCATTGCACCGTCTAGCCTAGAGAGTGTGTGTGTGTGTGTGAGGTGAATTTCTGTAAAAAATAAATAAATAAATAAATAAATAAATAGGAGATTTTCTACAAGAACAGACTAAACAATTATCAGAAACCTCTGTCCTTTACGTTGTTGATGGAAAGGGTGCATCAGACTGGAGGTGATCGCTTGGACTGAACTTGCTGGTAAGTAATCGAATTTATACCTATGCATACCTCTTGGCTTACGAAAATAATGGGCAAAAGTAGACTTAGATATGGTTAATCATTTTGTACAATTACTTTTCTCCTCTGTTTCGATCCTTTTGCCTATCTAATTTCCTGCTGCTTTACAGAATGCTTATTGTTATGCCTTAGTCTATAGTCTGGGTATTCTCCTGTTATGATTTGATTTTGGTTGTCTGCCCTTTGTCATGCATTTTATTTGTCTGCCCTTTCCCATACATCTGGTTATTGCTATAAACTGGTAACCATTTAGGGATGACTACTTGCATCATGTTCTCTACTCTTTATATTGTTAAAGAACTTATTTCTTGATCAGAAAGTTAAATTCGTTTGCTTGTTACTTACCTTTCTGGATTCATTGTTTCTCTCACCATGCACAAAGTTTTACTTTATACAGTTGATTCTTACTTGCATAGCAGCCCTAATTGATTTACAGGCTTTATTTTTTAGGTTATGTGGTAGGATGATGTAATATTGCAATGAATTCTTCAAGGGATGTCAGTTAGACTTGAATTAGAACATGCATAGTACTTTAATTTAAGAATTTATGGAAGATGAAGAATGTACATTTATAAAGAAAGGAGGTTTATATAGGGAGGACAGCAATTAGCAAACTTTTTGGAGATTAAGTATGCGAAGCAAAATGGTCTTTTAAATACTTTGATGTGTTACTTACTAACTAGCATCCACATTGAGCATGAGGATGCCATCCTTAAGGTGACAGATTGAATATTCTATGAGGCTAAAAGATTCGTTGTTGGTGTGTTGTTGTTTTATTGCTGAAGCTGAGTTCGGTAAGAGTTATTGATAGTAAGGAGAAAAGCTTGATCCTTTATAATAGGTAGCAGGAGGTGCATAGTATAATTATGTATTGACTGTTGAACAAAGAGAAATAATGAAGTTAAATGATGTCGGTAGCATAGGTGCTCGAACTGGGCACTCTATCTTGGTGTATGAAGGGCTGTACGCCAGTTTCTGTGGCTGCAAGATAAGGCAGGACTCTTGTATAAAGACATGATCTCAAAATCAATCACCATAGAGTTGAGGTTCTCTAGTATAATAAAGCCGCCAATCACAGCATGAAATACTACAGACTAATATGTATCATAAACTTATCTACTTTGTGTCAGCCCCAGCTTTAAGTATCTTTGGTTAGAATCAAATTGTGTGCAAGGATTAGCTCATCTATTTTCCATGAAAGAGGTCCAAAAGCCAGTGGAAGCTTCTAGAATTGTGGTGAAACATTGAGATGGGATGTGTGTAGTAACATGCTGGAGATCCTCTTATTTCCCCTCACCATATAGGGGCAATCAATCAAGAGAAGTGTATTTAGAAAGCGAATAAATAAATAAATACTTAAAATGATGGACTTTATGAAGTGTGCAGAGGAGCTGCACTGGTGTCAGGCACTCTGATGCTCCAACTCTTGATGGATGTGTCAGATAACTTTTTGTGTATCCTGGAAACGTTGACATATAAGAGATGTACCTGTTATATATCAGATACTTATTTGAGACTTGAAAAATTCAATTAGCATTTGGGTGACGGGATTCACAGTTTGATTTGTAATGCTTTTATGTCATTTATCTTCTCAAACTAGATATTAAAGGAATTGTGGAGTGATAATGGCAGATTGTTTTGTTAGTATTATCACATTTCTAGTCTATGAAAGATGAGAAATAGTTAACCTTGACATCATTCTCTGGATGATTATATGTAGCTCACAGTCATCTGTTGCATGATTTCTTCTATTTAATTTGTGTGTTTTATATGTTTTATAATTTTATTTGTTTATTTATTTATTTTTTTGGCTTAGTATACATATTTATATGCATAGAACTGCTGTTATTTTTATATGTATAAGCTACTGTTATTTTTTTAAATAATTTGATTTGTTATTGTATCTCTGTGATGCATTCTTGTTTTTAAAGATTGTGGCATTCTTGCATCCATCTCAAGTCATCTTGATCATGGATGCACAACTTAGGATGAACTTGAGATGTTATTTCTGTCTTGCTTGTTTCCTTAGTCTTTCTCAAATTTCAAGTTTCTTGGATCTTGTTTCGGTTAATTAAGATAGAACCTTGGCCCATGAGTGACAGTCCGGTGAAAAACACAGTTTCTCACAATGTACATATGGTTCGGGATTCAATCGGTAAAGAGGCTTGCCGTAGCCTCCATGACCTGATGCTGGCAAAATAACTTGGTTAAGAAAGGGGAAACAAACGAGAGAGGGCACCGTAATGGTAGTAGTCGAGGTACTAATCGGAGCAAGAGCACTCAAAAATTGTTAATGAAAAGTTCCGTGAATCATAGAAACCACATCAACCATATGTAAATCCAGATAAATCAAGATGCATAAAACACTCCAAACGGGAACTTCCACAAATTCAACTAACCATGAACTTCATACATACGCAGTTTGCTTATCAATTTTAATGGTGTGAAGGCATACCGATTTGTTTACATATGCACATTCTCTATTGTCTACTGTATGTTTTATTTTGGTTTTTAGCATCTTTTCTTTATCATGCTCGTTGCATCTCTGATAACTTAGGGCGTGTGGGTCTAGAACCTGACACTCTTCGCCCGACTATACTGATGTTTCTAGAGTAAAATCTGCAGAGACTTGTTGAAATGATCTCCTTGCATGGCTTTCTATGCATTCGTGCTGCCGCCGTGTCAGTTGGATAAATTCTATTTGCCACCTGAGATTTAGTTGTGTTCTTTTGAGATGCACCCTGACATACTAATATTTCTAACGTAAAAGCTGCATGGGCAGAGTTGTTGAAAAGATCTCCTTGTATGGCTTTCCATACATTTATGCTGCAGCCTTGGCAGTTTGATAATGTGTATGCCTTAAATTTACGTATGTTCCTCATATATGCACCCTTCATAATCATATTATTGAACTGTAGTGGTGCGATGTACTTCACTTTTGTGCATATTTTGCACTCATTCTCCTCTAGGTCTCCTTTTTGAGTCTAATGTAATACTGTATCTATCTTCAGGGTTTTCGCAAGATTGGCACTGATCGTTGGGAGTTTGCCAATGAAGATTTTCTGCGTGGAAAGAGGACACTATTAAAGCACATAAACAGGCGTAGATCATCTCAGGTACAAATAGGTACTGAAACAGGTCCTTGGGTTGAAATGGCGAAGGCTGGAATTGAAAGTGAAGCGCAGAAGCTGAGAAGAGAGAAGGACTTGTTGACACTGGAGGCTGTGCAACTGAGGCAAGAGCATCTCATGACAGTCCAGAGGATGGATGCACTGAATCAGCGAATGCAATCTGCAGAGGCAAGGCAGAAACAGATGGTTTCTTTCTTGGCTAAGCTACTACAGAACCCAGTATTCCTTGGCCATCTCAAGCAACTCCAGGAACAAAGGGAGATTGGTTCAATCAGGGTAAGAAGAAAATTTCTTAAGCAGCAGCCTTCTGCTAGCTCTGGTGCATCGGATGAGTCCATGGATCAACAAATTGTGAAATACAGATCAGGCTTCTGGGGTGGAACTCCTGCTTCTCCTCTACCGCCTGTCGTTGGAACTGCTGAGGGTTCATCAGCTTTACCGCCTGTTCTGGAGCATAACCAGGGTAAACAACTTCCTGAGCATCTTTTGCGGGGTGTTGTTGACGAACTTGGCCTTGACGCAGGTGGGCAAGAATTCCTTGGGAGCTCCAGAGAATCTGAAGAGCTGAAGGGAAAGGATTTGCTGAGTTCTCAGATAGATACTAATTGCTCTGGCATGGATTGCTTTACATCTCTACCTCTACCTGACGATGCCATACCTGATGGGATGGTTTCTGAGGATATATCTCCTGCAGGTTTAGCTGTTAGCAGGCCAGATTCCACAATTTTTGCCTTGAAAGGGAAGGATATCGTTAACGTGGATGCTGCTGCTGCTGCTGCTGCTGGGACAGAGTTCCCTAAAACACTTGCTGAAGGTATCGCTCAAGAGAGCATGTTTCCAGATGCAATAGCCCCTGCAACTGGTTGTACCAGTGAAGAAGGTGGAATGTGGAATATTATTAGTCTTGATGCTGGGGAAGGCTCGTTTTCCTCTGACCATGCTTTTTGGGATACTCTTGGTCATTATCATGCTCAAGAAATGGAAGCTGATCAAGCTGGATCGTGTTCATTATGGGATCTTGGTTTGCATACATTTTTAGGTGAAGATTTGGATATTGACAAATATGTGGGCGGAGAATCCTCTCTCCAGGATCCTAAAGATGATGATGATGGACAGAATGAAGATCGTACAAGGGACTTGGAACCTAGGGGTTTATTTATTTAGGCCATAAGCAGCCTCTTTGGTCGCTTCATCGTTTTTTTTTTTTTTTTTTTTAATTTTATTTATTTTCCTTTTTTCGGTAAAGGTGGATGACAGTTAATTGATGATTAAAACATATAGTTAGTTAGCTGTTTCATAGTCAATTCCACCAGAGTGCGAACTAGCATTGTAGCTTAGTTCCACCTATAGATACCTTTCAGCTCCAGTTCTAATTTTGTTGTTTACTTTATTCGGAAATACTCCAAGTTCCTGATTTTTATCTAGTCATTACTACTTTTGCTGTCTTACTTTACGAGGAACATTTTTTTTTTTTTTAAAGTCTAAAACTAATTATGTTCTGATATTTTCTCTATAATAAAAATGGAATGCAAGGGTAGTGGTAGGTAGTTAAATTGTTTTTCTAAGTTAATTTTCCAATCGATGCCACTTCAAGATAATATAATTAATTAAACAATTATTTTTACAAAGGGGTAATATGACAATATATTTCCAACTAATTAATCTAGCTAGCCTGATCCCTTGATCTCAATTGTGCGTGGACAGTAAATAAAATAGAGTACTTAGCAGTTGTTGGTTGATAATAACATACATTAATATGATGGATGTCAACTAGCTATATATATACATAGGATTAGCCTATTAGGTAGTAGTAGTAGTCGTCGTGGCAGTAGTCTCTGGGACTGATGTAGGTATGTGAATCCTGTTGGATTTTCTCTCACTATCTATATTATACAAAGTAAAGTAGGTGCCAGCTTGCACTTGTTCAGAACAACCACCGTACGTAATAAATCTTCTTAAGTTCACACTAATTGAACTACCCATGTAAAACATGCATGTTGAAGCTGCAACAAGTAAAATATGAGTTGGTTTTCACAGTAGCTGCCACTTCACAACACTGTAGAGATCTAGTAACAATAGCTGTAGAACAACAAAACAAGAATGGCATCAACTCTGGACTGCAGAGCTTGCTGCAAGTCAACACCATCAACATGTGTATGCGTGGAGAGTATTGATTAAAATCGTTCATATATATGTGGTCACGCTAGACACTACTTATTATTATTATTATTATTATTATTTCCCCTTCTTGCTAGTCACGTATGCTTGACATTACCTGCTACCAAGACCACATAGTTAAATAAAGCTGATAAAATACTTAATTTGACCAATTAAGTACTCCATGGTTGGCTGGCTAGCTAGCTCAATTGATGATTAAATACTATAATATATTACAAGATATTATATGATAATATAGTTGATCTGGCTCCCACAGTAACAAGATCCCTACGTAGCTTGTATGAATGATTTCTTCCGATCCTCCTCCCTCTCCCTGGGGCGAGCGGGCCTTGGTTGTTTCAATTGATTATAACAAATTAATTAAAAAGATTAATTAGCTAGTTCATGGTTTGTGGTGCTGGGTGTAGATGTAGTCCAGATGGGCTTCAGATAACAACCTCCTCTTCATGCATTCCTCTTCCAGCTGATCGGCTCCATCGTCGTCACACTGCACCTCCACCGATCCCATCACCTGAAATAATTAATTTAATTAGACTATGAAAATTAATGTAATATATAGGATTAATCATGGAAAATTATGTGATGCCAAGACAAGCTTTCTAGATAGTTAATTCAGCTGTTCACTGCTAGCTAGCTGTTGAAGTTGAGGTTGAAGCCTTGAAGGTAGTATGCGTCTCTCTCTCACTCTCTCTCTCTGTTGAGGTTGAAGCCTTGAAGGTAGTGTGCGTCTCTCTCTCTCTCTCTCTCTCTCTCTCTCTCTATATATATATATATATATATATATATATATATATATATATATATATATATATATATATATGAATTAAGTAGTACTACTAGCTATATATATATATATATATATATATATATATATATATATATATATATATATATATATATATATAAACGGGAAATACACCAGCGGTGAAGGAAGTTTCCTTCACCGCCGCTTAGGTGGTCCAATAAAATTATTACACGTTGTGTCATTTAAGAGAATTTATTTATTTGTTATCTTGAATGACGCTCCGTGTTATAATTTTATTGGGCCACCTAAGCGGCGGTGAAGGAACTCCCTTCACCGCCGGTGTATTTCCCGTTTCCTCATATATATATATATAAACTAATAATAATTAACACACAGGACTGCTCACATCTTCCATATTCATCTCCAGCGCTCGTGCTCGTCCTGAAGAATGGGTCGCTACCTTTGCAAATTCATCACGAATCTGTAATGCCTCATAATTTCCTTCTTCTGTAAGCAGAAAATTGATTCTTAGAAATTATCAGAAAAAGTACATATTAATTCGTAAATTAAATTTTTTTAAAGGAAATTTAGAAAAATATGTAGCTCGTAAATTTAAATTTAGGGTTAAATTAAATATAGAAAGGGAGAAGATGGGTTGGGATGGGATGGGTTGAGTTGACATGATAGTACCTTGATGAGAAGAAGCAGCAGCAGCACTAGTATAAATATTATTGGAAGAAATGAAAATGCAGAGGATCAGGAGGAGCAGCAGGAGAAGGCCATAGCCATAGGGAGAGAAGCTACATGGTTGCTTCTTCATCATCATAATTAGCTTGGAGATAATATATATATATATATATATATATATATATATATATATATATATATATATATATATATATGATGGTACTAATACTAATAATTAAAGGGAAGAAGAGATCGGGGAGGAGGAGGAACAAAAAATTTTGGGAATATGTAGCAAAGCAACTAGCTAGAGGAGTGGACAAGGCAAATTTTAAGAAGGTTTTGGGTGAGATATACAAGTAATGTACACGACTCGAGGAGCAAAGCAATGTGACCCAGTTCAGTAATTGGGGGGGGGGGGGGGGGGGAGCAAGAACATCGATCCTTGTGATGCGAGGCTTGAGGGGGCCATGAGAGTTTTGACTGAGACACTGGTGAAGTCAGGTCGCAAAAAACAACAATAGACAATGCCCATCACGTGAGTCAGTCAGTACATGACAGAGCAAAGCAAAGCAGACGGTTACTCACACCACAGAGCACGCACGTACGGCCCCGTCTCGTTTCTGTGGGCTCCACTCCTCACTTACCCTTCCGCGACTCGGAATGGAAGCCCCCTCGGTCTCGGGAGCCTCTAAAGGGGCACAACTTTTTTCCTAGTGAGCCCAGATAATAACTCTATAAAAATAACAAGTTTACCCTTAAAAAACTTTCTCATTTTGCCCTTCCTCCTTCTCCCGCTCCAGGGCTCCGCTCCCGCTTGCGCTCGCGCTTCCCGTTCGGACTGTCAGTCCGAACGGGGCTTTCCCTGTTCGGACTAGGAGTCCGAACAGGTCAGGACCGTTCGGACTCTCAGTCCGAACTGGGAACGCCCCGTTCGGACTGTCAGTCCGAACAGACCAGTCCTGTTCGGACTCACAGTCCGAACAGGTCTCCCTTGTTCGGACTGTCAGTCCGGACAGGGACTTGATTCGATCTGCTATTCCGGACACCTCACCTACTCTATTTATATAATAAACTGATATATCATTAGTTTATCCAATTCAACGTCACTTTACGGACTTATATTAACAACTAATTATACATTATTACAAAAATATAGTGAATGAAGCAAAATGATACACTGATACACCGACACAATGATTCACTAATACAATGATATATGGATAAACTGATTCATCGATACGCCGATACAATGATACACTACTACACCGATACACTGATACATCAATATACCGATACAATGATACACCGATACAATGATATTCCTGATATACAAATGCAATGATACTCCTGATACACCGATACAACGATAGAATGATACACTGATACACCGATACAATGATACAATAACCGATACAATAATATAGTGAAGATTATAAATAAGGTCCCCTACGTATAAAACAAACAAGATCTCGTACAAATTAAAGAAATAAGATAAAAAACAAACGTAGTGTATATATTCCTCGAACAAAAAACAAATAATAGGGTTCATTACAAATAAAAACCATATATTCTACAAATTCTTCAAAATGTTTTGAAAAAAAAATTACACCGGTCACTTGAAATTCCTTACAATATCCATATCAATACACAACTAATATAATCTAATCACTGTCTCCTTGTTTGAAAAAAACAACTAATATAATCTAATTGGATGCATCAGGAAAGCAACGTGCGTCTTGAAACTCTTCAGTACTGATAAATCAACTGGATCTCGGTAATTTAACTCATGAAGATCATCTTGAGAGCCTCCTGCATCAGTATTCTCTTCTTCTAGTCTTGCACTATCATATCTGATCAAATTCGGAGTTTCTATATTTAATTCAGTATCTACGGCCACTTCGATATCTCTCTCATATCGGGCGTTGGATTTGTGGTCGAGATGCTGCTTTCTTCCTCCTTAACGAAGTAGTTGGTCGAATGAGAGAAGATTCTGCCGGATCCATCTATGCAATACAAAGATATTTCTTACAATAATTGATTCGCATAAAAATAGTAAATTTTCTATGTGTAAATAAGTATTAAAAAATATAATTTGCTACAAATATCAGATTTTTTACCTACAAGATAGTGTAATATTAAAATTTAAAGACACTGAAACCGTTCTTTGTTACTTAATCAACAATTAGAACAATACTATTAAAATTCTAAATTAATTAATACATTTTAATATTAACATCTTTAATTAGAATAAAACTATATTTTCACATATTTTACAACTACGATTACAATATTATATTTTCTTCATAATTATAATCTAAATATTATAAATCATAATTAACAAAAAAATGTACTCATTTAGAATTTTCTCATTCTAAAATATTATCAGACCAAATAAGAAATTCTCAGTTTTCAGAGCAGTCACAGAGCAAATAAGAGTAAACTAAATGTAATAAAATTAAAATTAAATTAAAGGAGACTTACAGTGAGAAATCTGAGACCAAGAGAGAGGAAATGAGGCAGCGGCGAGTGGGGGGCGTGGCAGCGGAGGGGGTTGGGAAGGGCGGCGGCGAGTTTTGAAGGGCGGCGGTGGTGGGGGGGGTTGGGAAGGGCGGCGGCGGGGGGGTTGGGAAGGGCGGCGGGGGGGGGTTGGGAAGGAGAAGAGAGCGGCAGGGGGGGTTGGGAAGGAGAAGAGAGCGGCCGGGGGGGGGGGGGGGGGGTTGGGAAGGAGAAGAGAGCGGCGGGGGAGGGGGGTTGGGAAGGAGAAGAGAGCGGCGGGGGGGGGGGGTTTGGGAAGGAGAAGAGAGGAGAGCAGGGAGAGGCGGTGGAGATGAAGTGAGGAGAGAGAGTGAGATGAGAGATATAGGTGAAGGGTATTTTGGGAATAAATATGGGCTCACTAAGAAATTCTCCCCTTTTCTTAACTTAAACTGGGCTCACTAGGAAATCTGGGCTCACTAGGAAAAATCTTGTGCCCCTTTAGAAGTTCCCCTCGGTCTCCCCTCGCTGTTATTTACAAATTTATTCTATTCATTTATAAATTTTCTTTATTATTATTATTATTATTATTATTATTATTTTGAGGAAATATTTAAAAAATTATCTTCTCTTCTCCTCTGCTGTCCACATGCCTAAGAAAGCATACACATACATAAGTACGCGAATGCACATGCTCTCGTGTTCTCTGGGTACGTACCCGATTCGTGCCTGTGGCTTCCGAACGCTCTCTGCCCCACTTAGTACCTGATTCGTGCCTGTGGCTTCCGAACGCTCTCCGCCCCACTTAGTCTGCGTCTCCTTACTCCTCAGTGACGGAATTATGTACTGTTAAATAATCTCAGCAACTTTTATTTATATTAATCATTAAATTTATTAGTACTCCTAAAATATGCTTGGTTTTGAAGCCCACTTGGAGAGACACACACATATATATATATATAGAGAACGGAAAATACACCGACTGTGAAAGAAACTATACTTGGTTTTGAAGCCCACTTGGACACACATATATATATATATATAGAGAAAACGGGAAATACACCGGCGGTGAACGAAATTTCCTTCACCGCCACTTAGGTGGTCCAATAAAATTATTACACATGATATCATTTAAGAGAATTCATTTATTTGTTACCTTAAATGACGTCCCGTGTTATAATTTTATTGGGCCACCTAAGCGACGGTGACGGAACTCCCTTCACCGCCGATGTATTTCCCGATTCCTCATATATATATATATATATATATATATATATATATATATATATATATATATATATATATATATATATATATATATATATATATATATATATATATATATATATATATATATATATATATATATATAGCTTGGACCTGGAGTAATTGGTTAAATTTGGCAAAATTACAAGTTATGATAAAATGATGAAACAAGTCAGGGGTTCATTCGTAGGAGCGAGAGGGCTAAGGCATGCATGCAGTATCATCCTTAATTTTCCCCCAACTTTTTTTTATTGGTCCAGTTGGTAACTCACAATATCAGCAATATGATCACAAAAGCTGAAGACACCAAATTGATAAAAATTCAAAAAAGAAAAAAAAAACATGATTTTTTAGCCAGTATAAGATTAATCAGGCCATAATCTTTAAATTGATTATCTATTGTTTTTCTATACCTGGTGTTGGAGCCAGAGCTTGAAACCTCTAGGAGCCAGAGCTTGAAACCTGCAACTATGTTGTAAAGCATATACTTCTGGCCTCCTTAGAGTTACTTTCGTTGATGAAAATCTATAGAGAATTGAACGAAGATCAGTTGAAGATCATTCGTCAAACATGAGTCAGAAATTTTTCGGGTGAAATGAAGAAGAAGATGAGCTGAGAGCTCTATTTAAACAGGATTTCCGTCACTTGGTATTCGGCGCAGATATTCGGAGTAATTAATGACATAATTACTCATTTCACTGAAAATGAGGTGAAGCTGATTAGTTCCGCATAGGCGAGCATAACGCGAAGGAGACCTGGTATTCTAACTCCGCGTTTTCAGTTAGAAGATCCAAAGTATTTCAAAATTTGCTAAATTCAAAACCATTTTGAAAACTTTGGAGGGGGTTCTGTTGGCAGTGAAAATTTCTAAGTAAATAGAGTTTTCCACAACAGAACGCGGAGCTAATCCATAGCTTCGCGTCTGGCTATTTTTAGCCTCGTGTTGAGTAAAACGCGGAGATGTTCGATAGCTCCGCGTTAGCTCCGCGCACTAGTTATTTAGCGCCGCGTTTTGATGCGATTAAAGCTCCGCGTGAGCAGATAACCAGAATTTCAAACTGATTGAGATTATGATTTGGGCTTATCCAAATACCAAATCAAATCCAATCATAATTCTAAATCAAGAGATTTAAATCAACATTAAATATTTGATTGGAATCCTTGATGAGAGCAAATTCTATTCAGATAGAAACTCTCTCAAATCTTCCTGGTGCTATAAATACCTTCTTGGTGAAACCCTAGGGGATCTTTTGGAGGTTTTGGTAAAGTTCGAGTTACGCGTGAGAGCCTTGAACGAATCAAAACCAGAGATCAGAGGTCTTCTTCTTCCTTCTTTTGATCATTTGGCAATTCAAGTACGCGAGAGAGCCTTAAAGCCTTTTTGTGATCATCTTCCTCTTAGAGAATTCAAGTTACGTATAGAGCCTTGGATTTGTGAAGAGAAAAATCAGATAAGATCGTCTACAGTCAGCCGATATCTTCAAAAGAGAAGATTTCAACGTACCGATCGTCCAAAGGAACTGCTTGACAGATCCCATCGCCACTGATCCCACACAACACATTGTAAAAGAGAGAGATTGAAGTATAAAATCCTCTCGTTTGTTCTCTATATATATATATATATATATATATATATATATATATATATATATATATATATCTTGTTCACTTCCGTTGTAATTAAAGTTAATTCGATGGAAGGAAGCAAAGGAACTTTTGCGGCAAACAAACTGGCGACCACAGTGGGAGCTATCTCTTTCACTGATGAAGAGATTGTGGCGCAATCGGACGTTGATATGATCGGATCCGAAGTAGACACGCTGGTCGTTGAAATCGACCACAAGAAGTACGAGGAGTTCCTCTCCTCTAGATCAGGTGACTTGGATGAGACACGGCACTATCGTCGCATGTACTCCAATGCCCGAGTGACGGGTAGAAAGGTATCCACAGAGAGACGGGGATCCTTGGAGACTGCGGCTATAGGGCCGGAGTTCACACAAGAAATCCTAACCGAGGATGAGCTTTCGACTGCCGAAGAAGACCTGGGGACTGGATTGACCAGAACCCAACTCCGAAACAGGAACCGGAGGGCGAGGCGTAGAGCCCTCAAAGCCCGCTTTAGACGCGGAGCTAATACCAGAGGACGCGAGGCAATGGTCCCTCGCAAACTGGCTCGCGCTACCCGCGAGACCAGTCTCTACCGCGTTAAACGCGAAGTTACAACTTGCCTTAAAAGCAAGGAAAAGTCAGCGCGTGATATTCCACGCGAGGCTACCGCTGAGCTTAGAGAGAGACGCGAAGTCAGCGAAGTTTGCGCTAGTCACAAAATATATGTAAAGCCAGCATGTGATTCTCCATGCGAGGCTGATATTAAGCTAAGCGAGAAACGCGAGGCTACTTGCGAGAAACGCAAAACTTATGACACTCACAAGAGACGCGAGTATAAAAATTCTGTAAAGCCAGCATGTGATTCTCCACGCGAGGCTGATATTAAGCTAAGCGAGAAACGCGAGGCTACTTGCGAGAAACGCAAGACTTATGACACTCGCGAGAGACGCGAGTATAAAAATTCTGTAAAGCCAGTGTGTGATTTTCCACACGAGGCTGATACTGAGCCAAGCGAGAAACGCGAGACCAGTAATGCTTGCGAGAAACGCAAGATATCTAATACTCGCGAGGAATGCGAAGATGATTGGCAAATTGTTGTCAGTCGTAGAAATCACGCGAGACGCGAAGTTATGACTTGTGATAACCACAAGGGTCAGCCAGCGTGTGATCCTCCATGCGAGGCTAGTACTACTTGCGAGAAACGCAAGACTTTTCACACTCGTGAAAAACGCGAGTATAAAAATTCTTTACAACCAGCGTGTGATCCTCCACACGAGATTAATACTGAGCCAAGTGAGAAACGCGAGGCCAGTAGCACTTGCGAGTTACGCAAAATTTTTGACACTCGCGATTAATTGCGAGGATATAATCTCCTTAAAGCCAGCATGTGATTTTCCATGCGAGGCTACTACTGAGCCTAGCAATAAACGCGACGCCAGTAGCACTTGCGAGTTACGCAAGATTTTTGACACTCACGATTAATCGCGAGGATATAATCTCCTTAAAGCCAGCATGTGATTTTCCATGCGAAGCTACTACTGAGCCTAGCGATAAACGCAAAGTCAGTAGCACTTACGAGTTACGCAAGATTTTTGACACTCGCGATTAATCGTGAGGATATAATCTCCTTAAAGCCAGCATGTGATTTTCCATGCGAGGTTACTACTGGGCTTAGCAAGAAATGCGAAGCCAGTACAACTTGCGATAAACGCAAGATTTTTGACGCTCGCGTAAAACGCGAGGATAAACTTCCCTCAGAGCCAGCGTGTGATGGTGATTCGCCACGCGAGGCCAAGGCTGATCTTAGCGTTAATCGCAAAGACGGTGAAAATTGCGTTAATCGCAAGCTTCTTTACCTTCGCGTAAAATGCGAAGATGTTTGGAAAATTTGCATTAATCGCCAAAATTGCGTTAAATGCAAAGTTATGACTTGCGTTAATCGCATGAGTAAGCCAGCGTTTAAGAATTTTCTTCCATGCGAGGCTAATATTGCAGAAGATAAACTTCTGCAAAAAACATCAAGCCAGCGTAAAACGCGAGGCTAGAGTTCCAAAACGCGAGGCTATTTTTCAGCCCCGGGACTCAAAACGCGGAGCTATCTCTTAACTATGTGCAAATCAATCCGAATACAAAATCAGGGCTGATCGTCACACTAGTGGACCAGAACTGGACTCCAGTGATCTCAAGAAGCTTCAGTAGGCTCCTGGGCCCTCTCAACAGAGGAAAGAGCCCAGATTATTATCAGAAGACTCGCAGGGGGTTGGGCTATGTATCTACTCCACCCTCATCACCATTAAAAGATGAAGAGAGTTCTTCGGCCAAGGAAGATACATCTTCACCCGACCGTGATTCGGATATAAGCACCCGCGCTTGGTTTCAGTCCTTGACAACCAATATGGTTTCAGCCGCCCTAGAAAGCGACGAGGAACGAATTGATGTCCAGGATGATACCTGGGCTAAGCATATGGACACTCTCTGGGGCGTCCGTGTTGGCAGTGAAAATTTCTAAGTTAAAAGGATTTTCCACAACAGAACGCGGAGCTAATTCAATAGCCCCGCGTTTGGTTACATTAACCCTGCATTTGAATAAGACGCGGAGATGTTTAATAGCTCCGCATTGATTCCGCAGTTTGGCTTGTATTAGCCTCGCGTTTGAGTAAAACGCGGAGATGATAAATAGCTCCGCGTTAGCTCCGCGTTTTGGTTATTTAGCGTCGCGTTTTGATGCAATTAAAGCTCTGCGTAAGCAGATAACCAGAATCTCAAATTGATTGAGATTATGATTCTGGGCTTATCCAAATACCCGAATCAAGTCTAATCAGAATTCCATCAAAACTAAGATATTTGATTGGAATCCTTGATGAATGCGAGTTCTATTTAGATAGAAACTCTTGCATTAACCTGGGGCTATAAATACCTTCTTGGTGAAACCCTAAGGGATCTTTTGGAAGTTTTGGAAAAATTCAAGTACGCGCGAGAGCCTTGAACTAATCAAAACCAGAGATCAGAGTTCTTCTTCTTTTCGGCATCGGAAGCCTCCTATTGATCCTTTGGCGATTCAAGTACGCGAGAGAGCCTTGAAGCCTTTGCTGATCATCTTCTGAGATCTTGGAGAATTCAAGTTACGCACAGAGCCTTGAGTTCGTGAAGATCAGAGAAAATTACCATCTTCTTTCTGGAGTTCTTGAGAAGTTCGAGTTACGCGAGAGAGCCTTGAACGAATCAAAACCACAGAAGAACGTCTATATTCGGCCGATATCTTTAAAAGAGAAGATTTCAACGTACCGATCGTCCAAAGGAACTGCTTGACAGATCCCATCGCCACAGATCCCACAACTATTGTAAAAGAGAGAGAGATTGAACTATAAAATCCTCTCGTTTGTTCTTTTTATATCTTGTTCACTTTCATTGTAATTTAAGTTAATTCAATGGGAGGAAGCGAAGCAACTTTTGCGACGAACAAACTGGGCAGTGAAAATTTCTAAGTTAAAAGGATTTTCCACAACAGAACGCGGAGCTAATTCAATAGCCCCGCGTTTGGTTACATTAACCCTGCATTTGAATAAAACGCGGAGATGTTTGATAGCTCCGCATTGATTCCGCAGTCTGGCTTATATTAGCCTCGCGTTTCAGTAAAACGCGGAGATGATCAATAGCTCCGCGTTAGCTCCGCGTTTTGGTTATTTAGCGCCGCGTTTTGATGCAATTAAAGCTCCGCGTGAGCAGATAACCAGAATCTCAAATTGATTGAGATTATGATTCTGGGCTTATCCAAATACCCGAATCAAGTCTAATCAGAATTCCATCAAAACTAAGATATTTGATTGGAATCCTTGATGAATGCGAGTTCTATTTAGATAGAAACTCTTGCATTAACCTGGGGCTATAAATACCTTCTTGGTGAAACCCTAAGGGATCTTTTGGAAGTTTTGGAAAAATTCAAGTACGCGCGAGAGCCTTGAACTAATCAAAACCAGATATCAGAGTTCTTCTTCTTTTCGGCATCGGAAGCCTCCTATTGATCCTTTGGTGATTCAAGTACGCGAGAGAGCCTTGAAGCCTTTGCTGATCATCTTCTGAGATCTTGGAGAATTCAAGTTACGCACAGAGCCTTGAGTTCGTGAAGATCAGAGAAAATTACCATCTTCTTTCTGGAGTTCTTGAGAAGTTCGAGTTACGCGAGAGAGCCTTGAATGAATCAAAACCACAGAAGAACGTCTATATTCGGCCGATATCTTTAAAAGAGAAGATTTCAACGTACCGATCGTCCAAAGGAACTGCTTGACAGATCCCATCGCCACAGATCCTACAACTATTGTAAAAGAGAGAGATTGAACTATAAAATCCTCTCGTTTGTTCTTTTTATATCTTGTTCACTTTCATTGTAATTTAAGTTAATTCAATGGGAGGAAGCGAAGCAACTTTTGCGATGAACAAACTGGCGACCACAGTGGGAGCCATCTCTTTCACTGATGAAGAGATTGTGGCGCAATCGGACGTTGACTTGATCGGATCCGAAGTAGACACGCTAGTCGTTGAAATCGACCAGCAGAAGTACGAGGAGTTCCTCTCCTCTGGATCAGGTGACTTGGATGAGACACGGCACTATCGCCGTATGTACTCCAATGCCCGAGTGACGGGTAGAAAGGTATCCACCGAGAGACGGGGATCCTTGGAGACTACGGTTATAACGCCGGAGTCCACACAAGAAATCCTAACTGAGGAAGAGCTTCCGATTGCCGAAGAAGACATGGGAACTGGACTGACCAGGACTCAACTCCGGAACAGGAACCGGAGAGCGAGGCGTAGAGCCCTCAAAGCCCGCCTTGGACGTGGAACTAACCCTAGAGGATGCGAGGCTATGGTCCCTCGCAAATTGGCTCGCGCTACCCGCGAGACCAATCTCTACCGCGTTAAACGCGAAGATACAACTTGGCTTAAAAGCAAGGAAAAACCAGCGTGTGATTTTCCACGCGAGGCTGGTAATACTGGCGAGTTACGCAAAATTCCTGACACTCGCGAGTTACGCGAGTATAAAAATTATTCCAAGCCAGCGTGTGATTCTCCACGCGAGGCTATTACTGTGCCTAGCGAGAGACGCGAAGCCAGTAAGGGTTGCGCTAGTCGCAGAATACCCAACACTCGCGAGTTACGCGAGTATAAAAATTATTCAAAGCCAGCGTGTGATTCTCCACGCGAGGCTATTACTGTGCCTAGCGAGAGACGCAAAGCCAGTAAGGGTTGCGCTAGTCGCAGAATACCCAACACTCGCGAGTCACGCGAGTATAAAAATTATTCAAAGCCAGCGTGTGATTCTCCACGCGGGGCTATTACTGTGCCTAGCGAGAGACGCGAAGCCAGTGATACTTGCAATAAACGCAAGACTTCTGACACCCGTAAGGAACGGGAAGATGGTTGGCAGATAGTTGTCAGTCGTAAAAACCGCGCTAAGCGCGAAGCTATGATCTGCGTCAATCGCGAAGATAAGCCAGCGTGCAAGAACTTCCCTTCACATGGGGCTATTATTCCAGAGGCTAAACTTCCAAAGACACACCAAGCCAGCAAGAAACGCGAGGCTAGTGTGGATAAGCGCGGAGCTATTCTTCAGGTCCGCAATGTGAAACGCGAGGTTATTCCTAAACCACGCGAGGATCAGTCCGACCCCAAAGCCAGGGTTGATCAATCAAAGAAGCTTCAGTGAATTCCTAAACACTCTCAAGAGTTGAATGGACTTCTTGATTTCATATCTAGAGGCACTGACCTCAGGGAGCATCTTCATAAGAAGAGAGGCATAGACCAACTTCAAGTTGAACATAGTTGCCATTGCCAGCAACTCATGACGACAGTATCAGCCGTGATGAATAACTGTGGCTGCAGCAAGAACAGGATATCTGTGTTCAACCGATTAAATGAGTCAAACCAGAATCCTGCTAAGAAGACAAGAACTACTCCCCTGAAACAAGGGAGAGCTGTAACTTCCAACATGGTAGGAAAAGGGAAGAAGATTGCAGAGACGGATGATGATTCAGAATCGAGCGATGAGGAACTTCATCGTGTTACTCGACTAAGATCAGGAGCCGTCCCGCCCCGAAATTATAAAAAGCTCGCAGGGGTTTCTTACGACGAGGACAGCGATAATTCCGCTATAGCCTCGCCTCCATCCTCTACATCATCTCGACTGCAGAAGTCAGCGTCGCACATGGCAGATAAATCTGGTGATATCAATCAGAGATTTGAAGCTCAAGAAAGGATGATTCGAGAGCAACAGAAAACGATTGAAGACCTTAAGATGTTACTTTTAAAAGTTGTTGAAGATAATGCTAAACAGGGCAAGAAGACTCCAAATGAAGAAGAACAGGAGGAGAAAGCCCACTCGATGCATGAGGAAGAAGATAGATTTTCTTTCCATGATCCGCATGAAGAAAAGCTTGAAAAGTTACAGAATCAACTCGAAGTCTTGATGCGTAAAAAAGAGTTGAAGGAGTCAAGAGTCTCTAGACCATATCCAGCAGAATGGGATGTGGTACCCTATCCTCCAAAGTATAAGCCGCTCAAGTTGGAGCCCTATGACGGGAAGGGATCGCCCAGTCAGCACATCTATTATTTCTTGTCCCAAGCAGGACACTTAATGGGTAATGATCCCATCATGACCAAAGTATTTGCAAGTACTTTGCTAGGGCCTGCCTTTACTTGGTTCATGCAGCTGCCCCCAGGTACTATTAATACCTGGTTAGATGTTGAGAAATCATTTCTCTCACGTTTCTTCGAGGATGACACCGAGATAATGGTTCATTCCCTCCTTGCGACTAGGCAAGGGGAACAAGAAGCGGTTAAAGATTTCATAGAAAGGTTCCGGGAGAAGTCCGTACATTGTAAACACGGAATGATCCAGGAAACTCTAGTCGAGACATGTTGACACAACCTTAAAACCAATGTGCTCCTCAAAATGGGGGCCGTAGAGTTTAAGACGTGGAGAGACCTGCTCAAACAAGGAGAGCAAGCTGAAGACTTGATTCGCCGAGTTGAAGAGTCCCGCGGGCCAAGAAGTGCTGGGGGTAGTAAATCATATACCCAAAACAACAGCAGCAAGAATAAAGGGAAAGCAGTAATGTCATCAGAAACTGCTCCTCAGAAGACCAGTCCTCTGCCAGAGCCGAAATCTCAAGGTCAACGAGGGTCAAGGCAAATTAGACCGCAGCAAGAAAGGAATTACACTTTCAAAGCTGAACAGACACCAGTCCTCTTTCACCTGCTCCAAAAGAAGGGAATGCTAAAACTTCCGGAGAATAAGAAGCCAGAAGATGCGGGTAAGACTAAAGACCCAAATTACTGTCTTTATCACCGGAATGTTGGGCACCCTACCAGGGATTGTTTTCCCCTTAAGAACAGAATCCAAGCATTAATAGAAGCTGGAGTTCTGACGCTTAAGGAAGAGCAGAAGAAGGTCACTGCCAATATGGCAACCATAGTGGTTGGAACCCACGAGTTCCCCGCAGGAGTAACCCCAATCCCAAAGGGTGAGGCAGTTACAAAGAATCTTGATCCTTACAACAAAGCTCAAGAAGGACTTGTCCCCATAACAACCCAAAGAGGAGAAGTTATGTGGGTTCACCCTGATTTGCTGGAAGATGAACAATGGACTACTTCAAGAGGTCCAGAGAAGAAGCGGGCTATCAATGCCATCTCTGCAGATATAAAGGAAGAATATACAGCTTCAGGCGCCTTCACAAGTTCTGAAGAAGAACCCGAAACTATGGCCACCCATCAAGATGGGGCAGGCCCTTCCGGTACTCGATCTGGAAAGACATATCTGAAGGACTACACCAGAGTGGATCCAAAAGATATCTATGCAGAACTCGCAAAGCCTGCGAAGCAGAAAAGACTTCGTTTCCAGAAGAATTCTACCAGAGATGAAGGAGCCAAAGAAACTCCCTTCGAATTTGACATAATCGCGCAGTTGGCTAATATCCCAGCGCGAGTGACGCTTTACGAATTGTTGAGATTATCAAAATCAACACGTGAAGCTCTAAGAGAGGCCTTGGCAGACTCTGAGTCGTTCCTAGCTCAGATTGTCGAGCCGGCCATTGAAGAGCGGGACTCTTGCCCCCACTGTCATCAAGTGAGGAGGCAGGTCCCACAAATTATCTTCTCTCCAGAAGACATGCAGGTGAGGAATAAAAAGCATAATAGGCCTTTATATTTCACTGGATATATCGGGTCCACAAAAGTGGACCGAATTCAGATTGATCCAGGTTCTGCACTCAGCGTCGTGCCCAGTAGATTGATGCAGCTGTTGGGGATTTCCCTTCATCGCTTGACACCTACACACACTACCATCTATGGATTCAACGCTAATAATAGCCATCCTCTTGGTAAGATCCGATTGCGATGTCAAATTGGAGACTTGAAAACGGAGGTTACATGCTACGTAATTGATACTGATACCTCCTACAATATTTTATTGGGGCGACCTTGGATTCACTCTCATATGATAGTTCCATCGACTCTTCACCAGTGCATGAAATATTGCGATGAGGAAGGAGAGGTCCGGACACTAATTGCTGACAAGCAGCCATTCAAAGGGTTGGAAAATTACTTCACAGATGCTGCACTCTACAAGCCAGCACATGAAGCCTCCAATGACAGTCTTAGCAAGTCTCCAAAACCCGACGACAGTGGCAATGAAACCGACACTGAGTACGAGCTCCTTGGAGAAGATTACGGGGGTGATTACGAAATCAACCCTCACCTAGATCTTAGCTTAGGTCTTGATAATATAGTAGATGTAATAGAAAGTGAATGGGTTATTAATGAAAGTGTAAAGTTAGTCTACGAGCATGTTGTAGCTACTGAGTCTGAGCCCTCTTGTACCTCCACCGAAGCGGATGGCCTGACCGAACTTGAAGTTCTGGCGGCATACCATTTGCCCCTCAGGTCTTCCCTCCTCTCTCAGTTAAAAATTACCGAGGATCAAGGGCACTTCTTTGAAGTGCCTACCCGACAGAAGTCCCAAAGGCCGATCATGTTCGGCAAAGTGGCCACGTCGCCTCGACAGAGGCAAAGTAGTGAAAGTGATGAACAAACATCACCTCAATTTCACTTATATGAGCAAAGGTCCCGACAGATGATGGAGAAAATGAGATATAATTTTACCCAGAAGCCGGGATTAAACTTCGGAAAAGGGCGGCGGAATCTCATACCCTCATTTAGACCGAGAGGAAAGAGCCCTGATTATTATCAGAAGACCCGCAGGGGGTTGGGTTATATATCTACCCCACCTTCTTCACCATTAAAAGATGAAGAGAGTTCTTCGGCCAAAGAAGAAACATCTTCACCCGATCATGATTCGGATATAAGTACCGGTGCTTGGTTTCAATCTTTGACAGCCAATATGGTTTCATCCGCGCAAGAAAGCGACGAAGAACCAATTGACGTTCAAGATGATGCTTGGGCTAAGCATATGGACACTCTCTGGGATGTCCGCTTTGAACAGTGTGACCCGCCCACAGAAGACAAATTAATACAGGTTAACATGGGAACGGAAGAAAATCCGAAATCCATTTTCATAAGCGACACACTAACTCCTTTAGAAAAGGAGGAACTTATATCTCTTATCAAAGAATATATAGATGTGTTCGCATGGAGTTATGAAGATATGTCTGGGCTTGACCCTCAAATTGCCACACACCGGTTAAATATAAAAGAAGATGTCAAACCTGTTAAACAGCAACAGAGGCGTTTTCGACCGGAATTGATGGAGGCAATAGTTGCTGAGGTCAACAAGCTTATACAATCCGGTTTCATCCGTGAAGAACAACACCCAGACTGGGTGGCAAACATAGTGCCAGTTCGCAAAAAGAATGGCAAAATCCGGATATGTATTGACTTTCGAGATCTGAACACTGCATGTCCCAAGGATGAATTTTCACTCCCCATTACCGACGTGATGATCGATAATACCTGCGGTTATGAGAGGATGTCCTTTATGGATAGCTTCTCAGGTTATAACCAAATCAAGATGCACCCGGATGATGAAAAGCATACAGCTTTCAGAACGCCACAGGGGGTATACTGCTATATGGTGATGCCATTCGGATTAAAGAATGCAGGTGCCACTTACCAACGCGCAATGAGCGCCTTATTTAAAGAACACCTACGCAGAACAGTAGAGTGCTATGTGGATGACTTAGCAGTTAAAAGCAAAGACAAAGAAATCATCTTCACGATTTAAGAGTGGTCTTCGATCTTATGAGGAAACATCATTTGAAGATGAATCCCACTAAGTCATTCATGGGGGTATCCAGCGGGAAGTTTCTAGGGTTCGTAATAACTTCAAAAGGGATTTTCCTCGACTCTGAAAAAGTAAAAGCGATTAGCGAAATGTCGCCTCCCCGCAATTTTAAGGAATTAAGGGGATTACAAGGAAAACTCCCCTATATTCGGCGCTTCATATCCAACTTATCTGGACGATGCCAACCATTCTCCAAACTTATGAAGAAGAGAGTGTCTTTCATATGGGATGAGGCATGTCAGCAGGCATTTGATGACCTCAAAGAGTACCTTACTAAGCCTCCTGTACTAATGGCACCAACCCCTGGGCAGCCCTTCCTTATATATGTAAGGGCCATGGATAATGCTTTAGGAGCATTACTTGCTCAATATAATGAACACGGCCATGAACATGCCCTCTACTATTTAAGTAGAACAATGATTGGGACCGAACAGCGATATACCCCGATTGAAAAAGAATGTTTAGCCCTAGTGTTTGCTATTCAGAAAATGCGACACTACCTTTCGGGGCAAACAATTCATGTCATATCACGGGTTAATCCCCTGAAGATTCTGATGACAAAACCAGGATCCTTGAATGGCCGATTGGCAAAATGGGCGCTCTTACTATCGCCCTATGACATACATTTTGTCCCTCAAAAGGCCATGAAGGGACAGGCAATCGCTGATTTCCTTGCAGACCATCTAATTTGGTCCAAATTAAAGCAGACATCAGAAGTCAACACAGTTACCGGAGAACAACCTTGGCAAATGTTCTTTGATGGTGCCGCGAGACGATCTGCTGCTGGAGTGGGGGTTGTGCTAATATCCCCACATAAACATATATTGCCTAACGGTTACTCATTAACAGAACTGTGCACTAATAATGTAGCAGAGTACAATGCGCTTATTATCGGCTTAAAAATAGCCCTGCAACTGGGGGTGAACCATCTAGAGGCATACGGAGATTCTAAGCTCATTGTCAATCAGATGACAGGTGAGTATGAAGTCAGACATGAAGCCCTCATCCCCTATCATCAGCTAGCTATTGAGCTAGCAGGATATTTTGAACAATTCTACATATATCATGTATCTCGAAACGAGAACATTTATGCAGATGCTCTTGCCGCATTAGCCGCAACGCTGGCAATCCCGCCAGGTGAAGCTAAAAGCATCACCATTGGTAGTAGAGAACTCCTCCACCCAGATGTGGTATCTCAAACCGAAGAGGTATGCCAGATTAGCTTAAACTTAGAGCCCCGTGATTGGCGATTTCCGTTTGTGGATTATGCTTTGCATGGGATATTACCAGAAGATCCTAAGGAAGCCACCTCAATAAAGAGGAAGGCCCAAAGATTTTATTATGACCATAAACTTCAGACTTTGTATAGAAAGTCAAGAGGTGGTCTATTGCTACGCTGCATATCGAAAGCAAAAGCAGAACAACTGCTGAAAGAAACACATGATGGAATATGTGGAGCTCATCAGCCCGGTCCCAAACTTGGAGACCGTATAAGAAGGCTGGGGTACTACTGGCCGAGCATGGTTACGGAAGCAATGGCATACGCTAAACGATGTCATGCATGCCAAATACATGCCAATTTTATTCATCAATCCCAAGAATACTTGCACAATACCGTCGCAAGCTGGCCATTTGAAGCCTGGGGAATGGACATTGTGGGGCCAATAACTCCCCCGTCATCCAGAGGACATCGGTTTATTCTTGCAATAACCGATTATTTTTCAAAATGGGCCGAAGCCGTGCCCATGAAAGAGGTGAAGACGACAGATGTGATCAAGTTCGTCAAGCATTATGTCGTTTACCGATTTGGCGTCCCCCGACGGATTATTCATGATAATGGTCCGCAATTCATCAGTCAGGGATTCTCCAGATTCTGCAATAAATTCAGAATCAAAGATATCGCTTCTACACCATATAACCCTGCGGCTAATGGGTTGGCCGAAGCTTTCAACAAGACGATCATCAAACTCCTTCGGAAGTTCGTCTCCTCCAATAAACGAGATTGGGATGAAAAGTTGGGAGAATGTTTGTGGGCTTATCGCACCACCGTTCGCACCCCGACCAAAGCTACCCCGTTCTCTTTGGTTTATGGAAGTGAGGCTGTTCTGCCTCTTGAAATCCAGATACCATCATTAAGAGTGGCTTTAGCCATAAAGATGACGACAGAAGAGCGCCATCAGCAAAGGTTGCAAGAACTAGAGGCGTTAGATGAAAAACGTCTCAGGGCTCAACAACAAATTGAGTTGTATCAAGCCCAAATATCTCAAACGTTCAATAAGAACGTTAAACCAAGGACCTTTAAACAAGGAGACTTGGTTCTGGCTGTTAAAAAGCCAATGGTACTAACCCACAAGACTAAGGGTAAGTTTGAACCTAAGTGGGAAGGACCGTTCATTGTGGAGACAGTCTACTCCAGTGGAGCTTATCGCTTAATGAATCAAGACGGCGATAGGATGATGATGCCGATCAATGGCAAATTTCTGAAGAAATACTATGCTTAATATCTCTGGAAGTATAAGCCTCCAATTTATCCAAGTTACGCAGATGAGCACTTGGACTTCTTCTTTTCTAATGATTTTAACCCACTAAACTCTGGCGTGTCTGGTTCTCAAGTTTGAACCACCTCCAGTCTTTTTTCTAGGCATGCGCATTGTGCGCCTCTGACCTAAACCCTGGCGTGTCTGGTTCTCAAGTTTGAACCACCTCCAGTCTTTTCTTAGGCATGCGCAGTTTGGCGCCTCTGACCTAAACCTGGTGCGTTTGGTTCTCAAGTTTGAACCATCTCCAGTCTTTTCTTAGGCATGCGCATTGTGCGCCTCTGACCTAAACCTGGTGTGTTTGGAGTACCCAGTTCGAGTTACGCGAGAGAGCCTTGAACCGCCTCCAGTTTGGTTCTCAAGTTTGAACCACCATCAGTCTTTTCTTGGGCATGCGCATTGAGCGCCTCTGACCCAAACCTGGTGTGCTTAGTTCTCAAGTTTGAACAGCCCCCAGTCTTCTTTTAGGCATGTGTAATTAAGCGCCTCTGACCTAAAAAGTATGAATTGACCAACGCCAACTAGGCAATGGGAAGAGAACCAGTTTCTAGCCAACCCATCATGCTGGGGTAAAAGTATGAATTGCCCAACGCCAACTAGGCAATGGGAAGAGAACCAGTTTCTCGCCAACCCATCATGCTGGGGTAAAAGTATGAATTGCCCAACGCCAACTAGGCAATGGGAAGAGAACTAGTTTCTCGCCAACCCATCATGCTGGGGTAAAAGTATGAATTGCCCAACGCCAACTAGGCAATGGGAAGAGAACTAGTTTCTCGCCAACCCATCATGCTGGGGTAAAAGTATGAATTGCCCAACGCCAACTAGGCAATGGGAAGAGAACCAGTTTCTCGCCAACCCATCATGCTGGGGTAAAAGTATGAATTGCCCAACGCCAACTAGGCAATGGGAAGAGAACCAGTTTCTCGTCAACCCATCATGCTGGGGTAAAAGTATGAATTGCCCAACGCCAACTAGGCAATGGGAAGAGAACTAGTTTCTCGCCAACCCATCATGCTGGGGTAAAAGTATGAATTGCCTAACGCCAACTAGGCAATGGGAAGAGAACCAGTTTCTCGCCAACCCATCATGCTGCGGTAAAAGTATGAATCGCCCAATACCGATAAAGTAAAGGGAAGAGGAAAAGTTTGGCATTTAAATCCAAACGTGGTCCTCGACAACTCACCATGTTGAGGGGAATTACATGGCTAGCCTAACTCAAACGGTAGTTGGTAAAGGCTAATCAAATCCGTTAATAGCTGGGGGTTTGCTAAAAATCCCATATTAAACGTTAATTGTTATTTCAGTTCAAGGAATTGAGCATAAAACGGTACCGAGATAAATCATTTTGACGACAGGTTATTTGTTGGGCAAGCAAATCTGTTTTGAAGCCGGCAAATAAAAGAGTCAAAAGAATTTCAAAGAAACATAGTAAAGTTATCTCTCTCCTGTTTACAAAGTTCTTATTATAAGGAAGATAAAAGGGTAAAGAGAGATGAAACTATTGGCCTCCCAGAAGTCTCAATTGGTTTATTGTCTCGTCCAAATTTCTACGATGAGAAGCCTCCACGGTTTGCTGAGCTTGCCTACGCAACTCATCATCACTTATTGAAAGTTGTTGCTGACGAGATTCTTCTATGGCACGATTCCTGGCCATCTCTTCTTGCTGAATCTGCTCCTGCTGGACAAGCAACATCTCCCGTTTCTTGACAGAATCTCCTAATCGGAGTTCATTTTCTATCAAGGTGGCCCGAGCTCTCGCAATCGTCTCCTGGGCTTTAGAGATGGCCGACTGACTTTCCTCAATTCCGAAGTTTACCCTTTGCAGGTCGCCAATAACGGACTCCCGACTGGCCTGGAGCTCTGTCAGCTCCTGAGACCATCTCTCCTCCTGCTGCCTTAAAATATTTCTTCGAGATAAGAATTCTGCTCGAAGCCACGCCAGCTCTATCTCAGTGATCGCCTCCACATCCGCCTGACGGAGTGTGTGTAGCGTGGTCACCTGCTCTTCTAAAGCTGCAAGGCGGGCCCGGTATGGAGCTGCTCGATCTTGTCCACCGAATTCTTCGATATTTCCTAAATACCGGAGTAATAGTGGACGTGCGAAGTTGAAGGAATCATGGCCAGCAAGAACCATCTCGACACATCTTCTTAACAAATACATAAAATCCTCGACAGTGAAGCCAAAAAGTCTTTCAAGAGGATTTGCAGTGTCGGTAGGCAAAGTAGGCAATGTCAAAAGGGGTGTCGTGAGCAAGGGAGCAGTAGTGGCTGGGATTGGAGAAGAAGAAGCCCGTCCCTGCATTAAATTCATGATCTGAGGGACCAGTAGAGCCAGTGCAGATTTGGAAGAACTGGAGACCCCAGACGAAGTACCGTCGGTACAGATCACTTGGGTACCCCCACCAACAGGAAGAGAAGATGGGACCACTTCGCCTGAAACTCCTTCGGTGGGAGAAGCATCTTCGAATGAGAATTTCAAATTATTCTCCTCCCCTGCTGGAAGGCTTGGAGTTGGAAGAGTTGCAGGTATCTCAGCAGCCACGACAACAGACGACGTTAAAATCGCTGACTGAGAAGGCACGCCAACGACTGTGGGAAATGTCTCAGTAGAGCAAACGGGTGTTGGAGATGGCATGCTAGGAGAAGGTGTAGCCTCGTTAGCAGCAGCTGCGATAATGACTTTTGTTCTCTCATCGCTCCCCAGTTCGTCAATTGGGGGAATTAAGGAGGAAACAGATGCAGGAGCCGGTGTGGAATAATCAGCCGCAAACTCACTAGCAAAGCTACCTACACCACCAACAGAGCCAGAATGGTCCATTCTATCGTCAGACTCTACTTGGGTAGTCGAGTGCATTGGCGAAAGAAGTTGATCACCTGCATTTCAGAAGACCAGCAAAGCCGAAGTAGTTCTTGTGGGGAAGAGATTCCATCGAATACCCTACTGCAAAAAGAAAGCAGAGTGAGAGAAGTTTCTATAAGACAGAAAAAATTCTCTAAGTATGGACGCGCGAAGCTAAAAATTAGAACGCGCGAAGCTAAGAATAGCGCCGCGCGAAGCTAAAAATTAGACCGCGCAGAACTTAAAAGAGCCTCGCGTTTTCAGCGCGATTGCTACTTAAAATAGCCTCGCGTTTTCAGCGCGATTGCTACTTAAAATAGCCTCGCGTTTTCAGCGCGATTGCTACTTAAAATAGCCTCGCGTTTTCAGCGCGATTGCTACTTAAAATAGCCTCGCGTTTTCAGCGCAACTGCTACTTAAAATAGCCTCGCGCTTTAAACGCGAGGATGATGCGATAACTTCGCGTAAGAAGGCAGTAAGAGACTTTTCTTCTTCTCCAAGCCTTACGGCAGGAGTACGGCGATCTCGCTGGTAAAGGAGTGGATTGATCAGTTAAAATTAAGCCAAATCACTCTACAAATGTTTTAAAGAGTCTCGATGAAAAGATTCTTACCCCCGATGGGCGAAATGTGGGATGGCGCGTCGCTGCCTTGGCCGCCGCCGCCACCACTGCTTGCGCCAGTCGCCGAAGATGGAGCCGCTCGAGAAGTAGCACGAGTTTTGGGTGCCATTGCTGAGAAAAATCGACTGAAAATTTGGAGAAACTCGGTCGGAAGAAGATTGGGTCGTCTGAACTCTGATCGCCTGGATCTCTAAGTTTCTGGAAAATTCTCAAATAGAGTGAGAAGGATAAGAAATAGAGATTTCTTTTAAATCGAAGGAACCGCCTCTTGGAATTCGGCGCGAGTTTCAGAGATAGTGACTGGTCAGTTACTCTCTAAAACGCGAAGCTATTAGCCTCGCGATACTAAAAAAAAGCGAAGTTGATTAACTCCGCGCAACTATACAAAACGCGAGGATAGCCTGTGCCTTAGATTCGCGTTTTCATGGAAAAAACTTAGATTTTTGACGAGTGCAATTGAGCGCTTCCATCTAAGTTAAAATGATCCTTATCCGATCATTTGGGTATTATCAATCTAAGTTACGAAGAAGAATCTTAGATTATTTTACCAGAATTATTGACCATCTGTTTGTTGTGCAAACAAGTTTATTGAAGCCAACAGATAGAGAGGAAAATAATTTATCTTTATTCATGAAGCAAGAGATTACAAAGAAGGAGTTATAGCTCTCCCAAAAGTTTTTACATGATCAAACTCATCAAATAAGCAAAAAACAATAAGATTTCTCTACGGGGTGTTGAAGCTCAGTTCCCTGGTTCACATGCAAAAGAAAATTCAAGATTTCTCTACGGGGTGTTGAAGCTCAGTTCCCTGGTTCACATGCAAAAGAAAATTCAAGATTTCTCTACGGGGTGTTGAAGCTCAGTTCCCTGGTTCACATGCAAAAGATCTCCTCTGCAAATGTCAATTCGGATCTGTCATCTGAAATGAAGCACGAGAGGAAAGGAAAGTGCTGCACTGAAGCGCAATTCTGCACTGCAAGTGCTGCAGCTCCTTATTTACAGCCCCTTCTGGAGTTTATCTCTCGGAGCCAGAGCTTGAAACTTGCAACTATGTTGTAAAGCATATACTTCTGACTTCCTTAGAGTCACTTCTACTGATGAAGATCGATGGACCCACATACATTCCTCTTCAGAAAGGATTGAACTTACTGCAAAAGGAACAGAGTTTCCAAAAGAGTGAAAACGCGGAGCTAAGCTAACTCCGCGCACAGTTGAGGAAATAGCCTCGCGCTTTAAACGCAGAGGATGATGCGATAACTTCGCATAAAGGAGGACAAGATTTCTTTCTGCTCTTTCCTTCTATTTCAAATTCATCGCGACTGCTAATCAAAGATAGCCTCGCAATTCATAGCGACTGCTAATCAAGGATAGCCTCGCAATTCATCGCGACTGCTAATCAAGGATAGCCTCGCAATTCATCGCGACTGCTAATCAAAGATAGCCTCGCAATTCATAGCGACTGCTAATCAAGGATAGCCTCGCAATTCATAGCGATTGCTAATCAAAGATAGCCTCGCAATTCATAGCGACTGCTAATCAAGGATAGCCTCGCAATTTATCGCGACTGCTAATCAAAAATAGCCTCGCAATTCATCGCGACTGCTAATCAAGGATAGCCTCGCGGATTCATTGGGACTACTAGCAAAACCCCGCGTTTCAAGCGCAGGGACGACACAATAAAACGGCGATCTCGCCAACAAGATAAGCAAGCGTCCAGATTAAAATCAAGCCAAAATATCTCAAAATGGTTCTTAGAAAACCAAGAGATGAGGTTTTTACCTTCGGAAGACGCTGCATAGACTGGTTCGCTGTTGCGTTTACCTTCACGGCTGCTGCCATTAACGCCGGCCAACTTGCGGAAAGCCAGACTCCTCTGGAGAAACATCCTATGAAGAATTGAACGAAGATCAGTTGAAGATCATTCGTGAGTCATTCAAGTTCTCAGAAATTCTTCAGATGAGATGAAGAGGAAGACGAGCCGGGAGCTCTATTTAAACAGAAATTCCGTCGCTTGGTATTCGGCGGGGAAACTCAGGGTAATTAATGACATAATTACTCATTTCACTGAAGACGAAGTGAAGCTGATTAGCTCCGCGTAAGTGAGCGTAACGCGAGATAGACTTGGTATTCTAACTCCGCGTTTCAGTTTAAATATCCAAAGTATTTCAAAATCTGCTGAAGTCTAAGCCATTTTGAAAACTTTGGACGGGGTTCTGTTGGCAGTGAAAATTTCTAAGTTAAAAGAATTTTCCACAACAGAACGCGGAGCTAATTCAATAGCCTCACGTTTGGTTACATTAACCCTGCGTTTGAATAAGACGCGGAGATGTTTAATAGCTCCGCGTTGATTCCGCAGTTTGGCTTGTATTAGCCTCGCGTTTGAGTAAAACGCGGAGATGATCAATAGCTCCGCGTTAGCTCCGCGTTTTGGTTATTTAGCGTCGCGTTTTGATGCAATTAAAGCTCCGCGTAAGCAGATAACCAGAATCTCAAATTGATTGAGATTATGATTCTGGGCTTATTCAAATACCCGAATCAAGTCTAATCAGAATTCCATCAAAACTAAGATATTTGATTGGAATCCTTGATGAATGCGAGTTCTATTTAGATAGAAACTCTTGCATTAACCTGGGGCTATAAATACCTTCTTGGTGAAACCCTAAATGATCTTTTGGAAGTTTTGGAAAAATTCAAGTACGCACGAGAGCCTTGAACTAATCAAAACCATAGATCAGAGTTCTTCTTCTTTTCGGCATCGGAAGCCTCCTATTGATCCTTTGGCGATTCAAGTACGCGAGAGAGCCTTGAAGCCTTTGCTGATCATCTTCTGAGATCTTGGAGAATTCAAGTTACGCACAGAGCCTTGAGTTCGTGAAGATCAGAGAAAATTACCATCTTCTTTCTGGAGTTCTTGAGAAGTTCGAGTTACGCGAGAGAGCCTTGAATGAATCAAAACCACAGAAGAACGTCTATATTCGGCCGATATCTTTAAAAGAGAAGATTTCAACGTACCGATCGTCCAAAGGAACTGCTTGACAGATCCCATCGCCATAGATCCCACAACTATTGTAAAAGAGAGAGATTGAACTATAAAATCCTCTTGTTTGTTCTTTTTATATCTTGTTCACTTTCATTGTAATTTAAGTTAATTCAATGGGAGGAAGCGAAGCAACTTTTGCGACGAACAGTCCGCTTTGAGCAGCGTGATCCGCCCACTGAAGACAAATTGATACAAGTCAACATGGGAACGGAAGAAAATCCGAAACCCATCTTCATAAGCGACACGCTAACTCCATTAGAAAAGGAGGAACTTATATCTCTTATTAAAGAGTATATAGACGTGTTCGCATGGAATTATGAAGACATGCCTAGGCTTGACTCTCAGATTGCCACACACCGGTTAAATATAAAAGAAGATTCCAAACCTGTTAAACAACAACAGAGGCGTTTTCGACCGGAGTTGATGGAGGCAATAGTTGCTGAGGTCAACAAACTCATAAAATTCGGATTCATCCGTGAAGAACAGCATCCGGATTGGGTTGCCAATATAGTGCCAGTTCGTAAAAAAAAGGCAAAATCTGGATATGCATCGACTTTTGGGATCTGAACGTTGCATGTCCCAAGGATGAGTTTCCACTTCCCATCACCGACGTGATGATAGACAATACTTGTGGTTATGAGAGGATGTCCTTTATGGATGGCTTCTCAGGATATAACCAGATCAAAATGCACCCAGATGATGAAAAGCATACAGTTTTCAAAACGCCGCTTGGGGTATACTATTATACGGTGATACCATTTGGGCTGAAGAATGCCAGTGCCACTTATCAACATGCAATGAGCACTATATTCAAAGAGCACCTGCGCAAAACGGTCGAATGTTATGTGGACGACTTGGCCGTCAAAAGTAAAAATAAAGAGGACCACCTTAAGGACTTAAGAATGGTCTTCGATCTCATGAGGAAACATCATTTGAAGATGAATCCCACTAAGTCATTCTTGGGGGTGTCGAGCAGGAAATTTCTAGGGTTCATAATAACTTCAAAAGGAATTTTTCTCGACCCTGAAAAGGTAAAAGCAATTAGCGAGATGCCACCTCCTTGCAATCTTAAAGAATTGAGGGGGTTACAAGGGAAGCTTGCCTATATTCGACGCTTCATTTCCAACCTATCAGGGCGATGCCAGCCGTTCTCTAGACTTATGAAGAAAGGGATTTCCTTTGTATGGGACGAGGCATGTCAACGGGCCTTTGATGACCTTAAAGAATACCTCACCAAACCTCCCGTTCTTATGGCTCCAGTCCCTGGGCAGCCCTTTCTTATATATGTAAGGGCCATGGATAATGCCTTAGGAGCATTACTTGCTCAATATAATGAGCACGGCCATGGACATGCCCTCTATTATCTAAGCAGGACAATGATCTGAGCCGAATAATGGTACACGCCGATTGAAAAGGAATGTTTAGCCCTAATGTTCGCTATTCAGAAAATGCGACACTATCTTTCTGGGCAAACAATTCATGTCATATCACGGGTTAATCCTCTGAAAATTCTGATGACAAAATCGGGATCCTTAAATGGCCGGTTGGCGAAATGGGCATTATTACTATCGCCGTATGATATGCATTTCATCCCTCAAAAAGCCACAAAGGGACAGGCGATCGCCGATTTTCTTGCAGACCATCCAATCGAGTCTAATTCCAAACAGACGTCAGAAGTCAATACAGTTAGCAAGGAACAATCATGGCAAATGTTCTTTGATGGTGCTGCCAGACGATCTGCTGCTGGAGTGGGGGTTGTACTGATCTCCCCACACAAACATATATTGCCTAACGGTTACTCACTGACAGAACCGTGCACGAATAATGTGGCGGAATATAACGCACTTATTATCGACCTAAAGATGGCTCTGCAACTGGGGGTGAACTATCTAGAGGCATATGGAGACTCTAAACTCATCGTCAATCAGATGACGGGCGAGTATGAAGTCAGACATGAAGCCCTCATCCCCTATTATCAGCTAGCCATTGAACTGGCAGGCTGCTTTGAGCAATTTTACATCTCTCACATACCTCAGAATGAGAATGTATATGCAGATGCCCTTGCCACATTAACTGCAACATTGGCGATCCCGCTAGGCGAAGCTAAAAGCGTCACTATTGGAAGCAGAGAGCTCCTTTATCCAGATACTCTTCTTCAAAATAAAGAAGTGTGCCAAGTAGGCCTAACTTTGAAACCCCGTGATTGGAGATTTCCATTTATGGATTATGCTTTACATAGGATATTACCAGAAAATCCTAAGGAAGCCACCTTAATAAAGGGGAAGGCCCAAAAATTTTATTATGACCATAAACTTCAGACTTTATATAGAAAGTCAAGAGATGGTCTGCTGCTACGCTGCATATCAATAGCAGAAGCAGATGAAGTGCTGAGAGAAACACAATATGGAGTATGTGGAGCTCATCAGCCCGGTCCCAAACTTGGAGACCGTATAAGAAGGCTGGGATACTACTGGCCGAGCATGGTTATGGAAGCAATGGCATACGCTAAACGGTGTCATGCATGCCAAATACATGCCAATTTTATTCATCAATCCCAAGAATACTTGCACAATACCGTTGCAAGTTGGCCATTTGAAGCATGGGGGATGGATATTGTGGGGCCTATAACTCCCCCGTCATCCAGAGGACATCGGTTTATTCTTACAATAACCGATTATTTTTCAAAATGGGCCGAGGTCTTGCCCATGAAAGAGGTGAAAACGACAGATGTGATCAAGTTCGTCAAGCATCATGTCATTTACTACTTTGGCGTCCCTCGACGGATTATTCATGATAATGGTCCGCAATTCATCAATCAGGGATTCTCCAGATTCTGTAATAAGTTCAGAATCAAAGATATTGCTCCAACGCCATATAACCCCACAGCTATTGGGTTGGCCGAAGCCTTCAACAAGACGATAATTAAATTCCTTCGGAAGTTCTCTCTTCTAATAAACGAGATTGAGATGAAAAGCTAGGAGAGTGCCTGTGGGCTTATCGCACCACTGTTCGCACCCCTACGAAAACTACTCCATTCTCTTTGGTCTATGGAAGCGAGGCGGTCTTACCTCTCGAAGTCCAGATTCCTTCATTAAGAGTGGCTCTAGCCACAAAGATAACGACAGAAGAGCGTCATCAATAAAGATTGAGAGAACTGGAGGCGTTGAATAAAAAGCGTCTCAGGGCTCAACAACAAATTGAGTTGTATCAAACTCGAATTTCTCAAACGTTCAATAAAAACGTTAAGCCAAGGACCTTTAAGTAAGGAGACTTGGTTCTGGCTGTTAAAAGGCCGATGGTGCTAACCCACAAGACTAAGGGTAAGTTTGAACCCAAGTGGGAAGGACCGTTTGTTGTGGAGACAGTATACTCCAGTGGAGCCTATCGCTTGATGAATCAAAATGGCGACAGGATGTTGATGCTGATCAATGGCAAATTTCTGAAGAAATACTATTTTTAAATATCCTTGGAGGTACGAGTCTCTCTTTTCTTAGGCATGCGCAGTTTAGCGCCTCTGACCTAAACCTGGTATATTTGGTTCTCAAGTTTGAACCACCTCCAGTCTTTTTCTTAGGCATGCGCAGTTTGGCGCCTCTGACCTAAACCTGGTGTGTTTGGTTCTCAAGTTTGAACCACCTCCAGTCTTTTTCTTAGGCATGCGCATTTTGGCGCCTCTGACCTAAACCTGGTGTGTTTGGAGTGCCCAGTTCAAGTTACGCGAGAGAGCCTTGAACCGCCTCCTGTTTGGTTCTCAAGTTTGAACCACCTCCAGTCTTTTCTTAGGCATGCGCAGTTTGGCGCTTCTGACCTAAAACCTGGTGTGCTTAGTTCTCAAGTTTGAACAGCCTCCAATCTTTTTCTTAGGCATGCGCAGTTTGGCGCCTCTGACCTAAACCTGGTGTGTTTGGAGTGCCCAGTTCAAGTTATGCGAGAGAGCCTTGAACCGCCTCCTGTTTGGTTCTCAAGTTTGAACCACCACCAGTTTTTTCTTAGACATGCACAGTTTGGCGCCTCTGACCTAAACCTGGTGTGTTTGGTTCTCAAAGTTTGAACCACCTCCAGTCTTTTCTTAGGCATGCGCAGTTTGGCGCCTCTGACCTAAACCTGGTGTGTTTGGTTCTCAAAGTTTGAACCACCTCCAGTTTTTTCTTAGGCATGTCTCTGACCTAAACCTGGTGTGTTTGGTTCTCAAAGTTTGAACCACCTCCAGTTTTTTCTTAGGCATGTCTCTGACCTAAACCTGGTGTGTTTGGTTCTCAAAGTTTGAACCACCTCCAGTTTTTTCTTAGGCATGCGCAGTTTGGCGCCTCTGACCTAAACCTGGTGTATTTGGTTCTCAAGTTTGAACCACCTCCAGTCTTTTTTTAGGCATGCGCAGTTTGGCGCCTCTGACCTAAACCTGGTATGTTTGGTTCTCAAGTTTGAACCACCACCAGTCTTTTCTTAGGCATGCGCAGTTTGACGCCTCTGACCTAAAACCTGGTGTGCCAGTTCTCAAGTTTGAACAGCCACCAATCTTTCTTTTAGGCATGCACGATTGAGCGCCTCTGACCTAAAAGATATAAATTACCCAGCGCCGATTAGGCAATGGGAAGAGAAACAGTTTCTCGCTAACCCATCATACTGGGGTAAAAGTATGAATTGCCCAATGCCGACTAAGCAATGGGAAGAGAACCAGTTTCTCGTCAACCCATCATACTGGGGTAAAAGTATGAATTACCTAACGCCGATAAGGCAATGGGAAGAGAACCAGTTTCTCGACAACCCATCATACTGGGGTAAAAGTATGAATTGCCCAACGCCGACTAGGCAATGGGAAGAGAACCAGTTTCTCGCCAACCCATCATACTGGGGTAAAAGTATGAATTACCTAACACCGATAAAGTAAAGGGAAGAGGAAAAGTTTGGCATTTAAGCCCAAACGAAATTCTCGACAACTCACTATGTTGAGGGGAATAACATGGCTAGCCCAACTTAAACGGTAGTTGGTAAAGGCTAATCAAATCCGTTGATAGCTGGGGATTTACTAAAAATCCCATAAACCCTGTCATGTTAAATTCTTACCTCTGACAGTATGGTGCGAAAAATTATGCATAAACGATACAGAGGGATAAATCATTTTGACAACAAGTTATTTATTGGGCAAGCAAAATCTGTTTTGAAGCCGACAAATAAAAGAGTCAAAAGAATCATCTTTATTAAAAGGATGAAGATACAAAAAGAATCTCAAAGAACCGTCAAAGATTATCTCTCTCCTATTACGGAGTTCTTATTACAAGAAGAATAAAAGAATAGAGAGAGGAAACTACGGGTCTCCCAGGAGTTTCAATTTATTTATCGTCTCGTCAAAATTTCGACGATGAGATGCCTCCACTGTGTGTTGAGTCTGTCTACATAACTCATCGTCATTTATTGCAAGTTGCTGCTGACGAGACTCTTCAATGGCACGATTTCTGGCTGTCTCCTCCTGCTCAACCTGTTCCCGTTGGAGAAGCAACACTTCCCGCTTCTTGAACCAGACCCCATTTCAACTCACGAGGCATTGCTAGCCTCTGAAGGTAAACCACGGGATAGCTGCGGTCCATTCTTGGCAGAAACATCAGTATTTCACCTAAGTTATATAACCAAACGCATTCCTCTTCAGAGAGGATCTGATCAGACTGCTCCATCTGATCCCCAAAGAGGAATGCGGGTTTCTCCATCTCTTCTCTGTCCACGGTTTCAAAGGCCGTATCAGTTATGATCTCCCTCGCGGTAGTGGGGTGATACTTAATCAGCTTCTCCCTGCGCCCGTTCAAGTCTGGTTTGTATGAAGCCAGGATAGTGGTGAAGCGAAATTGGCCGGAAGGATCAGAACCCCCAGCAAAGCCGAAGTAGTTCTTGAGAGGAAGAGCTTCCATCGAATACCCTACTGCATAAAGAAAAAAAAATCAGAGTTAGAAAAGTTTCTATGAAACAGAAAATTTTTCTAAGTATGGACGCGCGAAGTTAAAATAGCGCCGTGCGAAGCTAAAGATTAGACCACGCAGAAGTCAAAATATCCTCGCGGATCAAACGCGACTGCTAATCAATAGCTTCGCGGATCAAGCACGACTGCTAATCAATAGCCTCGCGGATCAAATGCGACTGCTACTCAATAGCCTCGCGGATCAAATGCGACTGCTACTCAATAGCCTCGCGGATCAAACGCGACTGCTAATCAATAACCTCGCGTTTCAACGCGACTACTACTTAAAATAGCCACGCGTTTTAAAACGCGAGGATGACGCGATAACTTCGTGTGAGAAGAAAGCCAGAGGCTTTTCTTCTTCATCTAAGCCTTATGGTCGGAGTACGGCGATCTCGCCGATGGAAGAGATGATTAACTGGTTAGAACTCAACCAAATCATTCTAAAATCTCCTAAAGAGTCTCGATAGAAAGATTCTTACCCCCGATGGGCGAAATGTGGGCTGGCGCCTCGCCGCCAAGATCGTCGCCACCACTGCTAGCACCAATTGACGATGACGGAGCTGCGCGGGAGGTAGCACGAGTCTTGGGCGCCATTACTTGTGAAAATCGAGTGAAATCGAAGGAAATTTTGGAAAAAAAACTGGTCGGAGAACGCTCGGGTCGCCTGAGCTCTAATCGCTTAAACCTCTGAGATCTCTGGAAAATTCTCAAGTGAAGTGAGAAGAAAAAGAATAGAGATTTCATTTAAATGAGGGCAACCGCCTCTTGGAATTCGGTACGGATTTCAGAGAAAATGACTGGTCAGTTACTCTCCAAAACGCGGAGCTATTAGCCTCGGGTGATAAAGAAAAAAGTGAAGATATTAACTCCTCGCTACTCTGATCAACTCCGCGAAACGCGAAGATAACTTGGTATTTTAGCTTCGCGTTCTCATGAAAAACTTAGATTTTTGGCTAAGTTAAGAGGATTCTTACTCGATCATATCGGTATTAATGATCTAAGTTATGCAGAAGAGCCTTAGATTATTTTACCAGAATTATTGACCATCTATTTGTTGAGCAAGTAAGACTCTTGAAGCCGACAGATAGAGAGGAAAATAATTTATCTTTATTCATGAAGCAAGAGATTACAAAGAGGGAGTTATAGCTCTCCCAAAAGCTTCTACATGATCATCAACTCATCAATAACCTAACGGTGGGATTTCTCTACGGGGTGTTGAACCTCAGTCCCCTGGTTCACATGCAAAAGATCTCCTCTACAAATGTCAACTTGGATCTGTCATCTGAAATGAAGCACGAGAGGAAAGAGAAGTGCCACAAGCCCTTACTTGAGCTTGTAGCTCCTTCAAAAGTTTACCTCTAGGAGCCAGAGCTTGAAATCTGCAACTATGTTGTTAAGCATATGCTTCTGGCCTCCTTAGAGTTACTTTCGTTGATGAAAATCTATGGAGAATTGAACGAAGATCTGTTGAAGATCATTCGTCAAACATGAGTCAGAAATTCTTCAGGTGAAATGAAGAAGAAGATGAGCTGAGAGCTCTATTTAAACAGGATTTCCGTCGCTTGGTATTCGGCGCAGAAATTCGGAGTAATTAATGACATAATTATTCATTTCACTGAAAATGAGGTGAAGCTGATTAGCTCCGCGTAGGCGAGCATAACGCGAAGGAGACTTGATATTCTAACTCCGCGTTTTCAGTTAGAAGATCCAAAGTATTTCAAAATTTGCTAAGTTCAAAGTCATTTTGAAAACTTTGGAGGGGGTTCTGTTGGCAGTGAAAATTTCTAAGTAAATAGAGTTTTCCACAACAGAACGCGGAGCTAATCCATAGCTCGGTGTCTGGCTATTTTTAGCCTCGCGTTGAGTAAAACGCGGAGATGTTCGATAGCTTCGCGTTAGCTCCGCGCACTGGTTATTTAGCGCCGAGTTTTGATACGATTAAAGCTCCGCGTGAGCAGATAACCAGAATCTCAAACTGATTGAGATTATGATTTGGGCTTATCCAAATACCAAATCAAATCCAATCAGAATTCTAAATCAAGAGATTTAAATCAATATTAAATATTTGATTTTGATGAGAGCAAATTCTATTCAAATAGAAACTCTCTCAAATCTTTTTGGGGCTATAAATACCTTCTTGGTGAAACCCTAGGGGATCTTTTGGAGGTTTTGGTAAAGTTCGAGTTACGCGTGAGAACCTTGAACGAATCAAAACCAGAGATCAGAGGTCTTCTTCTTCCTTCTTTTGATCCTTTGGCAATTCAAGTACGCGAGAGAGTCTTGAAGCTTTTTTTTAATCATCTTCCTCTTAGAGAATTCAAGTTACGCATAGAGTCTTGGATTCGTGAAGAGAAAGATCAGAGAAGATCGTCTACAGTCGTCCGAATTCTTCAAAAGAGAAGATTTCAACGTACCGATCGTCCAAAGGAACTGCTTGACAGATCCCATCGCCACTGATCCCACACAACACATTGTAAAAGAGAGAGATTGAAATATAAAATCCTCTCGTTTGTTCTATATATATATATATATATATATATATATATATATATATATATATATATATATATATATATATATATATATATATATATCTTGTTTACTTCCGTTGTAATTTAAGTTAATTCGATGGAAGGAAGCAAAGGAACTTTTGCGGCGAACACCTGGTTAGGTTTATGAATCAAATTTCATAATAACTCTTGTTCTTCCGAATAGCATAAATCTATTAATTCTTCATCATTATGATCCATAGTGCTTTCGGGTGTAGCAATAATTCTTTCTATGTCCGGTACCTAGCTAGCTAGATGTTCCCACCAGACTAGATAAGCTCCTTGATCAGACAGGCAAGCCTTGCATCTCTCTTTGACAAAACTTGAAGTGAGATTAGAACGGTTGAAAGAAAAACTCATGTCTTTAGGAGGAAGGATTATTCTCCTGAATGCAGTATTACAAGTTACTGATCGCATTGTACCCAACTTTCATCACATATTTATATGCGGCATGGGGGGTTAGACCACACATCATTAACTTGACATTAATGACTAAATAGTGATGGAATATCCATGTCACTTGTCAGGATCCCTTAAAAAACTCCTTTGCAATAAATATATTGAATGTTCTTGTCACTACACTAAAACTCTAAAATTTTGATAAATTTTACGAATATTTAGAAAAAAGGAAATAGTTGTTCTAACTGTGCTCTTTCCACACTATCAATCGAGGCATGATGCCTTTCCTCTATTTATCTTGACATTGACTTTTTGTCAAAGTTGAGCTACACTTTGAAAGTATTAGGACTTCAAACAATTGGGGGATACACGGAGTTTTCAGCCAACACTATATAAGGTCATCTTTTTATTCAGATGATTTTGAATGTTTTGAGTTCATAACTTTTTTTTGTTCTTACCATGTAGATCTCTTCTTGATTGGAATTGACGAGTCTGAGAATATGTAATCCTCGTATTTCTATTGGTTGACTTCGATCACTAACATCTCTATCATATTTCCAATTTTGTTAATGTCGAATTGGACCACCATCTCCTTTTCAGTATGGGAGATTTCTCCTACTGTGGTCGCTAATTTATTTTTAAAAAAAATCAGGTCTCTTTTCATTGCCATTGAAGAATTATTACAAAATTCTATTGATCGATTACAATGAAAAGAAATAAAAAGGAAAATAAACGAGAGGACTTATACATCGTCGCTCTCTTTTACATAAGTCGTGGGTGACGGTGGAGACTTTTAGGGCTGGCTCTTATCTTTTGCTACTGATCGGAAGAAAGTTCAGGCTCTTGCGCGAGAGAGATTTTACCAAATGTAATTTTTGAGTCCCTTTGTATGGGTATTTATAGGTCCCAATTAGTTGAGGGATTTTCCATGTAGATAAAGACAGAATCGCCTTGTAATTTTCATCAAATATTTGAGTTTCCTTTTGATAAAATTTGCTTCTGTGATTCGTTGTATCTGCTACTGATTATGCACCAAAAATTAAGTAAAATCTGTTAAATATGAGAAATAATCCCTTTACGATGCCAGGATGGGGGTCCAAATTTATTGCGCGCGAGGTTGGAAGCTAGCCTCACTATGCGCAAGGCTGGCCTGCGCGAGACTGGTCACCAGACTCATGGCGTGCGCAGCTGGCTGCCAGACTCGCTGCACGCGATGTTGGGTCCAATCTCGCTGCGCCGTTAGATTTGGGTCAACGCAGGATCAATTTTTTTCGCTCTACATTAATTGACCTAGATCGATGCCTCGACCGCTGACAAACTAATTGAGCCAGATGAGAACACCCAGGTTTGAGGCCATTGAGGGCTAGGGCCGTCAAATGAGTAGACAAAACGCTTCGTTGGTTGCTGCTGTTGCTAGGGGCCATGTAAATTTTCTACTCATTTTCTTTATTTTAACATTACACCAGTATTAACATCTCTTTGGCTATTATGCTTGTTTATATTTTGTTCCCTTAATTAGTTTTAGGGAACATAGAGAGCTCTTTTTACCCTAAAAAAAAAAAAAAACAAATACACTTTTCTCTCTCTCTCTCTCTCTCTCTCTCTCTCTCTCTCTCTCTATATATATATATATATATATATATATATATATATATATATATATATATATATATATATATATATATTAGAAAAATAAAAACTAACTGACAGCTTACGTAAGTTATCTGAGCTGTAGTTCATTTATATTATTTCCAATAAATTTTTTTAAGAAATTTATTTTGGATTATGATCTCAACCCCCTAGGGTTCACTCATATCCAATTTCTTGGTATTTAGTTTTATTTTTCTTCATAAAGTTAACATAAAATTAACGGTTTTCAATAAATAAAATATTTTGTATACATTTTATGAAAGTGTAAATAACTCCAAAATTTATAAAATTTAATTCGAAAGAAGTTAAAGAGGTAGAGACAGTAATTGTTTAAACAAATTGACGAAAAATCATTATATCATTATAATTTTGCTGCTAGCTCATGTAATTTTTTCTGAACTAGCGGCTCACGTACAATAATATATATATATATATATATATATATATATATATATATATATATATATATATATATATATATATATATATACATATATATATATATATATATATATATATATATATATAAAAGAAAACAAAAAATTCACTGGCGGTGAAGAGAGTTCCTTCACCGCCGCTTAGATGACCCAATAAAATTATTACACGTAGCGTCACTTAAAGGGGAGTTAATTAAATGGCCAATTATTATTTGTTAGCTTGAATTAAATGTAATAATTTTATTGGGCCAATTAAACGGCTTTAAAGAAACTCTATTTTTGACGGTGAATTTTTCGTATATATATATATATATATATATATATATATATATATATATATATATATATATATATATAGAGGGGGGAGAGAGAGAGAGAGTACAATAATCATTTACAGGGTTTCTTTGATTATATTAATATATATGAGGAGCAAGTGTTCAATTAGATTCGGATTTCTAGAGCATCTTCATCGTGGGGTGGGGTGGCTTGCTGCTGGGCCATGCAGTGGTCAGAAAATTAAATACTACAGTGTGCTGTGCGTTGGACCGTCGTGCGTCAACATCGCACAAAAACCAAAACAAATAACAAAAAAAAAAAAAAAAATGTTTGTTGGCTATTCCATTATTTCTGTATGGGATTATGTACAGAATAAGTCAACCGTTTCACTGCGATGTCTGTTGCGCTGACAACTGTCACAACTGCCTCTCCTTCTGATCAGCTACAATTACACGGTGGATGTTACATTTTCCTTTTTCTTTTTCTTTTTTCCTTCCTTGCTTTAAAAAATCAGAGAGAAGAGAAATGATCGATGAAGCTAATTAAGTGTAATATTTCAAATTTTATGCTATTTGTATTTTTTTTTCTGAGTACAGTCGTATCGAACAAAATTACTGAAGTCAATTTTAGATACTGAAATAATTTTCAGTTGACGTAATTTTAAATGCACATCTCCAAATGATATTAGATTTTTGCTGCTATTAGTTTCTAATATTTAGAATTTTTAAAAATTTACCTTACGAGTCCTAAAAATACTATCAAAAATACTAATTTAAATATAATAAAATTATTTTTTTAATTTTTTCGAAACTTTAGTTCTTTTATTCCGAACATCAAAACAATAAACGGATAATTTTTTATTATTCCTCATGTTAAGCACTACGCCATGCATTAAATTGATAGTATTTGGATAACATTATACAGAACCGAAATTATTATATTATTAAATAAATATATAAAATAATTTATTTAATCTTACTGAGAGTGAGAGCGGTGGCCAGAGCCAGTCATGGCTATTCTCAGGGATTAAGATGGGTGAGGGTATAAATTATTTTCTTCCTCCTTTTTTCTTATCTCACTCTCTTCCTGTCACCCTCTACTCACTTCCTTCTCATCCTCTCTCTCATCTGCACCAACACAACAGAAAGAAAAAAAAAAAAAAAAGAAAAGGAGATTCAAAAATATTGAAGAAAATTAAAAATAAAATAGTAATAAAATAAATGATGATAAAAATAAAATAGGTAATAAAATATATGATGATAAAAAGAAGAACAAGAAGAAGAAGAAGAGAGAAGAGGAAGAGAAGAGACAGTTTGATGGATTAATTTTAGTGGGCTGGCTGCAGATAACTAAAGACAGGAGTAAAGAAAACTAAAAAGAAAAGAAAGTAAGAGAAAAGATAATAATGGGCTGGGCCTAGCCCAACCTAGTAAAAAAGGAAGAAAAGAGAAAATAAATATAAAAGCGAAAGAAACCAGACGGGTTGAAATGGACCGCAGACGAAAAGATAGTGATGGGCTGAAAAAGACAAAAGATAGTCATAGGCCGCAGTGGGTTTGAATAAATAAATATGCAATGGACTTAAGTAAAAAATTGGACAGTGGACTTTTAGTAAAGAAATGTGTAGTGGGTGTTAGTTGAAAATTAATCAGATAAGTCTACAGTGGATTTGACTGGAAAAATAATAATAATAATAAAATAAATGATAATTAGTGAACTTGGACTTGAATTGGGCTTGAATTTTAATTAGAAATTAATTAAAAAAAACATATATAAATATATATGATTGAGCTCAGAAATGGAATAAATCCATAAGTTTGAGTTTAGAATTAATGCTGTATTATTGCATAATGCACTTGGCCCACAATTTGGACTATTGATTGGTATTGAGAACTGAACCAAATTATTAAGTCAATTTTGAAAATATAAATTGTGATATAATTGTGTACTAATATTATTAAGATGACACAGATATCTAATTGATCATGCTATGATATTACAAATCATTTGTTATGATATTACAAGTAATGTGCAGTCGTGGAGATGTAAGCATGTTAATATAAATTGAAAAATAATTAAAGAAATGAAAAGAAAAATAAACAAATAAATATAAAATAAAATAAATCATGTTATGATACTTATAAATCATATGCATAATATATTATGAATCCGGAATGGGAGAAACTATATGATGGATAATATGATGCGTGGCGTGTGATAATTGTCAGTGTTAAAGTATATTATACGATACTTGTATGAGTGATACAGATTATGTGATATATGACACGTAATAAATAGTATAAATACTCAAACCCAATACACGATATATTTGAATGAATTATTTGAATATTTGATACGCGATAAGTATGATCATTCATGTGAACATGATGACAAAATTCATATATCTTAGTCATATATAAATAAATTATCCTTATGATACATATGTATATGATCTTGAATTTTAATTCCTGAATGTTTCTCATGATAAGGACATGTATACAGTTAGATTTGATAAGCCACGTGTTTCCATTAATTCATATATTTTGTGTATTATTAACATGAAAATTGAAAAAACTACATGATTGTTCTCTGCAAAAATCTTGATTTCTTCTATTGATTACAATTATTTGTTTAATTTTTAATTTTTAATTATTTTATTATATTATATATATATATATATTTATTTATTTATTTTCAGCACCCCGTTGGTGCATTCGCGGTTGCAATCGAGGGATGTACCCCGCGCACCGTACGGTTTTTTTTTACTGTAGTTTTTTAACATATCATTTCTTTTGTAATGTCGAAGTGTTTTTTTTAATACTATAATTTTCTTTTTCACATATCGTTTTTTTTATAATATCGAAGTGTATCCGCTGGGTCTTGTACCTTCTCGGCAATAGGTGATATATATATATATATATGAAACTGTAAATTCACTGCTTAGGTGGTCTAATGAAATTATTACACGTGGCGCCACTTAAAAAATGATTAAAAGAGTTCTTTTATTTGTTACTTTAAGTAGCGTCACGTGTAATAATTTTATTGGGTCACCTAAACAGTGATAAAGAACTCTTTTCACCGCCAGTAAATTTTCCGTTTGATATATATATATATATATATATATATATATATATATATATATATATATATATATATATATATATATATATATATGTGTGTGGGGGGGGGGGGCGCGCGCACGTGCGCGCGCGCCACTTATGCGAGTATAATTCGATAAGATTCAATCCTGACGTACGGCCTATGCACGTGCAACAAGTAAAGACTTCAGTCTTGTAATGTCATATTGCGCTCCATCCAGACGGCCTATGCCGTCATGGGCCATATCTATTTGTGGTGCGAAAGCCCAAAGTACATAGAGTCGGCTGAAGTCGGGAGTTTCTAGATGGGGACAGCATTTTTCCGGGAACTTCGTAAGGGCCACAACTTTTTTCCCAGTGAGTCCAGTTAAAAACTTCTAGAATATTATAATTTTGACATCGAATTTTTTGGACTAAATTACCCTTATCTTCCTTCTTCCCTTTTCCTGAGTTCAGTTAACCCAAAAAAAAAAAAAAAACTCCTAAAATCCGCAGCGAAGGCGGCGATAGCAGGTAAAAGAGTGAGAAGAGAGATTTGATAGTGTTGAGTTTAGATAAGAGAAGAGGAAGAGGAAGGAGTAGTTGAGTATTTGAGTTAGAGATGATTTTTTTGGAAGAGAAGAAAAGAGAGGCAGAAAACTCCGGTCCAGACTGCGAGTCCGGACAGATATCTCCCTGTCCAGACCGCCAGTCCGGACAGGGAGTTAAATAGGTTTTTTTTTTTGCCAATTATCCACAAAGTCATTGTAGCATATCGATGAGTAGTCTCATCTATTACACAAGTGGCCCTGGTTCGATCCCTTACAACAGCGTTTATTTTAGATTTTTATCAATTTTTTCAAATAGTGGTAAATTTAGTTCAGGTCCTTCTTTGATGTTTATTTTAGATTTTTATCTATTTTTTCAAATAGTGGTAAATTTAGTTCAGGTCCTTCTTTGATGACTAATTTTGTCATTACCCTTTTCACGTACAAAACAAACTCTTTTACTTTATAAACAAATTTTTCCTTTCCTTTTTTATGTACCCTTTTAAAATCCGTGTAACTTCTATTAACAATAAGGAAAATAGAATTAAATACTTTACAATCCATTGCATAAAATAAAAAAAACACAAAGTTTAGCTAATTCTATGCAACAAACACAAAAAATTCATTTATCTCTCAAATTTGTATACAGTTTTGTTCTTTCCAACTACATATTACATCAATAACACATAAATACGAAATTCAAATCCAAATAACAATGTAAATTCACACAATGAGAATTATGAACAAATTAGGCCATAATTAGAAACAACATTACATAAAAAAAATATATACAAGACCCCAATGCACCATCCCAATTATAAACAACATTACATAAAAAAATTTCATATATTATTAAAAACCTTCAACCTCCAACTTCGATTTCTCGCTCTTGTATCGGGCAACGAATTTGTGGTCAAAATGTTGCTTTCTTCCTCCTTAACGAGGCAGTTGGTCGTACGTGAAAATATTCTGCCGGATCCATCTGTGGAATACAAAGATATTTCATTTTTAGATGTTATTTTTCATAACACTAACTTCTGTAAATGTAAGTATGAACTTACAAAGTAAAATTTGCTACAAATATAATTTTTTGTCTAATTTTTTTTCTGCAAGATAGTATAATATTAAATTTTAAAGACACTAAAACCGTTTTTTGCAACTTAATCAACCATTAGGACAATACCATCAAACTTCATAATTAACTAATAAATTTTAATACTAACGTTCATGATTATAAAAAATAACTAAATTTCGCATATTTTACAATTGGAATTACAATATTAAATTTTCTTAATAATTATAATCTAAATATTAAAAATTAAAATTAATAAAAAAAATGCTACAACTAAACTTGCTACCTCATCCCCTCATCTTCCTCCCAAACCCAACAAAATCACCAAACCCTAATATTCAAGAGTTATTTAATCCAAAAATAATAAAAACTAAATTTTAAAATAAATATTACTAAATTAGGAAAACTCACCTAGTAATGGCAGGAAGGCGGCAGCGGGAGAACACCGGCGGCGGCGGCGGCGGCGGCAGCCTGCGGCGGCGGCGACAGGGAGAGTAGCAGGGGTCTACGAATGGGAGAGAGAGAGAGAAGGGGGGAGATTTGGAAGGAGAAATGAGGAGAGAACAAGTATGAAGAGGAAGAGTGAAATTTTGGATTAGGGTTTGGAGGAGAAATGAGAAAAGAAGAGGAAAAGAAGAGGAGATATAGAAGGAAGGGCATTTTGGTAATACCATATGTGCTCACTAAGAAATTTTCCTTATAATGAAAAATTTACTGGGCTCACTAGGAAAAAAGTTGTGCCCCTTTAGAAGTTCCCATTTTTCCTGGTGAGTCTATTTAAAACCTTCTATCAAATTATAATTTTGTCATCGATTGTTTTGAATCAAAATATCCATATATTCTTTCTCCCTTCTTCTTCTCTTCTCAAACGAGAGTTTAGTTAGCCAAAAAAAAAAAGGACCTAAAACCCACAAGAAACAGTGGAAGAGGATCAGCGGCGGCGTTATTTGGACCGGTGGTAGCGAATAAAAGGGAGAGAAGAGAGGTTGGATAGTGTTGGGTTTAAAAAAGAGAAAGAGGAAGGAGGAATTGGATATTTGGATTAGAGAAAATTTTTTGAAAGAGAAGAAAAGAGGAAGAGGAATAGGAAGAGAAGAGGAGAGAAGGGGTAGAGAAGGATTTGTTTAATGGGGAGAGAAAGAGAGAGAAATAAAGGAAGGGCAAAAAATTGGAATTTTTGGACTAACAGTCTCGGATCAGTCATCTTTGATCCGAACTGTCTAGCCCGGATCAACCAGTATGATGCAGGCTAACAGTTCCGGATCACTTCAAGTTGATCCGGGATTGTTAGCCCTGATCAAGAATATGAGAGAGAAGAGAAGATGGAAAGGTATTTTGAGAATATTAGTGTATTTAATAGGAAAAACCTCTTTTTCAAAAGAGAGAGTGTGCTAACTAGGATAAAAAAACTTGTGCCCGTCTAGAAATTCCCCTGAACTCCTGGAACACATCACAAATTTGAGCTGACGCCTCTCTAGACTCGTCTGTCAGCTGTCGGTTTAGGATAGGCCTCCCCAGATTCAACCGGCCTGAAAACTTTCTTAATTTATCCAAGGGAACAACCTTAAGTCTCACTCTCATTCCTAGCCTAGCCTAGCCTAGGTGTCGTCCATGATTCTCTCATCTTAATTACCAAATGTAATGGTAAAAAACTTAAGCCACCCGTAACAGTATCTCAATTAATTACTCGCATCCTTTATGAAACACGAGGAAAATCTATCTTTATACCATTTAAACTGCAAAACTTTCTCCTGTTTTATCGTTTACTCAATCCAAGTTTTAAGTTCAAGTCTTGCAAACAAATGTACTGGTTAATTTGAGAGGTTTAACATGGCTAGCTATTATTAATTTGTCTAATTCTCATGAAAGGAACACCATGTATATTAAATTGGTCAAGGACGGATCGTAATTCCTTCCATTAGCTTCAGGAGGATTTTTTAGTGTAGTGCCATAAAGGATGATCATATATAGTTTCGAGTAATATATATTCTCATTTTCCCACAAAAACTCTGAATAAAATCACGGTATTTATAAGGTAAGATATAAAATCTTATCAATTGTGAAGTTTTTTAGTATAACAATTAACAAACTCCGGCAACTGGATCAATGACATATATGCACTGTTGAATACCTACCTACCTAAGCTCAAATATTTTGGATGAACCGAAACAGGCTTAATTTAACAAATGAGACAAGCTTAACGGTAAGAAATCAATTGGAACTCTACCTCAACAACAAGTAACCAATTAGAGGAATTAATTAGCAAGTCTAATTCTGTTCCAAATCCAGAATTAATTAAGGCATTGCCGTTGCAGTGGTGGTTAATTCACCACCAGATTTTTTAGGTGTGAAGAAAATGGCAGTCAATATATCTATGCGGAAGTAATATATACGTGTGACTGCTTCCTTCTGCAGAGTAGAGACCCATTCGTGTAAATAAAACAAACGATATATGTATTAACAAAGTAATTATATATATAGTTGCTTAATTAATTAATTAATTACCTGAGAAGCTCTAGCTAGAAGATATTTCATTAATTCGATCGGGAATAAATTGGCTGACAAGTCACAAATCGAAGGATGCATTGGAAATTTGTTTCCTGATTGTTATGGGTCCAATTTAAAATTAATTTGTGGGTGGTTCGGATTTTTTTATTTTTTATTTTTTTTAAAAAAAAGTGGTAAATGAGTTGGTGAGCTCAAAGGGGAGCAGAGTCAGTCTGTTTCAAAGCAGTACCCGTGTTGACAAGGCACAAGTTCCGGGTCGCAAATGAAATGAAATGAAATCAGAGATGGAAGGTGAAATATTGATTTATGAGAAAATATGAAAATAGAATAAAAAATAAATAAATAATACCCCCACCAACCCACTCGCCCACCTACTACGTCCTGTCCTGCCTCATTGTGACTTGTTCCCTTCCATCCAATTCCTTTATTGGAATATTAATTACACCCCCTTCTTAATTCGCAAAGTCATATTAATACTGAGGGAGCACTCAACCTCACCTATAAAGCTAGCTGTAGCTCCTTTTTTCTTCTTAAGAGACGTAGTAAGTCTCCTTAATTTCCAATTTCTTCTATATGTAATATACATACCACAACCACCCACCGCCACCGCCATGCCACCGCCATTCCCTCACCAACCATATCCCGAGCTAGCCGGCCCAGGCCCTAATACCATAAACCAAACCCCAAGTTTCTTTAAAACACTGTCATTAATTATACCACTTCGATCGCCCACCTCTCGAGTTCTACTCATTCTTCATTCTCGCTGTATTAATTAGAAAACAACCCCATCATTTTCAGTTTTCTACAATTAAACTTGACAACTATTTTTGTAACTAATATTTCTATATCCATGAGATTATGAGCAGCTAGATAGAGTTAAAAACACAACAACATGTTGCAACTGATCAAACATAAATTGAACCCCCCATGCCTATCAATAATGTTCAAAACAACACGGTCATAGAGCTCCTTATATTGTGTTATAATTTCTAACCAAATCTAGCACTATCTAATAGTCAAAAATAATTTAGAAGATGTATTTTCTATGTAAATTTATATTATTTTATATTAATTATATGTTATGTTAGTTTTCTATTAATTTCAGGAGTACTGGTGTTTTTTTTTATTATTATTAATTGATTGAAACAGTTTTTTTATTTAATTAGTTTACTCGGATGATTACATGGAGAATTGCTAATTTGCATTGGTTTGTTTATTTAATTATTGTAATTCTTGTCCAGTTGCTAAATTTAGCATCCAAACTGTATCCCTCACTTGTACAAAATATGCACACATGTTACTTTTCCTCCACATTTGCCTTTACACGTATTGAACATTGAACATGAATTTTAGAAAAGTAACTAGCAAAAGGTAAGTGTTTTGAAGTAACAAATAACATGTGGACGTTATAGAGTGCATGAATAGAGTCAAATCATCACCTTCCAACACAATTCGATTTCAAATTTTTTTTTTTTTCCTAATATCCATACAAATTTTTTTTTTTCCTAATATCCATACAAGAGTCTCTCATAATTTTTAAATTTCAACATTCAATATCGAAACCGCACATAACTGGAATACCTGGAATACTACATGCATCAGCCAACTAGTCAATCTAAAATGTGAGATTTATGTATTATCATGTTCTAGGAAAAATTCAAAAGGTAGAAGGGAAAAACAAAAAAACTTGTTAATAATGATTATAACAAATAATAAACGATGGCAGACGCATTATAATAAAGATTCATTCGAAGTTTGTTAATAATGGTTACAGCAAAGACAGCATAACAACAATTGCCACAACGGGCTTCTTCTTCACGTCCGACCGGCCCGTTCCCTTAGACCACCAGCCGTTGATCATCGTTCAATTAACCAAAAACATTAAGAGAAAATGAAGAAAAATAACAGCAGAGTGGTGGGAGAGCAAGCAAATAACGCCGCCACCACCATCGCTCGCCACCATCACAAACATGAAAATATTATCGACCATAAACATTAAAAGAACATTCTAATTATTAGGTTTTTTTTTTTTTTTTTTGCTTATTTTTTCATAGCTTCGTTCGTCCATCCTCAATCAATCAAAATCAATCAATCAATCAATCAATCAATCAATCAGACAATCTCTATGCACCACTGGACGACGATGAGGATGAGGAAGGAGATGACGGGGCACTGTTCCATGGAGTCATGTCCATTGGATAACTTCCGAGGACCCGTAGGAACGACGTGAACTCTTGTATCTCGGCAAGAGCATTCTGAGCTCGCTGCTCCGCCATGGACGCCTCGAAATCCAAGTAGAACATGTACTCGAAGTGCTTCGCAGTTCCAATGTTTGCATCGTCCACCAACCGAATTGGCCGGTTCCGATGCGGCCTGCTCTCGATCTTGGTCAGCGAGATGTTCCTGAAGGCGAAGGCCGAGAGGACCTTGAAGAGCAGCGAGGTCCCCTCCCTATCGTGTGCGAACACGATGCTCGTCTTGAACGGCCGATCCGTACGAGGGATTATGGGCTCCCTCGCAAGCATCACGAAGCGGGTCACGTTCCCTGAATCATCCTGGATCCCGTCCGCCAAGATCTGCAGGCCGTACAGCTCCGCCGCCCTCGCCGACGCGATTGCCGCCGTGTCTCTCAGCCCATTGGCCGCCACGTACTCTGCCGCCGCGGCAGTGTCATCGAAGGCCTCGCGGGCGACGTTGAGGCCGAGGCTGGTCAGTGTGTGCTCGCACTGGGCTAGGGCTTGAGGGTGGCTGATGACGCGGGTCAGGTACTCCTTGCGAACCCCCGGGAGGGCGAGCAGGCAGTGGTGGACGGGGAGCTGGACCTCGCCGACGATGTGGAGGCGGTGGCGGAGGAGGAGGTCGTAATTGCGATGGATGCTCCCGCCGAGAGAATTTTCGACGGGGAGTACTGCTCGATCGGCGATCCAGAGCTCAACGGCTTGGAAAGCGACCTCAAACTGATCGCAGGGGATTGCCTCGCAGTTAGGGTACGCCTTGCCAGCGGCGGCCTCGCTGTAGGCGCCGGGGACGCCCTGGTAGGCGACGCGGATCTGGGCGCCGTGCATCGGAGCAGGGGAGAGATCGGTGATGGTCAAAGGCTTTGGGAGGTTGGCAACGGGCACGAGATCCAGAGGGGAGGAGGATGAGCGGTGGCCGTTGACGATGGGGGAAGAAGTGAGGGGGTGGTTGCTGACGTCATCGGAGGAGAAGGGTTGGTGGTCGTCGTCGTCGTTGTGGTGAGGCTGAGATTGAGATTGAGAGTGAGAGTGAGAGTGAGAGAAGGCGACCTTGCTGGAGAGGATGGCGCAGTTGCTGAGCCAGTCAGCGCGGTTGGAAGCGATGGCGCCGTGGAAGGAGGACGGAGCGGATGAGGTGCCGCTGGCGGTGTCGGGGCGGTGGATGCATCGGATATTGTGAGCTGGGAGAAGGAAGAGGGATGATCTGGGGATGGCGTTGACGGGGAGCCTGGCGGCGGAGGTGTTTGGTGGAGCAGGAGAAAGTATGGGCGGTGCCATGGGAATTAAAGCGCTTCTTATGAATTGGGTTTGGGGACTGATGATGATGATTGGTGAGTGTAAAAGGGAATTAGTAGTAATAGAAAGAGAGTAGCAGTAGAAGGGGAATTTATAAAGGGTAGGGATTGATTGCTATATATTATATTATATTATATTATATTATATTAAATAAATCTAATAAATCATCAAAGACAAGCAGTAGCCAAACAAAGGTGAGGATGGGGATGAGGATGAGGATTCCAGAAAAACAGGCAGCTAGGGAGATACCAGATTTGTAAGAAAGGCAAGAGCCGTGGATGAGGAGGGAATATTAGGAAGGGGAGATTGATTAATTTTTAATTAAATAACAATGAACTATTGCTTGATATAGCTTCTTCTTCCTCCCCCTTTTCTTTTTTCTTTTTTTTTGCCCCCTCTTTTTTTTTTTTTAATTTCTATTGGTTAAAGCTGAAGAGGAGAAGAACCCTTCAAGCTGGGAAACAAAGGTCAGGTTATGGTGGGAATTTATACAGCCGTGAATTTGTTTGGTAGAGAAAGGGGGCTTGGTTGGTGAGGACGATATAGAGAGAGAGAGAGAGAGAGAGTTGGAAAAGTGAAGGGATTTTGTTTGGTTGAGTGACTTGAGTCATACTCTCTCCCCCCTACCCACCACAGCCACACTACAAATCAATAAAACTACTAGGGTTAATCAAAGTCAAATTTTCTGTTGTACTAGGAGGATTTATAACTTTATACTTTTAAAACTTGAATTTCTTAAAAAAACTCCTGAATCATTATCTATGTTAATGAACAGTTAGTTATAATCATCCATTTTAGGATAAACTGTACTCTTTTTTTCTAATACATATTTTACCCTCATCCTCTCCTTAAGTTAGCTCTCTCTTTCTCTCTCTCAATCACTCGGGCCCTCACTCCCTCTCTTCTTCCCGTACCCCCCCTCTCTCTCTCCCTCCCTCTCTTTTTTGCCCTAACTCCCTCTCTTCATCCGTCTCTCCCGTCTCTTTTTTATTTTTGTACTTAATTTTCCTTACTAATGTTACTATTTGATTGTACAATAATTTTTTCCTTTAGTTTCAGATTTGATCGAGAATGACATCGAGTTTCTCCTCTTCTTCATCATCACAAAAAAATCGATTTATAGATCGAAAGGTTGTGAAGCAATGTTGGCTCAACTACTTGAAATGGAGATTCTAAAGTATAAATGTGGTGTAAAAATGAAAATAAAGACCTCATGGACAACAAAGAATCTTTGCTGGCATTTTGGGTCATGTCCGTTCCGAATGTGTAATGATTGGGTATGGGTCAACAATGAAGGAGCACCCCCGTATGCGAACAAAATTTCGAATATACTCATAGAGCAGTATGGAGAAAGTAATTTTGAGCGGAGCCGAACTTTAGAGACCTCGAACAAAATGGTTCATGAGATAAGCTTGTTGATTGGTGTATTGCTTGGGTTTTTTTTGTCGTGTTGTCATGTACTACTAGCCAAATGAAGCTATCATTGTGGCAATGTAAATAAAGATTCATTAATATCTATGATTAAATAATATTAGAACAAATCTTCTCCTTGAGTTCAATGTTTACATATGTGTGGTAATAATGGTTTTGTGTTTACTACACTGATTTGTTCCCAAATAAGTAAAGAATACTTGCTGCTATATTGATTTGCTCCCAAATAATGGTTATGAGTGTGCAATAGCAAGCAGCAGCAGCAGCTGCTATGCTTGGTGTGCAGCAGTTGTAGCAAGCACAGCTGCTGCTTGCTTGCTGTGCAGCAGCAAGCAAGCAACAGTAGCAAGCAGACAGCAGATAATAATAAGCAGCAGCACGCAAGCACATGCACTATATTCAGGTAGCAGATAACATAAACATGTATAGCAGATAACCAGCATGCAGTAGAATATGCATGTGCACATGCACTATATATCTACACCAATGTCCATAAGATGAAATTTAAGTATTTAATACAATGCAACATTATTATGAAATTGATAAATCAATTAAATATAATGTTAGAAAAGCAGCAGTAGCAAGCATCAGCTACTGCTAGTAGGCAGCAATACAATTGATCATTCAGCAATACAATTGATACTTCAGTACTATATATACATAGTTTCAAAAATAATACATCAGATAAAAAAAAAAATTCTCCAATCAGTAGCAAGCAGGCAGCAACAAGCAGTAGCAAGCAGCAGTAAGCAGGCTCTAAATTTGTTAATCTGTCAACCTGCATGAAAATTATAATGTCAGAAAAATAAACCATTAAAATCAACATGTAAAAAACTTAATTTATTACCTCTCTTTTGTCGTTAGTTAATAAAATTTTCCATCCCTCCGCATTATTTTTTTTAATGGCCCGCAACTCGCCCGCTTCTTCTCTGTCCGAATCTTGCTCGATAGCTTCTAGCTCGAGAACACGTCTGTGCCCGAGAACAACTCGCTTGCTCCAATTATTCGCCTGCGAGAGAGAGAAATCATCTGCTCTGTGCCCTAGTTTCTCCTGAGAATGCTCCGCTTTGTGTCCTAGTTTCGGCCGAGAACACTCCGCTCTGTGTCCTAAAGTTGCCCGCTCCAATTCCTTTTTCTGTGATTCCACTAGGATTGTGGGCATTTTAGTCTTTTCATGATACATGCAAATCACGTAACCCACTCATTGACGTCCAGTTCACGTCGTTAGGATGGCTAGAATTTTTTTTTGAGAGTTTCAAATTTCAGAGGTGTTAAGTTACTGATCTCCCAGGGGTTCTGATTGTGATTAATCCAAACTACTACCTTCCAATTCCAAAATAAATGTATTTACAATGTCATTACAGGAAGAAAAAAAAATCTGAACTGAACTGATTATGAAATTAAGATTTCTGCAGCAATTAGAATTTTCAAGCCCCTTTTTATCTTTACCAATACTTTATTTATTTGGTCTTCCATCTATTTTTATCATTTGTTTGTTTTTATTTTTTTAAAGACGATTGTCATTTCGATCACAATTTCTCGATTAAAAATTTAACTCGGGACGGTTGTAAGAACGTTGGACTTTTGGCCTCATGCATCCCTCCTAAGAGATTCTATTACCATACCACCACAATGCCACTTGCTAAATTTTACAATATTATTATATATAATCATTAAATCTTTGATTACTAATAGGTTCTACTAATGTATTACATATTATATTTGGGTGGTTGGGAGCCATTTGATATGTGGGCGGTTGGGAGAGGAGGGGTAGAGCCGGTACAAGGAGGCTTCTGGCAGCCACCCCTTCCCTCCAAGGATTCTAAGAGGTTGTTCGATTAAAGATTACACTGTGTGGTGGTGGGGATTGGGATGGTAATGCACTCAGACCAGTCCGAAATCCAATCGGCCCAATTCGAAAAAACTGGCTTTTAATCCGCCCAATTTACTAATTGATCCAATTAGACATAAGTTCTTTGAGTTTTTCTCAAATTGGTCTGGGTTTGGACATGTGTCCAAACCCGTATTAAAATTAACCCAAATTACCAAATCCACAATATCCACTTGCTATTCCAATCCCCAAATGATCTCCGTGTTCGTTTGCTCATCCCCATTGGGCCATCACTCTCATCCACAGACGACGAAGACCTCCTCTCTCCTCTCGTTCGATCTCCCTAAATCTCTCCTTAGAGATCACGAAAACCCTCCTCTCTCCTCTTGCTCGTTCCCTCCAAATCTCTCAGAGATCTTGATCCTCACTCCTCTCCATCATCTCCTCCCTCACTCTATACCCAAACTCAAGGGCTTCTGAAATATTGAAACCCTAATTTTGGCTTCAAGGTATGCTCATTCCAAATTTGTCTCCACTTGATTTATTTTGAAAGACTAAAACCGTAGTTTCTGAAAGACTCAAACTTTAGGGTTCATCCATGATTGATTTTATTTGTGTCGAATTTTTTCTTTTTTTCTTTTTTTTGAAAAAAACTCAAACTTTAGTGTATCTTTTGATCTTTTGCAGGATGGGTGCATCAACTACAATGAGTTCCTTGCAATGATGCACAAAGGAACTCCCGATTTTGGCAAGAAAGGTTTACAAAATACTGTTAATATTAGTTTTAGGAATGCATTGAAGTTTGGTTGAATTGGTAGCAGGCAAATTTTTGACATTTTTTCTATAGTTGTCTGTAAATTTATTATAGGCTTGTAATTATAATATGAGTAAGAAAAGTATAAGTTTTCTTAGTAAATTATTTTCTCTATGCAAGTGTTATGATTGTTCATTTGTTTTCTCCCTGCCAGCCAGTTAGAGAAACTTGAGATGATCAATGTCAAATTATGTTCTATTTTCCAAATTGTATTTCATTTAATTCATAAGATTTAATAGCAACTGTGCAGTCTACCGTTGGTGAAAATGATAACATATGAAGAAATTATGTGTATGTGGTTGGATGGATATGTGTTGTTAAAGGCTTTATTAAAAGTTGATTTATTTATATGAGCTGCTATGGCGGCTAATTTGGAACTTCTAGTTTAATTTCTTGGTCTGTATCTTTTATAGAGAGTGAATAAATAATATTACTGTTAAAATCCTATATATAGAAAAATCTCACTTGATTAGAATAGCGAGGGGTTGTCCAAAGCCCATTGGGCTGGACTGAGTTTTTTTCACAATAGCCCATTCGGATTTTAAATTAATCCAAAGTCCAAAATTTTAGTATGGAGAGGGAATCTGACTCGGCCCGGCCCATTATCATCATCCTAGTGAGGATGTTAATGGAGGCCTCTGCGATGTGTTTAGAGGCAATTGTTAATGGAGAACGGAGGATGGTGAGACAGTGCAGTTATTGAGCATCATTAGTGTGCGAAACGTGATATTTTTGGCAATCGAGAGGTATGGCTAGAGTAGTTTGGCTTGCTAGCGGGGTTCTGGGCTTCACAAACTGAGGGGTACAGAAGTGGCTTGACATCGAAGAGGCCTCGCTGAACGTTGGTGGCAGAGGTAGAGATTCGGTGGCGACCAGGGATTGTTGAGTTTGTATTATGATTGGCTGTTCTAAGTTAGTCGAATTTGAAAATTTAAATTTCTAAGTCAATAATCTGCTCTCGGGAGTCAAGTGAATCAAGTAGCTAGGTTGGTGCCTGTGTTAATGTTGACACTTGTTAAATGCTTACCTTGTTTTACTTGTATTTCTCTTGTAATTTGTCTGTTGTTTTCTGTGGATTTATAAGTATGTAATGCAGTTATTTTTATATTTCTTGTATGTTTTATTTTGTTGTGCTGCTTGTTACTTTATATTTTATTAATGGATTGCTAGGAGATTATTAAGAATCACAATGCTTGAGATTATTACCAATCTTTTATAGTTTTTTTTTTTTTTTTAAATGATTCATTTATTCAATGAATTATGAAGCTAATCTCTTATCTAGGGTTGTAGGGCTGGATGTTTGGGTGGAAAATTAATCTTTTGTGTTATCCACAGAGGAGAAACATAATGAAATGGTTAATCCTTTGTTTTGTGAACGGTTTTTTTTTTTTTTTTTTTTAAATAATTTTCAATCAGAGTTGCGCCTGATTGAAACCCTGCTAGATATTCTCTCTCACTGTAATATGACATGTAAAAGTGATGCACTATGAGTTGTCCAGAGAGAAATGAGCATCGTCTTGGAGAGGGAGTGCGCATCTTTCATGACAAGGTTGACATCACATAGCCAGACCCATATACATAGACCGACTGATTGTCTAAAATGAAAATGCGATGAGAGTTCCAACTTCTCGTAGGCTGTGGGCCGTGGGCTACAACCCAATGCTAGCATTGAACTCGGGCCCATTTATTAATAGATGGGAACTGGGTTGGTTTGGGGTGAAGGTTGAGAGAGATTATCTCGGCCAGCTGGCCCACGAATTTAACAAATCTGGCCACATGCCTGCCTAGCTTACACTTGGAACTGGACTTGGTTTGTTCCGTCCAAACCCTACCCCGTAACATAAGGCATCTACCGTTCATCCATCTTTCCATCTGTCTGTCTATCTATCTATCTATCTATCTATCTATACTAGGAAATTCTAAGTGCACACAACATTGTACTAGCGAGCACCATATACTATGTAGTAAAGTGATACACAACAGAGGGGAAAATGGTGCTCACTTGTAAAATATGGTGCGCATTTAGAATTTCTCATTTATCCTTCCAATCAAATCTGTCGATGAATCCAATTCGATTCAAAACAAAAACCCTCGCAGTCGCAGCCTCGATCGCTCCCTCACCCTCACTCACTCGTTCATCATCCCTCTCCTAACCTCCCCTCCCCTCCCCTCCCCTCTCCTCAAGGGCTCTATCCGATACCTATACCTAATCTAGTAATTCTAATGGCCGCCGCTAACGCAATCTCAGCTGCAGCCTCCCTCACCGCCGCCACCCGGCTCCTCCCTCCCGCCGCCTCCATCTCATCCACCCTCCGCTTCTTTGCCAGGGGCAGTGGTAGGTCCCTCAAAACCCTCTCCTCCCCACCAGTCTCCCTCCGTCCCCTCCTGAACAACAGATCCACCTCCGCCATCAGATTCTCCGCCTCCACCGCCGCTCCCGCCTCCACCTCTACCATCTCCGTCGGCGACAAGCTCCCCGAATCCACACTCTCCTACTTCGACTCCGCCGGCGAGCTCCAGACGGTCACCGTTTCCGACCTCACCAAGGGCAAGAAGGTCATCCTCTTCGCCGTCCCCGGCGCCTTCACACCCACCTGCTCCCAGAAGCACCTCCCTGGCTTTGTCGACAAAGCCGGCGAGCTCAAGTCCAAGGGGGTCGACACCATCGCCTGCATCTCCGTCAACGACGCCTTCGTCATGAAGGCCTGGAAGGAGAACCTCAGCATCGGCGACGAGGTCCTCATGCTCTCTGACGGGAACGGCCAGTTCACCAGGGCGCTCGGTGTCGAGCTTGATTTGTCAGATAAGCCCGTGGGCCTTGGTGTCAGGTCGAGGCGATATGCGCTGCTTGCGGATGATGGGGTCGTCAAAGTTCTCAACTTGGAAGAAGGAGGCGCGTTTACTTTCAGCAGTGCTGAGGACATGCTCAAGGCCCTCTGAAGGTTATTTAACTTTTACCACCAACCCCTTTTTCTTCTCTACCATCATTGCATCAGGTCAACTCTGCTATTCTATGCTCTAGTGTCTCTTCTCTTGGGTGTTATTTTCTAGTTCCACCTATTTAAATAAGTTATTTAAACTCATCCCCATTTGGTTTGGGATCGTATTCTTCTCTTTTATATATAAGCTATATGCAATCTGTACCACTACCTGTGATGTTTCAGTGTTTTATACTCCCCGTTGAAAGAATTGCAAATTGTTGGTTTTACCTACATTTAGTAGCACTATAGATGTTTGTTGGAATGCCTAAACCAACTCTAATAACAGGAGTGGGAAAAGTGCATATACTTATATTTAACAAAATTGAACAAGAGGATTATAAACTGATATGAAACTGTTAACAAATCATTTCCCATGCCTTTGCCCTTTGCATTGCTTTCTTAAGGGGTGGAAAAAACATTTTACTAGACAAAGTTTAGCAATTTAGATTATTTGATTTGCAATTGATATGCCCATATAAAAATAATAATAAGTAGCTGTCTTTTTAATGTGCTTCAACATTTCAAACATGAAGAATGAAAACCTTGGAGTGCCTATCAAATGGGCGGGTGTCACATACACGTGTGCATGCAAGTGGAAACTAGAGGTATCCACAGGTTGGACTGAGGTTCGAATTTCTGGCAGGTTTACAACAACAACAACAACAACTAAGCCTTTTATCCAAAGTATTTGGGATAAAGCGACAAAATTATCCTAAATAACAAAGAAATTAAACACGCCCGATGGGACTCGAACCCACAATCGGCTGATTAGAAGTCCCACGCCTTATCCACTTGGCAGGTTTACAACAACATGCCTGATTGGACTCAGGTTTAGAGATGATTAAAACCCACATGTTCCTTTTCAAGTGCGTTTTTTTGGGTATATAAGTCATTTAGCCTATGATTCATCAGCAGAAATAGATATCTTTGTCTATATCTATATATATGTTTATTTATACGTGTTATGTCTTAGCTATTGATTTAGTAAAAATAAATGCCTGATGTACATATGTATATCATATCACGAGATAGATTTGAGTCCTTTGGAAAGGAAAAGAAAGGAACAAGAGAAAAAAGATTATGGACGACACATATGCTTAGGAGAATGATTCAAGTGATTTATGTCAAGAATGTAAACTCTCATGGACTAACAATCAAGTCCGTTTTTCTGTCTTATGACTCTAATCATATTTTAAAATTTTTTTTTTTTGGATGGTTGATGGGTTCAAGTTTCGAAGGAAAGTGATGGATGCATTAATATTGGATTATTCCATGTCTCAAGGTCTATGATCTTTCTCAAGAATCGACTCTTAATCTATAATAACCAAGATATTTGATAGGAATTGGTGGCAGTGATGTGCTAATTTGCATTTTACATTGATCCCTTTTGTATCTCAAGCAACATAGATTAATATGGTGGGCATTGGAGTGGTTATTTGCTACTTCTCCCTCTTTGCTTGTGGCAGTTAGTTGCTAAAATGAGTGAAAAAATGAATTCTACCCTGAATAACAATTGAAATACAACTAGATGACAGGATTATTAGAGAAAAAGACGTGTAAAGACCTCTATTATGGTGGTAGAGCCTCAACCACCATGATTTTAGCAACATAAGGATGCCCTCTTCATGAATTTGGGCTTTGACCCACGAAAGAATGTTTTTCATGAGATATACGGTTGCAAGTGGGAGTAGACGATTCATGTTGTTATAAAAAATAACAACTAAGCCTTTTACCCCAAGTATTTGGGGTAGGCTACATGAACCAAAAGAGAATCACGCCATATCGATTACACGGATGATTCTTCTCTGTTCATTCTTATCAAATAATATATTTTTATTTAAGCCTTTAGCATTCATATCTTTTCTTATCACCTCCATTTATGTTTGCTCAGTCTTCTTTTTACTCTTTTAACTTGTACTATATTGATAAGCTCCCCTCTCTAGCTGGTGCATTTGTAGGTTTACATCACACATGACCAAACCATCCAGGCGATTTTCTTAAATATTGTCTTTGATGGGCATTACTCTTACGGTAGCACGAATATTCTCATTTTTCACTTTATATCTTCTAGTATTACTGTACATCCAATGAAGCAGCTTGTTATCTATTATGAAATAAAGCATATTACTTAGAATGGGCCTGAACTGAGAACCTGTCTGCTAAGCTGATGTATGTATGGATTGGACTTCTTGGGCCAATTAACATAACAATTAAGGTTTAGAACTAATAATGAAGATCTAAAGATCCGTTAAAAAATATTTCTATTTTTAGTTGATGCTGAATCAATTTGTCAATAATCTAGATAGTTGGTATATTGCTCCTTTTTCAGTTTTTTTTTTGTTGATGCTGAATCAATTAAGTTAACAAATTTTCAATTATTGAGATAGTCGATGTATGCTTCCTTTCGGTTTTTGATTGATGTTGAATCAACGTGAATTTTAATTAATTGTCTATTATCTAGATAGTGGATATGTTGCTTCAATTTTTCGTAAAGTTACTTCTAAATCAGTTTGAAATTAACTAGTAGTCAATTATCTGGATAGTTGATATTAAGGTTTAAAATATCAATATTTGTGGGATAAAAAAGGGTAATATCATACCATATTAGTTGATGAAATATTGGTAATATTGGCAACACCAGTACCATTATTATATCGTATTGGATTGGATACCTCAAAATATAGTAATGATATTCTTGATACATGTTAGTGTCAGCAGGTACTTGAAACCTTAGCTGATATGTTGCTTTATAAATGAGAAAATATTATGTAACTGCAATTATGAAACTCCTACATAGAACTCCTAAAGTTTGAACTAATATCTGACCCTAAAGGAGATTATTGCAGAAATTGGCTTCTGCTCTATTAAATATAATGCACAAGTGATAAAATGACTTCTAAGTCAATTTTTTTTGGTTATAATGGCTCCTGGTGAAGGCATGATGATCTATATCACGACAATGTATAATGGTTTCATGTCGTATAACACTACTTGATTAGTGGATGAAAGGATGGTCAAGCGCCTCTAATAAGTACTACCATAAACAGTAAATGTGGTGGTTAGACCTTTGTTCATTACCATGTCAGAATGTCCGCAACATACTAATTACCGTGTCAGAATGTCCCCGATATTACTACTAACTACAGTTACATGCCTCCTGAAATCTTAATTTCCTTTTACTTTCTGTATATCAACATCAACATCAACAATCCCTTCATCCCAAAATATTCCATTTGCTATTCATGTCCTGGAAATTCTTCCTCACCTCTTTCCCATCTAATTTTAAAATGACGTAGTATATGTTGGGTGGAGCATGTGGTAGACCTTACCTTTTAAAGAAACAGAAATTTCATGTGATTCATCATAGATGAAGATATTCCAAACTTTCTTAACTCTTATTGTTGGAAACTCTTCTCTTCTTTTCATCATCAGAAATTCATTCTTTGCCTGTCCACTCACTATGTCTGCTTAGGAACCTAACTATAAAATTAGCTTATGTTCTATTTGGTTATTTGGAAATATGACACTGTTTGCTCCTCGTAACTTTTCCACTTCTTTATGCGCTCACCTAACAAAAGGCAATGTATATTACTAGACTTGATTCTTAATACCCTATCTATTTTGCTCTTGACAAGGTATGTGGCTAGACTTCTTTCTTAATACCATGTCTATTTTACTCTTGACGAAGTATATGACTAGACTTCTTTCTTAATACCATATCTATTTTATGCTTGATATCTAGTGAATATGTTTGTGAAAATTCTTGACCTTGGGATTTTTTTAATTTGCCATTGTATCTCTCATTCAACCTGTCTGGTCATACCCTCCAGCTGCACAATCTATCCAGTTGCACTGTCAAAATCTTAGCATAAAACCAGTTCTCAACTTTAGATTCCACCTCAACAATATTTTCTTCATCTTTCTTCGTTAAACTTGATTTGCTCAAGAATGTAAGATCATTTTTGTCTCAATGGGAACATTTTCTCCCCTTATGTGTACCCAAAAATACTTTCCAATATAAAAAAAAGGAAGTATTGCCTTGTGCATTTTCATAACCAATCACCCTAGCTCATTACACATTCATAGTATCTCTACATCCCTTGCATCAAAATAGCAATTGTGGAACCTTCTGCAGAAAATCACACCTTCTGGTTGCCAACAGGTTCTCTGTTGCCAGCTCTCTCCGCTGTCATTTGACTTGGGATGAAACACAATCAGCAGCTGAATTTGATTCCTATCATACAACAACCTCAATAAGTTGTAATTGTAACGAAAACTTTCTAACTACCCCTGTGGGAATTCCCTCTATTACCATTTCTATGCATAGCTTTATTTTTATCTAGAAGGTGAGATTAGCCTTGGGAATCTGCAAAACTCCTGATATTATGATAAATGACTTGGCGATGTAATTTCCACCCATCAACAATTAGCTGTAACAACGTTCTACTTTCATGCATAATATCAGCTAGGGGCTCTGATGCAGTACGAAAGCAAAATTAGGGTTAGGGTTTTGGAGGAATTGGGGAAAAATAAATAAATTGAGAAAAAATTTACAAGGGTTCGGGAATCCACTAAGGCGAATACACACCCACTCTCCACGAATTCACGAGGAAAGATTTGGCTCAAACGAAATCCATGCAAGAATTATCTCTAAATTTTCAAATATTATTCATCAATCCAAATACTTCACATATATATAGAAAAACCCTAACAAACAAAATTCTAATAGAATCCAAAGTCTTAATCAAATATGCTAATGAAATAAAAAATCAAATCAAATATTCTAATAGGATCTAAAATCCCAATATGATCCAAACCCTAACCCTAACCCTAATCTGCATACGGATTTACTTTGTTTACGATTTTAAACCCCAAAAACATTCCGACCCGCTCTCTTAAAACCCTTTTTCTCAGCTTCTAAGGCACCCAAAATAAAATTTTCGATCAATCCCTAATACCTCGATCTCTCTCCTCTCTCGCTCTCGTCTCTAGTCCTCGACCAATCCCTAATTCATCAGCTCTGGCCATCTCTTGTCTCACGTCACCTTCTATCGTTGTTCACTTTCCAATCTTTCACCACATGTGACTCTCTCTTCTTCAATTTTTGATCGCCGACTCTAACTCGATTTTCTTACCACACTCACACCCGACTCTCCATCTCTTCTATTCAATTTTTAATCACCGACTGGCCTAACTCTAATATAAACCTGGTCACCATATCCTAACCCAACTCCTCTCTCTCTCTTCAATTTTCAATCACCGACTGTCTCTTCTTTTTAATTTTCGACTCTTTTCAATTTTTGATCATCCTCTTCAGTCTCAGCTGAACCTGATGACACTAGATTTCAGCAAGCTCTCAGCTAAACAACTGTATATAGATTGTGTGATCACTATAAAGATATTTCATCCCTTCAATCTTAATGAAGATTAATTGATTAATCTTTTTGAGTTTAGCGTGATGTTTAAGTTTTGATTAATTATTTTTCTCTTTTTTGAGTTTAGTTGGTTCAGTTCACTGTGAACCTCTGATAGTTCAATGTGTACTTGTGAACTGGTTAATTTTTTTGAATTTTTTAATATCGATTCACCATAAACTTGTGGTAGTTTAATGTTTAATTTTGTGATTAAGTGAATCAGTGATTAGGTGTTTTTTTTTGTTATCAACAGAGAAATCATCACATTCAAGGAATACTATGGGAAAGAAACAAATGAACACAAAAGAGATCATCAAATTGAACACCGTGAACGGGTTTAGGTTGGGTCATTAGGTTATCATCTATATTTTTATGCTTTTTCTTAATATTCTTGAATTTTATAGCACTCAATATATGCGTTTTAAAGTATTATTTTATTAATATATATTAAGATATTAATATTATGTATAATTCCGCGTAATTCGTTTAATCTCCGTGGAATCTGCTTATGTATTATGCACTTATGAACCGCACGCATAATAAAAACGCATTTTAGAATATTGCTCCAAAGGCTTATTGGTAGATGCAATATTAGGATTAACTTGCCAAGATATAGGAAGGATACTCAAAAACTTACTGGTAGCAATATTAGAATCAATTATTTCATGTTCGGTCTCTTCCTCTATAGTTGACTTTGAAATTGAATACCTAATATCATGTGGGGGTATACTAGACTCTACTAAAACATTCTGAGTATCAGTAGTATTTTCAATAGGAACATGGATCTCAGTTGGTGCATGTGTATTAGACTATTGTGACTTATTAACAATATCATCATTAACCATAAAAGAAATGGTAGTATTAGCAACTAGAATAGATGTACTAGATTCTAACTGTGGTTCAACAACAACATTAATACTTTTTTTAAAACATGAACCCCAATAACTCCCGAATTGTCAACATTATTAGTAGATATGATATCCATGTGTTGACTCTTAACTGGGCATTTATAGTCATAATGTCAATATGTGCGACACTTAGAACACTTGATCATGGTACATTGAGAGATAGAGTGTCCATATTTATTGCATTTAGGATACTGTGTTCTAATATTTAGAGTGAATCTAATTTCTAATTTATCAAAAAGACGATTCATATAATATGTAGGAAGATACTCATCTATACAAATATCTTTCATCTCTTCCTACGAGTTTATAAGATTCCTATAATGTCCTCACGTTTTATCTCTACTGAAATCCAAAAATCTTTGGCTTGTCCTGCTAATCATCTCCTAGCAGATTGAAATTTACGTCTGCTAGACATCTCATAACAATCGAAGTAGCATTTCATATTCACTAACCAATTAATAGAGTCACGAGTGGAGGAATAACTATCAAATACGAGATCTTTATACCAAAATTTTTCATTTAATATATCTCTAGCAGCATGCAAATCATAAATATAATTAGGCTTTTTTGACTCTATATGATGACTAGATCGTGTTTTAAAGTGTAACATATTTATAAACTAGAATGGATCATGCAATGTTAATCAACCAAATATACAAATAATTATGGCATTACTAGAGAGAAGCAATTAACCATTATATTAACAAATTATTGCAATCCACTAATATTTGTAAAGACTTTAATAATTGAAATTTCAGTTCAAGTTAGGTATCACTTGAAGGGGTGAGTAGTTCACGTCCAAATGTAGGATTCTATAAAGTTCTTCAAAAGATTACTCGCAATTGAACTCTGATAATTATGTATGGAAGTTCTGGAACAGTTGTAATAGGTGTCAGGTGTGATTAGAACACTGCTTTGAAAACCGCTAGAATTGGACTCCGAACGGGTTTCGAATCACCACTTTTCTCCTTAATGGGTCTGCACTGTTACTGAATTTGGTCCACTGCTACATTGAACTGAACCTTAAATGGATTGGATTTGGAGCTGCAGATTGGGTCTGAAGTCCAATTAAAATCCAACTTGAATTAATGTGGTTTGGATATATTTTGTATGCGGGTTTACTATCCAAACCCGATTCAATCCAAACCCAAATCTTCTTTTCTTCTCTTGGCGCGGGTTGGATCTAAATCAAACCCAACATAAACCAACCTGAATTAAATCAAAATCAATTTTCTTTTTCTCAGCCAACTGCAAGATCATTGAGATAGGGAGGGCGACCGGAAGGAGAGTGGTGTGGCTAATGATAGAGGCGGCGATGTCGGGCTTGATGAGCCGGTGGTGAGGTGGTGGCGAAGACGAAGAATAAGGCGGCGAATGCGGGGCCGAGAGCGGTGGGGTCGAGGGTTTGCTAGTCGAAGATGACGAGAGCGGCGGATTCATTGGCTGAGGGTGGAGCTGAGGCGGTGGAACTGGCGATGGATCTCAGTGGAGGAGCCGGTGGCGTCGCTCGCCGTGGGGGAGGATCCGGTGGTGGAGAGGTTTGGAGGAGAAAGAAGAAGATGATGTGGAGGAGATCAAGTTGGGATTTTGTTGGATTCGGTTGTTCGGGTTGAAGATGGAGAAGGAGGAGAAGGGGAGAGGAGAAGATTGGAGGTTGTTGTTCAGTTAGAAGGGAAATAAAAAAGAAAAGAAAAGAAAAGAAAATTTTGAAGAGAAGTGGTTGGTTGGGTTGCAGGGTATGGGGGGTGCTCGGGATGGGAGGAAGGGGAGAAGAAACTGGAGAAGAAAATTTGGTTTGTTTGTTTTTTTTTTTTTTTTTTTCCCTTTTTTACTTTTTTTTCCCTCTTACTGATCTGTAAGTTTTTTTTTTCTTTTTCCTTCTTCTTTAGATCGGTTTTTCTTTTTTTTCTTTTTTTTCTCACTAAATAAACAAAAAAAAAAAAAAATCAAAGAGAAGATGAAGACGGAAGGGAGAAGATGGCGATGGGGATGAAAATTTAGACTCTGATACCAAATTTGACGCAGGACGGAAGGGAGAAGATGGTGATGGGGATGAAAATTTAGGCTTTGATACCAAATTTGACGCAGGACGGAAGCAAAACTAGGGTTAGAGTTTTGAAATTTAAGATTTTGGAGGAATTGGGAAAAAATAGATAAATTGGGGAAGAACTTATAAGGGTTCGGGAATTCACTAGGCGAATCCACGTCCATTCTCCACGAATCTACAATGAAAGATTCGGCTCAAGCGAAATCCACGCAAGAATTATTTCAAACTTTTCAAATATTATTCATCAAACTAAATACTTCATACAAAACACACACACACATATAGGAAAAACCCAACAAAGAAAATCCTAATAGAATCCAAAGTCTTAATCAAATATCTTAATGAAATAAAAAATCAAATCAAATATTCTAATAGGATCCAAAATCCCAACAAGATCCAAATCTAATCTTCAGAATCAAATTTGATCTCTATCAAGCCCCTGACACCATCTATGAAGTAAAGAAGCGAGGAACTTTACTGTCATGCACATTAAATTAGTTTTGAGGATTCCTTTTTTACATGAAGACACTGCTGATTTTTAGAAGTGGTTGTAGATAACATATCAAATTTAAAATGCTTGCCAGCCCTTTGAAAACTTTGCTTAGTCTGCTGTACAAGACCCTCCTTACTATTTGTGGATCATGCGGCTGTCAGTATCTTTAAGATCTACTAATCCAAATCCCCTTCTTCAGTTGGAAGACATTGTAATTTAATGTGTTGAATTCCTACTCTCCTTAAATTGGATTTGCAGGTGTCAATACATAAGTTGGAAGACTTTGAATTGAATGCCTTGGAAAAGTGAATTAGCCTCCTAATGTTTCAAGAATTCAACTTTAAATGTTTCAATATCATTTTCCTTGTGCTTGACTTTCATCACCAACATTTAGGATTGGCAAATTACGTTCTAGTTGTAAATAATTGTGAACTTGTGTAGATTAGACATGATAAACTCTATAACCATTTTCTAAAATAATGCAATTCTTTTATTTAAGAAAATAAATCACCCACAAATTGAGCACAAGTCTTCCCTTTATCATTTCTTCGGCCCTTTATCATCAACAATTTCCTCCGCAGTTAGAGGCATTTAGATGTATTGCCGTATATTTGCTTCTGTTCACTTGGGCATGTTTTGTCTCCTATAATGTACTCCACCAATCGTTGTTTTTTAATCATTCAAGCAATTATCTTCTTCCTCTACAGCAATCTGATGAAATTTGATGCCAGACTTTTACAGTCTTCTTTTTGTCATAGTCAAAGTTAACTTCCTGCATTTACTTGTATCTCTACGATTGCTGTTGGTTGGTTATGATCAAAAACAAAAATTCATCAAGTCCATGATGAAACATTGATAATAGTATGCCTGGAGGATTGAAACCCTCATATCAACCTGATTCAGTCGGACATTTTTCCCAAGCTAATGCTTAATGGAAAAGTATTATGTGGGATGAGCTAACTGATTTGGGGAGGTAGTCGGAGTTTTAGCCAAAGTTGACATTGTATTTCAAGAATCACTACTGACATTTTGGAAAATTTCAGCATCCCTTGCCTTAGGTTCCTTGGTAGTGATTTTAGAGATTTGGTGCAGGATGTGCTTGAATTGATAAAAGATGTTTTTGTCACTGATGGAAGATCGTGTAGGGGTCAGGCAACCACTGTTATGAACATAATAACATTGCTATCTTGCTGTTTTTATATGGGAGGGGTACCTCATTGAACTTCATTTCGAGGGAAAGGCATGTCATTGTACTTAACTGAATGAATGCTCCTTTTTCAAGAATATATGAAACAGATGTTAATGAGCATTTGTAGGAGCCCTCCACTTGTTATTAGTGTTAATTGTCTGCAAAGGAACGGCTTTTATTGTCCTCAATTGAGCTTTGATTAAAGAATAATTTTTCAGATGCCTGAATGAATACTTACTGAGAGACAGCTTTTTTGTCTGAGAGTACAAAGAAGTTGTACTTTGTTGGTCAATTATGGCTTTGGGTAAGTTCACCTTGTCCTCCCTCGTAAATATGAGACTGTGGCTTGGAGGTAATTAAGTTATCCTTGTAAATGTGAATGATTAGCGTCTTCACTCTATTTGGTGGTGTATGATTCCTATTGTTGCAGACGTCCCAGGGCCAGGGGACCTCTGATCCAGCTCAAAAGGGGCTTCCTTCTCAACTGATTGGGAAGAGCGAGTGTATGTTCCTTCTGCATCAAGATATCATTCATTTGCTATGTATCCAAGCTACGCCAAAGTTATGTTATTGCTCGATCTTTAGCATTGCTTGCTGCATATGTTACTGTAAAAAAAAAAATATGTCAGGCATTCTTAAACGTTTGCCACTGGGATTGGGAGGGCTGATCATTTTAAATCATTGCTTGGCTGGCCCGTCGTGGGTGGGTATCATAGAGGCCTGTAGGGAAATCCTCACGTACGTCATGCTGCAACTCAAGCCAATTAAGAAGTAGTCCATGCTAGCACTAGCTAGTCCTCCTGGAGTTTGGGGAGCTGTACTTGGTGTGCTCAAGAGTTGCATCCGCATTTGTACTTTAGAAGGTTGTGGAGTCTTGTTAGCTTCTGGTCCTCGCATATGTATGTGGCGTTGATACACATAGTAAGTATAGTATGTATACTCGTTGTTACCCTTTATCTTTTACGACTTTCGCTCGAGATATATGTCTAAATCATGTGCCCGGGCGGGGGCATGTATGCGAGAGTAATATATGTGGCCTTCTTAGTGCTGAGATCCTAGTAGAGCTGGGCTTTTATCCTGTCCAGTCCTGTGTATCTCTTTTACAGCTCACATTTCTGGGGGTGCACGTCTACCAACCAAACCATCTTTCTTTTTCTTTTCTTTTTTTTTTCTTTTTTTTTTTAATTTTAATTTTTAGGCCCCCTTGGAAACAAGGCTTTGAGAGGTGAAAGGAAAGCTGAAGGTGAAGCCTGCCTCTCTCACCTTTATTCACATGTTTTATCCCTCGGTTCACATGGAAATGGCAATGGAATATATATATATATATATATATATATATATATATATATATATATATATATATATATATATATATATATATATATATAAAAGCTTAGCCCATAGAATCTGATGTCTCGCGCGGGAGGAGGTAACGCACAGAGAAGAACTAAGTTGGCATTTCTTAGGTTCATGTGGCACTTTTACCAAAAAAAAAAGAAAAGAGAGAAACAGAAGAAGAAGAAGAAGAAGATAAGGACGAACAAATATAGGTGGTATGTAGATGCCAAAACAACAACTCCATTAATCATCGGAGCGTGATCAACTGCTACAGATTAGATAAGAGCGACTGAGGGTCCAAGGATTTCTTTTTAGCTAGGCTTCAAATTAAGGGGTATGTATGTAGCCCTTTCCAGGAGTAGGAGGGGCTTCTTGAAAAGCAAGCCATTATTAATTCTTGTTTCTTGACTTTAGTTATTGTTATTGTTGGATATTTATTGTATGTATATATATTATACAAATTGCATATTCCGATTTTCTCCGGGATTGGCTCCTTAGGCATTTTCCTCCTGAACTTTATCCTTGATTTAGATGATCAGTGGCCCTGGTTAATTCCCCTAGAATAGAACTTCATTGTACTTGAACTTTTTATTTATCATCATATACATCTAGTGGCTGGCTAAATGGAGAAGGACCCCCGCATGGAACAGCAAATGCAATTAATGGGCATTAATGATATATTATATTATATTATACTATATAAGGGGAAAAAAAAAAGAAAGAAAAAAAGGAAGGAAAGCCACGTGGCTTACAGAAATCTTAATTAACAAGAGTTGACAGTAGGAGCACCAAACTCTTGTTCCGCTGATTCTGCCATACAAGTGGGAACTGGTTTAATTAGTGGAGCAGATGCCCGTTACTTCTTCTTAATTTCCATGTTTATCTTAATCAAAACATGTCCTTGACTTGACTAATGATCAACTGTGCGGATCCACCCTTCATTTATCCTCCTCGAGGAAATAACACGTGCCTTGCATTGCCTTGCCTTGCCTTGAACAAGCAAACAAACCAACAACAGCACTAGTACGTCAAATTAATAAGGGGACTTGTTTTTGGAAAAATTAGAGGAAACAAAAAAAAAAAAAAAAAAAAAAAAAAAAAAGCAATTAAAATCAGATTCAAGGGATTAACAAACGGTTGTGAAGGCCTTGTTGGTCAGTGAATTAAAAACAGTGATTAAACAGCAGGAGGGTAGGGCTGCTGAACACGTACTATTAATTAAAACCATATGTTTTGGGTGGAGGGTGAGACAAGAGACTTTGAGAAGCAATTAGTAGCAAGTAACAATCAATCAATGTGAATTTTGATGACTGGTAGGGGCGGACCTAAGTATTTGAATCAGAGGAGGGTAAGCAAAATTACATATAAACTAATTAATTATCAAAATTTTAAAAATGAAAGACTCAAAATTGAGAGATAAAGGTGTAAATTTCAAAAGGGGTATTTACTGGTTTGTCCCTCAAATCTTTATATATTATGATTTAGTCCCCAAATCTTCATATTTAGGATTTATTCCTCCTAAATCTCCTAAGTTACTACAATTTAGTCCCCTCTCCAAATCTCCTAAAATTTTAACCTGATATTACCATTTTACCCTCCCTTATTCATTCTTTCTCTTCCTCCTCTCTTCTCTTCCTCTCTTCCTTATCTCTTCTACTTTTCTTCATTATTGCTCATCTCTTCTTCTTCTCTTTTCTTTCTCTCTTCCTCCTCTTTTCTTCATTGAGAGAAGAGAGGAGGAAGAGAAAGAATGAATAAGGAGGGGTAAAATGGTAATATAAGATTAAAAATTTGAAGGATTTGGGGAGGGGACTAAATTATAGTAACTTAGGAGATTTACTTTAAATTTTGGATTATTTTGATATATTGAGGGGATAACTGCCCCCTCAGCTGTCCGATGTAGGTCATTCGCCACGGATGATAAGTAATCAAAATAGTATGCATGGAATCTTCCCGAGTATCTTCTTCTTTTCCAGAAGAAGAATAAATATTGAGGGAAAGACTATACATACTATTTTATATATATATATATATATGTGTGTGAGAGAGAGAGAGATATGAGCTTCACTGGGAGCCCACAAACATACTATAGAGAGAGAGAGAGAGAGAGAGAGAGAGAGAGAGAGTCACCGGGAGCCCACAAAACATACCAACTACGCTCCCGGTTTCGAATTCTATTCCCTCAACAAAGAGAGCATTTCCAAGTATTAATTAGTTTCGTCGTTCATTCCAACCAAATCCCGTTTCTGTAATTTCCTTGATTTGTTCTGCTTTTCTTAAGTACACAAGTGAATTTTGGATATATATATATATATATATATAGAGAGAGAGAAAACGGGAAATACACCGGCAGTGAAGGAAGTTTCCTTCACCGCTGCTTAGGTGACCCAATAAAATTATTACACGTGGTGTCATTTAAGAGAATTCATTTATTTGTTATCTTGAATGATGCCTCGTGTTATAATTTTATTAGGCCACCTAAGCGGCGGTGAAGGAACTCCCTTCACCGTCGGTGTATTTCCCATTTCCTCATATATATATATATATATATATAGGAAACGGAAAATACACCGGCGGTGAAAGAAGTTCGTTCACCGCCGCTTAGATGGCCCAATAAAATTATTACACGTGGCGTCACTCAAGATAACAAATAAATGAACTTACTTAACCGTCCTTTGAGTGGCGCCACGTGTAATAATTTTATTGGGCCACCTAAGCGGCGGTGAAGGAACTCCCTTCACCGCCGATGTATTTCCCGTTTTCTCATATATATACACCGGCGGTGAAGGGAGTTCCTTCACCGCCTATATATATATATATATATATATATATATATATATATATATATATATATATATATATATATATAGTCAGTTTATCATGTCACTGAACATTTTGTATCATCATTTCTTGCAAGTGATCCTTAACCAGATGATCAGCTTAATATATGAGTTGTAAGAACATAATTATAAACTCTGTTTTAAAATTTTTGTAAAACAAGATTAACATCTCTCATTCATTTTTTTTTTTTTATCTTTGAGATGTATATACGTGTGCGCGTGCGTCCTTCAAAATTTCAAAAAATGAATAGTAAAAAGAGCATAAAGTAATAATAATTGGTCGCTAATCGGTGAAGAAATGTTATATACAACTTTTTATATTTACCGTAAAAATTGTATTTGAACTTACAATGTATCTGTGCTCATTGATTTAGAATAATGCAAACTGATATTTGGAAGCTGAAATGAGTATTCTTTTTTGTGTTCTATTTGTCCTTTTTTTTTTTTTTTATTAAAAATGGAAAATTGGTATAATGAAAGCTTGAGAAATATGCATTGGATTTTAATGTTCGAGAGGGTTCTTACTATTGTTGGTAGACTGGTGCAACAATGTTTTTTTATCAATTAACCCGGAGTGTTGCATTTTGGACATTTTGTCAAGATTTGGAGTGAGGGGCACTCTATACACACACGGACACACACACACACACCAGATTGTGAGGGTAGGTGGCAATAATTTTGTGCAAAACTAGTGATTAATGAAGGGAAATTTTGTTCTTTCTATATATCATTTTCTTCACAGATACATGAAATTTCAGATGGATAGCTTGGAAAGTAGCAGAGAATGTGATGTGATGCGATGCAAAAGGGATTATTCTTAATGTTTCTATTTAATAATGGTTGTGGTGGGGCGCTAAATAGACCTTGCAACCATATAAATCATTGGCAGCTGGAGTAGTAAGCCTGAACTTGAATTGTATTAATGTATAAGATGAGATGATGTACAGTTAGGCTAATAATTAATTAATTAATAAACTAGAATTAGATAACTGGTTTCTTTCCCGCTAAACTCTCAACAAGCGACTGCAGCTGCTGGAGTTGGACTTTTAAACCACCTTAAAATTGAAAGGCCATCCGATCTCATGACTTGTCTATTTTTGTTTGTTATAAACTAGGTATAGCAAGGATGGTAATAGCCAGTTCCAAGAGTCAAATCTTTGCTCGTCCTATTTAAAATTTTAAATTAGAAAAATAAAAAATTTTATTTTAAATATAAAATTTTATAATTAGCCATTGGACCCGTCCGTTCTCTGTTCCTAGGCCGCATAGCCACGTCTAGGTACGTACGTAATTAGCTAGCATTTTACGGATGGATGCCAAGATAATTGAACGAGGAGCCTAAATTAGGCAGCTCTAATCGTATCATCATATCTGTATAATTAAGGATTATCCCTGCTGTATTTTTTAGATCCAATTAAGTATTAATGGTGGTACATTAGCTAGCTAGGTTGATAACTTTATATTTATTTCCATTTCCGGGTTGAAAGCACAGCTCAGTTAAAAGTCACTGTTTATGGTAGTCTGGGCAATTATATTTATGTATATTAGTACTTGTGTCTCCCATGTTTAGTTAGTGCTTTAAAGACGAATATTAATATTAATTGTGAGCGGAGTACTGTAAAATGGTAACACAGAGAGACAGAAGCAGCTGGTACTGGCAAAATTGAACTTAATGCGGCAATTGCAAGGCCAACTGACCACTCACATCATTCTTTACCTTGTCGATTGATCGCTGTTCCAATCTGGCACCCCTTGCTTTTGAACTCGATGTGTGCTGCTTGATTGCTCGTCCACTTATACAGTGATGATAATTATGATGATGATGATGAATGTATTGTATTGTAAATTCATCACCTGATCAAGAAGAAGAAGAAGAAGAAGAAGAAGTTGGAAGAAGAGGAAGCAGAAGCAGCAGCAGCAGCAGCTTTGAAAAGCATGATGATCTCCTAATCAGAGGGAGCAATCAATCATCTTTTAATGGAGTACTTGCCCTGTTCTGTAAAATAAATTAGTTTTATGCTCACATTAAAAGATTAGTTACTGTGTGTGTTCACAGAGGAGCTCATTATGTTGCTGCCTCGATGTAGACTGATGATTGTAGAAGGAGGTTCTGATAAACTTCATTTAATGCTGTTGATTACAGTCTGTATATTTTTAGTGTTGTGTTAGACCTTTGTAATGATCTATGTTTTGTACCTGACGCCAGCTCAGTTGTAAACCTTACCTGGAGATTTGATTGGGAACATCAGTTTGATTTTTCCTCTTTTTTTCTTATTTTTTCTTCTGAAAATAATATATATATATATATATACACACACGAAGAAGCGAGAATTAGAGTTACAACAACACAAATGTTTCACCACCTCATTAATTATTTATTTAGTTTGGTGCAGTGGTTGGTAGCGGCACGTACGCATCTTATTGTTCCCATTCACTCAACTCAACTCAACTCAAACCAAATTTGATTTTAATTTGCATTTGCATCTCTCTTCTGTTCACTAATATTGCTGGGTTGATCGGTAGCCAAAAAAAAAAGATATTGCTGTGTAGTTTTTTTTTTTTTTTTTGTTTGCCTTCGAGTTATCAAGGCGTGCCTTAATTTGGAAGTTAAACAGTTGGGGTTCACGTGGCAGATTGGAATGGAGGGAAGCTAGTCCACGTGTAATGCGTGCGTGGTATCTTCCTATTCGCCTGCCGACGTTGTTTTCATTTGTCCTCTCTTTTTATCAACTCGCGTTTCTTTTCTTTTCTTTTCATTTTCGGTTTTTAAACTTTTAACGAATGAGGGGTACATTTAGCAATCTAATATCATTATATGTTCATATATAATAACTGAGTGTCAGTAACTGACACAAATGAGAAAATGGTAGCAAACGTGTCTTCTTTCTCTGTAACCAACTAACTACTCCAAACACAGACGGTATGTTCGGATTCGAGAATAATTACTAGTTGCGTTGTGTGTGTCTATTTCATATAGTATTTCTGTAGTTAAACTGTTAGCTCAGAAAAAATTATGTAAATTAACAGCAAAATTATAGTGATTCATTAAATTTATTATAGATTTAGAATATCTATATACTAATAATTTTAATAAAATTAAATTTCATGAATTTAAATATTCATCTACACGTTCATCAAGTGCATACAAAATGTTTATTCACTGAGAACCGTTAAAAATTTGTGTTAACTTAATAGATAATCAAATCAAAATTAAAACTCAAAAAATTAGATATGAGTGAATCCTAAATAATTAATATCATAGTCTCAAAGAAAATTTTTAAAAAAATTATTGGAGATTGCAGAAATGAACAGCAGCTCAGTTAACTTGTGTGAAGTGTCAGTTCATTTATATATAAAATATTAGCGAGTTTGTTGTATAACTATAAAATTAAAGCCAGAGTTTCAAGCTAAATTTTCTCATTTGAAAAAAAATTGCGAGTCTGAAAAAAGTAAGTGTTGTAATCTAAAAGTATAGCCTGTAGAATTTAAGTATGATATTTATCAAATCCGAAATTTAAATATAAATCTAAACATAATTATATGCCAATGTTTCTCACTATTTAATATCCAAATCCAATTACTTGAATTTTACAAAGAATGGATCCAAACTCAACCCTTACAAGCCAAAGTTCCATCAGGGTTAAGAATTTAGATCCCGGCCGGCCATGAATGTTGTTGTGAACGCAATCCGCTTAGACCTTATACTAAAGGTTATTTTAGAATGCTTTTATATAAGGAAGACGAAGACAAGATATTTGAAGAATTAAAGAGCGTCTAGCAAGGCATGCACAATACTACGTAAAAACCCCAAAAAATAAAGACATGAGAAGAGTTGGGAAGCTGGTCAAAGAAACTTTTTCTTTTAATTACTTTATTACGATTGATGCCTTTGAAATTTTAGTCACAATTAAAAATTAAAAATATTTTAAGAGTACAAAACTTCAATTGAACTTTGCAATAAAACTTCTTTATCAGAATGAAACAACTAAATTGAATTCCAATCCGAGTTTTATCATTTAAAAGGAACTCCTATAATATAGTAATGGCGATAGTTTTCATCAGTTATTTATTTCTTCTTAAAATCACAGTTCTATAGTAAGTAATTATCTATTTTTAAAATGTATTTCGTCTTAGGAAGAAGTCTAATTGAATTTCGAACTAAGTAAGTTTATTTTGTCAGAATTAGGAAGGAATTATATATGGATAATAGTAATCATATATAATTCTTTCTTTTAGAAAATATAATTTGTCGGAAAACGTAGCTCATTTGAATTTGAGGGCTAATTAATTAAGTAGTTTGGAAATGGAATTGGAAATGTCTTTTTTATAATTAAGGAACCTCTTCTTTCCTGTACGATTTGCTAAAAGCTGTAAATAGCAAAACAAATAATAGAAGTAAAGGAGATGGGTCTCATATAGAAGAAAATGCATCTTGAATTTCATTTCCCAGTTATTTTTTGCACCAAATAGTTTAGTTTCATTTTTAAGAAACGAATCTATTAAAAAATTTGGACATAATTAGTTTCGTTTTTAAGAAATATATAACTCTATATATGTAGTAATAATACTAGTGTTCGATATTTTTTATTTTTTTTAATAAAGAATTCCATTGAATTTTGGCTTGGGTTTGTTTTTCGAATGAATTCAATAAAGTAATTTCTAATAATAATTTATTTTTGGAAACCATAATTTAATACTAATCATTTTCAAAAATTATTATTATTATTTTCATTTCTCTTGCTGTGGTTTGGATCTTCTCCAAAGCAAATAATAATAATAATAAGTTTTTGGCGTTAGGGACGTCATCCCCCGTCGGATAATAATAATAATAATAATAATAATAAAAGCAGACAATGATGCATTTCAATCATATATTAATATAGAGGAATGTTAAAATATTTCATAAAGTATCACTCGCTACTCCTATAATTTCTATTAAGGATTACTTTAAAAAAAAATCTTACCCATCCATCAAGTTAGAAATCGCACTTTCCATACACGTTGTAGGATCCATTTTTTTTTTTAAAAAATACAAATTACATAAATGAGAGAAATCCAAAAGTTGAAATAAATCTTTTTTTTTTTTTTAATCAAGCGGTTTTGACATATAGATTTTTCTTGAGAATAAATTAGAAAATGATTTGTCTTTAAGAAACTTGTCGACTGGAATATTTTCATAAGGAAAACAAAAAGTATGAGCTTATCAGTAAATACAATTAGACATTTGATTTTTTTTTCTTTTAGAAAATCGAGGAATATAATTTTTATAGGGACACAAATGAAAAGAAGGAAAATAAATTAATGATTTTACTTGATATAATAAATGATAAAATGTTATTTTGGTTAGGCATCCAGGTTTCTTTCATGTTTCCGTTTCCTTCCCACAGTATAAATTTTTTGGATTTTTGATTTAGTAGATATAGTAAGTCCTTTCTGATCTTCCATTTGACGACCTTGCGGCTCTTTTTCTAGAGGAGAGTGGACTGTAAATTTATGTTAATGAAACTTTCGTTCTTGAATATATCTTTGAGACTTTGATTGACTATCACTATGAATTGTCATTAGTCTGATTACAAGATAGAGGAACCTACACCAAGCTATGCTACAACCAAAGTTGCTTCCCATAAAAAAATGCTACTTTTGTAATTTTTTCTCACTCCTCTAGTAAATGACATACTTCTTTAAAAATTTATCACGTCTCCAATTTCTAAGTATCTTTCGAATTTCTTTACTACAAGTTTGCTATTGATTATTTAGATTATTTCTACACTCATTTTCTTTCCTCTCTTCTATCTAAATCACTCTTAAGCCCTATCAATTTTTTTTTTTAAAAAAAATTTGCATATTTTTTTTCCAAAAATAATTAATTATTAATTTTGCACATTTCAATATTTTTTAAATTTAAAAGCATATTACGAGTTTTGAGGTTTTGGTAGATTTGATTTTTTTTTTTTTTTTTTTTTCTTTCAGAAAAGCAAAATAATAGAGAAAGCTTAGAGGTTTGTAAGGAAAAAATGAGAAGAATAATCTGGGAATATTTTAAGGAGATATATATAGAAGAAATTTATATTTTAAATTTCACAGGAGGTGTACTTAGTAAGAGGAGGAGATACTAAGAAATTGGGAGATGCATTAGAATTTCCTAAAACGAAAAAAAATGATTGGTGCTTAAATAATCAATTCTAATACTAAGTATCAAAACTAAGTAACGTGAATTCATGTCGAATTAAAATTAATATATTAAACTAGATAAAAACTTAAGTCCAATTAGAATATTAAAATCAAATAAGTTTCGTTTTGAGAGTAGATAGAATTCTAACTACTTGAAGGTCAAAATTAAAAAAGCAAGACGGAATATAATTGGTTGGGAAAAAAGAGGGAACGTGCTCATCAAAACAGCGACTTTCAAGAATACGTAATGGATTAATAATAATAATAGTAAAGAGAGGAGTCAGAAAAAAGAAGAAATTAAAGTGAGATAATCAAGGAGGAGGCTGTTGCGGCAGTTGGTTAATTAATTACTGCCTGAATTTGCGCCGTGACGCCTTTTTTTTAGTCTTCTCGATGAGATGATGATTTGAATTCAACATCTACATCTAAAGGTCTCCTGTACTGTATCTCCACATGTTAGTTCGTATATGACATTTGATATTATGTCAATGCTGCTGCTATTGCCATAGATTTTGATTTGTTAGCAGTGGCGTTATTTGACCCACCCGGGGAACGAAAAATGGTGGAATGGGATTGATTGACAAATTGGCGGAAATGATCAATTGCTAATTCCAGCCTTGATGCAATGCAGCCTGTCATTACTACTAGTAACTGTCAATGTTTAAAATAGCCATAAATGGTAATATAATATTTTGTCTCCGTTATGTTATGTCACATATAGTATAACGCATCGTAGGTTATGCAATTTCCTATTTATTTAATAAAAATAAATATAAAATAATATAAAATAATTTTTTATAAATTAAAAAAAATAAATATAAAATATCAAAATATATATATATATATAATTATTTTGTAATATATAGTCTATTCTAATTTTATGTTAAGTTCTACAATAATTCTCACATTTATTTTCATAAATTATATTAATATACAACCGTAATTCCAGTCATTATTTAAACAAGAAAATAAAATTTTATTTTATTTTTTTAATTTCACTTATTATTATTATTATTATTGTAATTTATATTTTATAATATACAATTTATCTTATTTGTAATTATTGATTTTAGTTCAGCTAGAAGTTCAATAGATCAACAAACATGATATTTCAGTAATCGAAAAGAAATTACAAAAAGCGATCAAGGAAACAATCACAACTTACTAAATTAGCAATTCCACTGACAATCAAACAAGTCAACAACAAGTAAAAAAATTTACAACAATTCACTAATAATCAACAACAATATAGAAATTACTAAAAAAAAAGTTGTAAATAACATAACATAATGTAATATAACGTAAAATAATATAAAAACATACTGTTATGGTGCACCGAGTTATTTTCAGTTATTACATAGCACTAGAGTTCCGTTAGATTTGATAACACAATATAACATGTTTAATAACATGTTATTTTCAGCGTTGGTATCTATATTGTATTGTTGTTATTGTTAGTGTAATTTTCTTACCATAATTGCTATAATTAAATTTCCCTTTAAAATAATAATAATAATAATAGTAATAACAATAGTGTGCTGAACTTAGCTAAATAATAATAATAAATTAGATATCTCACTTTTTTTTTTTAAAAAAAAAGGGGTAAGGTGCTTAATTTGTGATTGGCTAATATTTCTTTTGTATTTAAAACGACATAGAAAGTCATGAGGTTCGAAATGCAGGGCTATAAAGAAATGTTATTCTAAGTGAAATAGAGATTCTCATGTTCCTTGGATATGTGACAATAATAGAAGAAATAAAATAAGAAATGAAAATATTCGTGCTAAGATTGGTCATAGCTTCTATTAAAGAAAAGATGCAAGAAAATCGCATAGATGGTTTGGTCATGTGCAACGTAGGCCTACAGATCCACCAGTTCGACGAGAGAGTTTATCAACATAGGATAATTAAGTTAAAAGAGCGAATGGAAGACTGAAAAAAATATGGGTGGAGATGATATGAAATGATATAGATTTTAGAGGTTTAAATGATGACATATTACTCGATAAGAATGAATGGAGAAGAATTATCAGTGTGAGCAATCCGACGTGATTGTCTTTTAGTTCATGTAGCCTACTCCAATTACTTGGGATAAAAAGCTTAGTTGTTTTTGTTGGGAGAACTTTGATGCGTCTAGGATCAAAGTTGTTGGGAGAAGTTGTTGGGAGAACTTTGTTGCTAGGAGAAACAATAATATTAATTTCTGCATTTATTTATTGCTTGTCCTAGAATCCATTTTGTTTTGTTTGTCAATTCTCACATCTCAACTCTACTTCCTCCGTATAATTTGTTCTCTGAAAAGTTTACTTTTCATTAAATATTTATGATATTTTTGTCCTCATATTCTTTTCGTTCCTCCTCTCTAAATCTCTCTCCCAATCATAATAATTTTCATAAAACTTGAATAATAAGTCTTCCTATATCTCTCTAAAAAATATGTTAGGTATATAGGAATTTTGTTACTGCATGTATAACAAAAACAGATTAATTTCTTTAAAAATAAAAATAATTTAACTTTTATGGAAAAATAAAATTTGAACAATAAATAAAACAATATATTAATTTTTTTTTGATTGTTGCACATCTCAATGACTTAGTTTTAATTTAAAAATAAATTAAAAATTTTAAGCTGTTTAGTAAATTAGAATTTTTTGGAAGAGGGAAGCTACAAAAAATTATAAAGGAATAGGAGGGGTGGGGAAAAAGGAATAAAGTAAATTAAAAATCTCAATATTACTGAGAGGGTGTAATTTAAAAAAATGGGGGGTGGGTTTAGAATTCTCTAGATTAATTATTAACTAATTATTTCAGCTCTAGTGCCGTTCTTTTTTCTTTCCTCTACCGACACTGATACAGATAGCATTCCGTTCCTTTATATATATATATATATATAGATATGAGACATTACATTGCATCGCCACAGCCCAAAGCCCTTTTTGACAAACAAATAAAACTAAAAGAGGGAGCTAGGGAAGAAGCGGTGAGGGATTTCATCTGCCTATTTGGATATTTTAGTATTGAATTTATTCCTATATACAGACCCTCTTCTCTCATTTGAGATATTTGTGCATTTTCCTGTTTCTCTACTTTCCTTTATTTATTTTTATTTTTATTTTTATTTTTATTTTGGGCGGTGGGATTTGGTTTTTGTTTTCTGTTATCATACAAACTGCGGGCTGTACAAGTATGGCTTCTGAGTAGGCGACAGTCCAGCAGCTCCTCCACCTCCTTCCTTCCATATCAATCTCATAGCATTCATTCATTCATTCATTACCGCTTTCTACCTTTACCCCTTGCGTAATCCCTCAGCAAATCCATTTGCCAAGTCCTCTCACTGGTACCCAAAACCAAAAAAAGAAGGAAAGAAAAAAAAAAAAAAAATTTAAAAAAATAAAGTCGCTGCTTTTTTTTTTATCAATCAAGCAATCCAATCCCAAACCAAAACCAGATCGACAGAGGAGAGCCCTCGCCATCCTATAAATCTCACATTCCTCCAATCTCCAAATATTTGATACCTCTACTTGCTTCTCCTCCTCCTCCTCCTCCTCCAAACAAACAAACAAACAGACAAAACAAACAAACCCCCGCCCTCCCTTTGTCTGCCTCTGTCTCTCTCGTCACCAGAGAAGAGAAAGAGGAGGCAGACAGAGAGCGAGCGAGCAAACCAGCCCGAAGCAAGAAATGGAGACATCATCGTCGGTGGCCATTCTTCCAGATTCGTTTCCAGGTGCGAGGGATGACGTTACTGATCATCTCTCCTTCATATGGCAGCAGATTAAGGCGCCAGTGATCGTCCCCTTGCTCCGCCTGCTCGTCTTCTTGTGCTTGGTCATGTCGGTGATGCTGTTCGTGGAGAAGGTGTACATGGCCATCGCCATTGTTTTCTTCAAGCTCTTTGGGAGCAAGCCCCAGAAGCGATACAAATGGGAGCCCATCAAGGAAGATGTTGAAATGGGCACCTCTGCTAGTTACCCAATGGTCCTTGTCCAAATCCCCATGTACAACGAAAAAGAGGTCATTCAACTGCTCTCGTTTCTTCTTCGATTTTTATTTTTTATTTTTTATTTTATTTTTTACCCCTTCTAATCTTCTTTTAATTGGAGAGATGTTGATTGTTCCTCCTTTTGGAATGGGGACGGTGATGTTAACAGGTATATCAGCTCTCCATCGGAGCTGCTTGTGGCCTTTCATGGCCGTCGGATCGAATCATTATCCAAGTGCTCGACGATTCTACTGACCCAATAATTAAGGTATGCAGATAGATTCAAACATCAAGGTTAAAAAACCCAATTTATTAATTTTTTTTTTCTTTTTCCCTTTAGATTCCTCATTGGGATTGACTTCTTCTTCCTCTTCTTATCTCGATTATTGCTCTGTCGATTTTACAGCGATAAAATAGTTGATTTTCTTAAATTGGGTTTAGAAAAAGGAGAAGAAAAAAAAAATAGGGAAAGTTTTTCACACATCTCCTTTGGTTGTGTGAAATTTGACCTGATGTGAGTCTCGTCCTTGTCCGTTACGGACCCAGCAATCGAGGTATTTCTTCGGTTGCTGCGCCTGCAAAACAACAGCTATTAAATTCTGGGGTACTGGGGAGGACAGTTTTTATTTTTGTGATGAGGCCGGGGTGTGTGTTTTAATTAATTAATTAATTAATTAATCAAGTGATGCGGCAGACTAGAAGTGGATGATTAATAACTTATCGAGGAATTTGCAACTGAAATTTTAATGGGAATGGGAATGGCATATATCTATAATAAATGCAGGATATGGTTGTGACGGAGTGCCATCGATGGGCAAGCAAAGGGATTAACATCAAATACGAGATCAGGGGGAACAGGAACGGTTATAAGGCAGGGGCGCTGAAAGAAGGGATGAAGCACAGCTATGTTAACCACTGCGACTACGTTGCCATCTTCGACGCTGACTTCCAGCCCGAGCCTGACTTCCTCTGGCGAACCATCCCATTCCTTGTTCACAACCCTCAAGTTGGTCTCGTGCAGGCTCGCTGGAAATTTGGTATGTCTATCAATTATTACTATATTATTGACAGCTAGCAACCTCACCATGTTCACTCCTCCTATTACTCTACTACTGCTACTCAATAGTAGTGAATTTTACTGAGCTAATGATGATTGATTCTTATTAATAATATTCAGCCATGGTCTGAAAAATAGTTGCTAATTTTTTAAAATTTTATTTATTTATTTGGTACCATGCATGTTGGTATGTGCTGTTACTGCCAGCAGATGAAGGTAAGGTCTTTTGGGTAAAGGAGGGAGGGACACATGGGGAACATCTGTAGGAGTAAATTCGGCTCTGGTAATTTATTTACTTATTTATTATTATTATTATTTTTTGGATGAAAACAACAAAATGTCATCTTTAGAACTTAATAATTTTGTTTCCCAGGTTTCAAAAAATAATTTTGTTTCCCTTCTCTAATATGGATATTTCGTGGTCATGGTTTTTCTTCTTCTTCTTCTTCTTCTTCTTCAATCTATATATACTGTTGCAGCAGCTGGTGGCAGATTTGGTTGGGAATATCAAGATTTACTCCATAATGCAGCTGCAGCTTAGAGCAGAAACGAACAGATGGAGGTGATCTCTGATCTGTTCAGAGGGAGGTGACCCCACTCCTCTGTTTTTGGGACTTTGATTCCAGCTTCATCAGTCCCCTCCAGGCTCCAGTCCCTTACATTAATAATTCCTCCTCCTCCTCCTCCTTTGTCTCTGTCTGATTAACTTCCTTGCTCTTTGTTTAAGAGCTGCCGACAATCGTTAATCCTATGTTTATTTTAATTAAATCATTTGTTTAGCGAGTCTCCCCACTTGGGATTTACCTATTAACTATGGAGGAAAAAAAAACATTACACGGCTGTCTTTCGTTGTCAAATTCCGCAACTCATAATTTCAATTTTCTCTTCTTTTTTTTTTAATGTGTAAAAAATATATTTGTCGCCATCTTCCCACTTTGCCTTTGCCTTGTCTGTGGTTTAGTACTCAATTTACGTAAGTTTTTCTTAAGGAGACGACCGACGCTTTCAGGGGCCCATCTGCCGACAAAAAGAGCGCACCCGCACCTCTTTAACTAATTTTCTTATTGTATATATATATATATATATATATATATATATATATATATATATATATATATATATATATATATATATATTACTTTCTCGTTTTTCTTTCCCCATGATACGTACGAAGCTAATTCCCACTTGATTCCATTCTGCTAATACTATGAGCTCTTGTGATTATTTATGTGATTAATTAATTAGTTACTCCATCTGATTCGACTCAAACGATGAAAATTAGTATTAATATTAACCCATCTGCAGTAGATCAACCCCTTGTCTCACGTCAGTGCCGACTATTAAATTATCGGTGTCAATTTTATTTTTCTTTCTCTTTATTATTAATCTCTCCATTTTCATAATAATATTAAAAAAAAAACAATAAGTGTGGTTCTCATGTCATTGTTAAAGAGCAGGACTGAGTGATTGAGGCTGCCATGGTGTTTCTTGTTAAATGGATATATTTAATTGCAGCTGGTGTCGATCCGTGATTCTGAAGTTGCCTGAGCCCCCCCTTTAATCTCGATCAGCCTATTGACTGGGAGAGAAAAGAAAATCGATTATGGATCATTAATATTGAAATATAATTCTGATAATTATAAATAGATTGTTATTTTCTCTCACTCACGTGCCTAGATTTGCGGAGACAAGGAAGGGGGGGTGGACTGACGACAGAAGAGCTCGAGAAGGAGGCGACGAGGACATGTCACATGTGGACGTACGGAGCACGTGTGGGGCCCATTAAGAAATAATAATAAATAAATATCTTATTTAAGTAATATATGTATGTATGTTTGTGTGTTATTACTAAATTACTTGTACCGAATGATTATTATTTCTGGTCTTGGTTGGCTAAAACCAAGTAGAGATTATTAGCTAGCCTGGGCCCCCCACCCCTTGCAATTTGCAAGTCTCCCTTCTTAACAAATAAGAGTAGGAAGGAGTAAATAATTCTTTTTCTTTCTTACAGACCCCATATGTTTACACATCAGATTGTTTATCATACATCAATTAGTTATTGTGCTTTTTCTTCTCTCTATTTCAAGATCTCTTGAGTCAATTTTACTCAGTATTATGATCTGCATTCCCTATCTGCAGTGGCCAGCTTACACGAATTTAATTGAGGCACACCCTTATTTATCCATTTCTGTACCTATCTATCTATTTCATTCTAGCTCGCCATCATGGGTTTGTTCATTCTCTCAAAACACAACAGCATAATAATCTAAAAAGCTGCGAAAATATTATATTACTGACAGTAGCCACTAGACAAATTGATGCAACTAATATTTATATTAATTAACTCTCTCTCTCTCTCTCTCTCTCTCTCTCTCTCTCTATATATATATATATATATATATATATATACACTTCCAAAGGTGGTTTAGAGAAGCCCAGCACAGAAGCTAAGTCAATACCGAGTTAATTATTTAAAAAGGAGTAGCATTAGCTGGTAATGACTGGACTTGAGTAGTTGTCGTAATAAATCTCAAATTTCCTTGCTTCTTTATTTTATACATTATGATTATAATTATGAAGTGCAAGTGCAGCTGCTGTTGCTACTTTAAGTCCACCAGCTCACACGATTGATACCTTTCCTGTCTGTTTCTGGTCCCATGTGATATGATTCTCACACAACTGCAATCTCTCTCTTCCTCCCCTCGCCCCCCCTCCCTCTCTCTCCATGTGTCTAGTACTGTAATTTCTTATAAACGCTACTGGTACTGTAGCTCTAACTTCACTTAACTTTTTTCCCCACCGACACTCTTTAAGCCTGTTTTTGCTTGTATTATGTATTCCTATTCTCACTCATTTGCAACGATGCCTATCTTTACAGTATTCTTTACCTAAAAGTGTACAAGTTCATTGTTATGGATAAGTATACATATGTACATACGCATATGCATGAATGAAGATCAATTTGCTAGTTGTTTTTCTGCTGATTATTAACCACCAGTGTTGTTGTATTAGCCACCAGGGCCAACCCTCGTTGACCCCATACCATGGCTTTGGGCCCCCATCACCCCATGTGGCATGCCCAATTCCATGATCCCTCATTCTTAATGTATTGATTTGTAGGTCCCTGGTCTTTTGATGGTACTGATTGATATAGGTAGGAAGGTAACAACACCTTTATTTCTTAGATGGTCCTTAATTATCATTCAGTGAGAGAAATGCTAGTCATCACCTCCAATAATCTGCACATTCCGTTGAGATGAATGCCACCCGTTATCTGAATGTAATGTGAATGCTTTCCTTTTTGACTTTTTATTTAATTATTCTCCAAAGGTTATTCCCCCCTATCTCTTCAATACTACACTTGCATTTGACTAATGCAGAACATTTATCTCGTAGATTTTTTTTTTCCCCCACAGTAAATTCAGATGAATGCCTCATGACAAGGATGCAGGAGATGTCTCTTGATTACCACTTCACTGTGGAACAAGAGGTTGGATCCTCCACCCATGCCTTCTTCGGCTTCAATGGTAAGCCTACCTCTTGTTAAGCAAAAGTTAATTCGAATCATTCTGTTCCTAAATAATTTCTGACAAATATCAGACACCTATAGTTAGGGTTAACGGTCTTTTGAAAAGTTGGTTATCGTCACATTTAAGAATCATTCAAATATTAGATCCTTGTATTGTGCTGCTTGAGAGGTTACATAGGAGTATCTGTATCTGCATAGGTGCACACCATTTAGAGCACCTGACAAGATTCACTGTATTATTTGTCTAAGCAAAGGTTTTAAACAGCTGCCATTACCAATACGTGTTTCGATAGCCAACAATATCAGCCCAATATGTGATATTTCTGATATTGCCAATGTGATGCAACCTATATTTCCCCATTTCAATACCGTAATCCATCAGCCAATACCAATTTCACTTCCCATATGGACTCCTATATTTTAAACTTTGATTCCAATATCGATTCCTATATTAAACTTGGGTGTAGGTCATGCGGAAGGGTGTCTGTTTAGATTTTGTTTGAGTGCAAAATCTAACCATGAGCTGTAATCTGTCTGGTGAAGGGATATTCATTTCTTCTGCATTTCAGTGAGACTTACATATAGCCCACACGAGGGGAAGTTTCAATATATAGTTTTTTATAACTGTGGCATTAGCTTAAGTTTTTGTTTTCCCTCCTCGAGAATATATTAGCTTAAGCTCTTCAGTGAAGTGGCAACCTATGACTGCTGAATTTCAAAGTTGTCCTATATGGCTTTATATGTCATCTACTGCACCCATGATTTATTTAATTTTATAATTTCAGTCAATTTCTAAGTGGAATCTTCTCTCAGGGACTGCTGGGGTATGGCGGATTTCGGCTCTCAATGAAGCAGGAGGTTGGAAGGATCGAACTACAGTGGAGGATATGGACTTGGCTGTTCGAGCAAGCCTGAAAGGTTGGAAATTCGTCTTCCTCGGAGACCTCAAGGTATTGTCTTCTCCACTAGTGCGTAATATCATCAGTCTTCTTCGTTTACATTTTTCCTGATGCAGAGCCAGCATCTTGAGCTGGTGTACTGTATTCTCATAGCCTCATAGTTAGTTCAATTCTGCATCTTTGATGCCTGAGTTGCGCATTAGAGCATGAACGAATTTGGAACATTCTAGAACATGCAGATAAAGATTCTAAACCCTTCTGATGGGGGTTTATTTATTATATTGCAAATCAAGCACAATAAACAAATGCTTACTGCTGCCCGAGAAATCAAATCTGCCTGCTCACATGATACATGCATGTATCTAGATGTAGATGTAAGATTCCAAAATAACATCTTACACCTCTCTATTGTGGAAGAAGTTAATTTGTCAATGTTGAATGCTGCTGACGTTCAAAATAACCAACAATCAACGACTTTATTTATGATGTTGATTCAACTAATTCAGGTCAAGAATGAACTGCCAAGCACCTTCAAGGCATTTCGCTATCAGCAACATAGGTGGTCTTGTGGACCTGCAAACTTGTTTAGGAAAATGGTGATGGAGATTGTGAGGAACAAGGTTAGTAAATGGCAATGAAAAGGAGAAATCAAGCAGTGGTTTATGCTTTTATCTAATCAGCTTGCATTGTGGTATTTCAGAAAGTATCCCTTTCGAAGAAGATTCATGTGATCTACAACTTCTTCTTTATTCGAAAGATTGTGGCTCACATTGTAACGTTTGTGTTCTACTGCATGGTGATTCCTGCTACCGTATTAGTTCCTGAAGTTACTATTCCAAAGTGGGGTGCAGTGTATATACCTTCCATCATTACCCTTCTCAATGCTGTGGGAACTCCAAGGTGCAAAATAAGCTCCGGAAAAATTATTTCTTAATTATTTTTTCCCACCCTACATGTTTCTTTGAAGAAACTGTTTTTTTGATAATGACCACCTCTCTTTGTTACTTTCATGTGTATAATGCAGAGTTAAATTAAGTTTATGTTTGAGGGCCCAGATTCATATTGCCTGAATTTATTTGTGTCTTTCTCGTCATAGATCTCTCCACTTGCTGGTGTTCTGGATCCTTTTCGAGAATGTTATGTCCTTGCACAGAACAAAGGCGACCTTTATTGGGTTGTTAGAGGCAGGGAGAGTGAATGAATGGGTGGTCACCGAGAAGCTAGGAGATGCTCTAAAGACCAAAACAAGTACAAAAGCAGCTAAGAAACCACGAACCAGAATAGGTGAAAGGTATTATTCTCTCTGCTGTGCCTCATCAGAAGAAACAACTAGTATTACCATTTGCTTGAATGCTCTTTCCCTCCAAATTGTCATCATATTTTTAGTTTTTTTTTTCTGTAATTTTTTTTTTTTGCATTTCTTTTTTTGCATTTTTTCCATTCAAAATCAGGTTACATGTCTTGGAGCTTGGTGTTGGAGCCTATCTCTTCTTCTGTGGGTGCTATGATGTCGCATTTGGGAAGAACCATTACTTTCTTTACCTGTATGCCCAAGCGATTGCTTTCTTCATTGTTGGTTTTGGTTATGTGGGAACTTTCGTTCCCAGCAGCTACTGAGAGGCTTTTGGTTGGAACATGATGGTGAATCCATAAGTGTGATTCATTGTGTGCTACAGCTACCATGTTTTCTTCCCAGTATGCATATAAAGTTAGCCGATGCATCCATTGTTTGTTTACTATAGGAGTCAGCCTTGTAAAGGAGCATCAATGTTGCTCGCTGGTGAAACGCCATTATCTTATATCCGGGATTCTCTGTGAATACTCAGGCCATCGCAGCACAAGAATTGTGGCTTATAGGAATGCATTAGATACAGAGGACACAAAAAAAAAAAAAAAAAAAAAGAAAGAAAAAGAAATTGTAGGAGTTTTGTGTCCATCACCCGCAGCAGTAGACGACAGTTTTTTCTTTTAACCCTAGTTGATCATGTGTAACAACATTCTAGACAGCTGTGATCATGGGATTTTTTTTTTTTTTTTTTTTTATCTTCTTGGTTTCTTATATTCTTTTGTTTGCCAAGGGTGTGTTTGATAAGAGATGAATAAGTCGAAGATAGGTGGAGAGCCAAATTTAAATGTTATATTGTTTGTCCGATTTAGGATTGTATTAATGAGATGTTATATTCCAATTATATGTTATGTAAACTCAATTGTTTCTTCCTTTTCTTCCCTTTTCCTGCCTAAGTTGCCTTTTGCCAAGTTGATCAGAATTTCACCGCAATAGCAAAACTTTCCACTCTAACTTAGCAAGAAATCTCTACGGAGCAACCATCGGATGCATTGTATTTCTAGCAAGTTATTCGGAAAGTATTATTACTACTTTCAAGGTTCGTTTGGGTTTTTTCATCAGCCTCTGCTTCAACTTGGCGCTGAGGAATTGCTGCCTGGTGCAGCAATATGTGACCATAACTTCAGTGCTATCCATCTACCTATCCATTTATTGTGACTGATTAGGCAATTGGATGTTGTGAAACCAATCGCCAAAATTAGAACAGAGGATCTCCGTGTGTCATATGTAGGTTATTTCATGAGTTACCTTTATTTTTTATTTTTATTTCTTGTTTCATGGAGAAAGGCTTACGGAAAGGAATCATAAAAAGAAAATAATAATAATTAAAAAAAGGAATCATAAAAAGAAAATAATAATAATTAAAAAAAAAAAACTTAATTGCTCTCTCACTCTCTTCGCTCCAAAAAATAATATAAAAATAGGGAGGGGCCAAATCCAAACCGATTTCGGGGAATTTTGTGCAAAAACCAAACCAACCTCAAATCAATACGACCTGGAACACCTTTCCCTTTTGCCCAGGGATGTACATAGTCTCATAGTCTCCAATTCTGTACGGTCACAGTCGGTCGAATATCGATCAGAAAAGAGAGACTCTACTTGGTTGGTCGAATATCGATCAGAAAAGAGAGACTCTACTTGACTGTATTGACCGACTCTGATCGGAGTCAGTCGGAGATAAGTCGATTTCTTATCACAGTCGGTCGGTTCCGACTCCGTCTGATTAGATATGCAAGTAAAAATAAAGAAAAAAAGAAAACTTTTCCTCTTCTCTTTTTCTCATCGGAAGGGAAAAAAAAAAAAAAAAAAAAACCTTTCCGTTTCTCCAAAATTTTTTCCATCTTTTCCAAAAATCTTTCCTCATAATCTCAGCAAAAACCTTTCTCATTTTTCAAAAATCTTTCCGCTTTTTCAAAATCCTTTCTTCTTTAAACCTTTTTTTTTTTTTCCCCTATAACCAACAAAAACCTTCCATCTTTACCTAAGATCTTGCCTCTCTAAAGCTTTCCTTTTTTTTCTCCCATTTCTCCCAAAATGAGCAAAAACTTTTCTCCTTCCCCAAAAATATTTTCCTTTCTCCAAAGACCCTTTCTCTTCACTTTCATTAACAATTTTGGTCCTTTAGATTTATACATGCTTCATGGAAGGGGAAGGTGAAGAGGATGAAATAGGAGAAAGGTACGTTGCTCTTCGCTCTTCCTCTCTTGAGGAAAAGAAAGAATTTGCTGCTTCTCTTGTATTGCTAACTTCAGCGACACCGTTCTTTACTCTGTTCGATTCTGACCACATCCGACGAGTCAAGTAGTATTCGGATTTTGATCGGAACTGGCAGAGTAAAAAAAATCAGAGTCCAATATCTTGGTCAGTGTCGGTCGGATTTCGCTTGACCAAAAGTTCATCCCTACTTTTGCCTACTCCCCTTCTCCGAAACCGAAGTAAAGAATTGACGAGCAACAATCCCAATTCCATTCCCAGTCCACTTCCAACTTCCTGAACCAAGTAGCAAGTACCTTTTCCATCCCCATTGCACTCCCAAATCCCTGAACCAAGTACCTTCTCTATCCCCAAATCCACTCCCAAATCCCTGAATTAAGCAGCTCCTCAACAAGACCTTACATTACAATCATAGCCCTCAACTAAATGACCTCACAACTTAATGACCTGCCTCCGAAATAATTAATTCTTGAGAAGCGTCCACGTTATGTCAGAGAAACACCACTAACATGTCATATTTCTATATTATATGATAATTAGATAGGCATCTGAAGGTGAAAAAAATGAATACCATCGTGACAAGAAACCGCAGTATTCTCCGGCCACTATCGATGATCATGTGGCTGGAGAGGAAAGAAAAAGGGCAGAGAACTGTAGACACCCAATAATTCTCACCAAGCACCAATAATTCTCAGGTAATACACCCAATACACACAACACTGCACAGCATCCCATCATGCCACATGCCACACCTACAATGGAAGAATCTACTTATCCTGTGAAGAACACAACAATTTTACATTCTAGTGTAAACTAATTGCTCTGAAACTCTAAAATCAAATACAGAATGTAAAATTAATTGATAAGAAACCTTGAGCTATCATACTGGAAAAATCAACTAATTTCTGACTGGAAATAACTCTCAAGAAAACTCCCCAATGGAAACAAAAATACAAGAAAACAATTGGATAAGAGCATAGACCAATATTTGATCAGGGCAACTATATATTGATTATCCTATGAAGCCAAACGTTTTAGGATTTCTGGCACAGTCTGGTCACACTGTTCAAGTACCTTGATCAAAGGACGAGCCAAGGGGGCATCTGCTTCAGAAAAGAAACAATGTACTGCTCCAGCAATAGAGTGGCGTGACATCTTTGTGAGAATTGAACCATAGCCTTCGATGGAGGGACATTCCAGAAAAATCACAATTTCAAACTCCCCAACATCCGCCCCCCGAATGCCATCTACATCCTTCACTGAGATTGACATAACCTTCTCCCTGGGTGAAAAGAAAATTAACTCCAAGTTGAGAAACTACCGGACTAGCACTGTGAAATTAACTGAATAAGCATTGATTTATCTAAAATGACAGAGACCTGAAATTAGTAGGCCTTTTGGAAACCATTTGAGATTTTCTACTTAAAAACCATAAAATTTACATACTAACCAAGTTGTTAAAAGTAAACCACCACCGAGAAGGTCATTGGATATGGCATAGCCTTCAGATTTAAGCGTAGATGTCAACATCTGAGTGCTGGTAGTGCTTCCCACAAGCAAAACCTTAAGCTGCCCAGGGCATTTTTTGTCAACAAATGCACGTGTAAGAATCTGCAATGCCTGCAATTTCAAGATCATCCTGCTGAGCAATAAAGTTATGCAGTTATTTGCATAATCAGAGAACTTCAAACTTATATAATCTCTTCTTATTTTAGAAGCCTATACCTACCCAATTACTCATCAACTAAGCCTTCTCTCATAAAAAAAAAAAAAAAAAATGCAGTCCATGGACACAAAAGGTGAGATCAGACAAATTTTATGACCCGAGTCAACCACAGTCCAGCAGTTGAATAGATGAAAAAGATATCACCCAAGGAAACTATTGGCAGAAACACGCATCTCACTGGCAATAAGTAGCATTAACTGAAATAGGGCAGGGTTGTCAAGTGTCAGATGTCCTCAAGTATCCGAAGGAGCCTTCCAAAATCTGTTACGGAGACATGACTAATATTTATAGATTTGTATAGCCTTGTACGTAACGAATAAATAACTGAACAGTTAGCTTTGTGTTTATTCAATACATTTCAGTGTTAAAATCTACATAAAAATCTGTGGGATTGCGACAGAATCATAATATTGTCATAGTTCTATTACTTGAAGAGCTGTTAGAAAGTTCTATTACTTGAAGAGCTGTTAGAAACTCCTAAAGATGTACTCAAGCGTTGAAGTACGTGACATGCCAAGAAACCTAAAACAGCTAAAATTTGAAATGCCCTGGCAACATTATCAGTGAAGTCCAGGCTCACTCAACCAAGAAGTAAGCGGGCAACATCCAATCATTTCAAGCTCTTACACTGGAGGGAATCATATTCATTGCTGAGCTGCAGCAGAGTTGCAAATATGGTTTTTTGTATTTGTGAATGCGATGTGTATTTCCATTTTTTTTTCTATTTCCGTTTTTAGAGTGTGCACGGGGTGGCGATTTGGACTTTGGAGGGTTTTGAGGGGATAGGTGGGTGGGATATGAGTTTAATTTTGATTCTTCAATATTTTCTATTAAAATTATCAATGAATGTGATAAAAAAATGCACTGATAGCTTAGTAGCAAAATAAGTTGAAAGCAAAAACATATAATATACCTTCGACATCTTTTCATCTTCTGACAAATAAACATGAATGTTTTGTGATATGAATGCACTTTGACAGATTACAGAGTCGTCAAGGGATAATCTACAAACTGGTCCCTTTAGTAGACTGTGCAATAGTGAGGCAGAAATTTCTTTGCAACAATCACTGAAGACTACCATCTGTGGTTGCCCTGATATATTGTCCATGATGGATGTCACCTTATCAGAAAAGCCAATGTCTACCAAACTTTTTAGGCCATCAAGAATCTGTCATAACAAGAGAAACATTTACTGGCTGACTAACACTTTCAAACATTAGCAATGTCAAATCTAATTCTCTTAAAAACAAAAGCTGCACTCATATGCAAGAAAAGCTGACAAGCCTGAGCTTTGTAATATTCACTAATTCAACCAAGGTCGCTTGCTATAAAGACACGACTAAAATTAAACTAGATAGAAAACACAACCAAAAGGTTTACTAGATACAAAAAAAAAAAAAAAAAAAAAAAAAACATGAAATGAAGTAACAGTATTATTAATTATGTATGGGTGCTAAATAAACATCCTGCAATTGCTTCTCGAGGAAAAGAAAAAGCCATTTAACTAATAAAGATCAAAGTTAGGTTCAGATTTTTGAGCATCGCAAAGATCTTTAACATCATACTGATGATGAGTCATCTACGAAACATGGCATATGTGTGGCCCCAAAATACATCAACGCACAGGATGTGGTTCCCTTCTGGAGCTTTAAATTGGAAACAAATCCTCAAGCCATTTTCTTATAATATAGCATTTTGTTTTTATAAGATTGGCATGAAAACTGGTGCCAAGCATCTGCGGATTCTGAACTGTATAACGTGGACACCTCCTAGAAGTTCAACCTGGGGCACACCCACAAATTTTAGATCTGAATGCACAAATATGTACCCAAGTACCTAAAGAATACTCCATTTTACTAATTGATTAGCCCAATAAATTCAGCCTTCATAAACTTAAGGTTTGACATGTTGATCAATGACCGTAGTGTAATCATAATATCAGCATCCCAGAAATATTCTCAATGATCTGCATGTTCGCATTCAAAAAGCTACCATTTGAAGTTTTCTAGGAGCTATAAGAGCTTACATCTAGCAAAAAAGGAAAGGAATTGAAACATCTAACTATATTTGTCACAGATTTTTAGGAAAAAAAAAATCTATTTGGCCTTGTAACATTGCTCCAAAACAGATACAGATGTAGAAATCTGAAAGAACACAACTGCTGTGGATATTTGCAAATATTAAAGAGTCATTATAGATATCATTACAACAAAACTTTAACTTATACATGAGTAAAAATTGAATTTCAAAATTGAATTTTAATCAGGCTTGACATAAAAAGAGAAAGGCATTTTAGCCTTAAAAAGCTGTATAGAACACTTTATATAACTGAAACTTTATATCTGCACAAATGCCAAACAATTTCTGCGTAGAGTGCATGTATGGGATGATATATGATCCCATTTTAGGTTGTCAAGGGTCCACTGCAATGCAAACCCTACATCCAACATCTAAAACCTTGGCCATGTCTTTGTTGTTTCCTGGGTACTCTTTAAGAGTATTGTTGTACAAGAGTGTAATACATAGTGATCATCAAGGAGAACCTCAGTCTAACCATTTTTCTCTACTAAAGATCAATTGTTTATCGAGATGGTAAGATTAAGAATGTGGCTCACAGCATCAACATACTCTAGTTAAAGATGTACTAAGTCTTCTGAGAGCATAGAATACCCATGAACTGGAAATAAAATTTTACAGGAAGATAATAAGAATAACAATGCTTTATGGACAAAGATGTTGGGAAATTACGAAGAAACATGCCCAAAAAACTAGTGTAGCAAAAATGAGAATAGATGAGCTTGAATACGCTAAGGAATAGGATAAAGAAAAGTGCGTTGAAAGAAGTTAGAGATAGCTCCTAATGAGGAGAAAATGAGAGAAAAGCAATTGAGAAAAGTGTAGATTATAATTGATCAGCCTAGGTTCAGATCAGATGACAGCTTACCAATAAAGATACACCAGATATGTCAATGGCTCTCATCTGAACAAGCTCAAGTAACCTCTCTGGAGTCGATATAAGGAATTCGGGCTCACAACTCTTTAAACTGCATGGATAGAAGCATATCACAGGCTAAGAGTTAGAAGTTAATAACAACAATCAAAAGCACTAAAAGAATTTGAATGCAACACTAGTATCCTATAATTCGACGCAACTGGTCCAGCTAATAGTGTCAACTGCATCGCAAACTATTTTCCTCATTTTATCCTTCATTACAGAATCGAATCAATACGCTCATCCCATATCATCTCTTTATAATATATTGTCAGTCATCCATCTGCATACTCTTACTTAAGAGAACACACAAATTGTTGACATGCTTACTAATTTCCAACATTCTCGATCATAAAGCATTAGAGGCCAATAGCCACTTTGTACAGAACATCCTTAAATGGCACGGAAGTTGCTATAGAATAGAAGGTTAAAGTAAATAAGTTTTACAATGGGTAAGAGAATGACAAAACATTACAAGTTGGATTGCATAAACCTAACTATGTCTACATCCCGATGAAGGTTTTAAAATACTATAAGAAGGATTAATTTGTGCAGCTTTGCATGATATAGCTTGAAGATTTCCAAGCTGGTGGTCAAATTATATGTAATACTAAATTCCTCAGAACTATTAGGCATTACTGGCATATGTCTAAAAAGTAAAAAAATAAACAACTACGCATCCACAAAACAAATATATGAGGAAGCATTTGCTCAGAAGAGAAAAAAAGAGGAAGACCCCTATAAAGCACCTTATGATACCCATGAAAATTGACAATGTGATCTGTTATATAGTATAGACTTAAAAACATCCTTACATAATGCAATTGGAATCCATCAAAACTTAAATTTGCATGCATACGAGTGCACCCTCACATTGTCATTGTTTGCTTTATCTTAAACAATGATTAACATGAAAATAGTTAAATAAAACAAAAAATTGGTTGACAACAAATAATTTTCCAAAATATATAATTACTCGAACAATACTTATCCCCTTGTATACAAAGAAGGCAAATACTCTAAGCATAAAGTTATAGAAGGAAAGCCTTATCCACAAATTAAATTGAACAGTGAACTGCTTCATCAAGTATCCTCAAACTCCTTAGGTGTGGATACCATCCAATAAATCCTAGACACAAACAAATTGTAGATACATCAGAAGGCAAAATCATGCTTCTTTCTCCCCTCATCCTCTATGACAAACAATGCAACTATGACATTCACCAATCGCAACCATCCTATTTAACGATGGAAGACTAGATCTAGTTCAGATGATTCCTAGCCTATTTGATGGTAGCAAGTAGTGTTGAACCACGAAAGTCCAGGCAGTCACATAGAGGGTCGCTTAAGCAGTCAAACCTCTAAGCAGCTCCCCTTAGTCCTGAAATATCTCAGGATCAAAGTCTCTCACATAGCGTGCCTTGCTGGTATAAGCCTCAAGGGCAAAAGTGAAACTAAAAGAAACAAGAAGAAAAGCAAGAATCCTATCAACTGTGTCATCCAAGAATCCACCTCATTGCTTTCCCAAAGCCATTTTAATCCATCCCTGAAACAAGTACTTTTGTACTACCAACCACTTCTCGTAAGTGTACAGTTAGTCAATCCTTTGGAAATAGGTAAAGAGATGAAAAGAAATCAGTCAGGTATGGTACTTCAGACTTTGTTGGATTTGAAATGGGAGAAGGCTGCATCACTTGCTCCTAATGAATTAACAAACCAATGGAAAAAGAGACATTTGATATACTGTTGTACCTTTCTCACTATCTAAAGAATCGGATGAGCACCCAGAAAGCTCCAGGTACTTCACATCACACTGAGCACAGACTAGCCGAGCACATTATAAAGAACTGACAGGAAGATATTAAATTTAAGAAAGAACATAAAGCATCCACATCAACACCACGGAAAAAGGATTTATAAAGAAGATCATGGAGTAAGAGAAATAGTCTTTTCAAAGTAAAGGTGCATGAATGATGACACCACAAGACTGTAAACATACTTACATTACGGGATATTAATCATTGGTTGGTGCTTTTACTAGGAACCTAATGATGACTAATGAGACAAGTGGAGAAATCAAGGTTAGATGGAGATTATTATCTTCCATGTGTTTCTGCAAATGTTGTTTGCTGCTTTGATTCTTGTGCAAGTGTTGGTCATTGACCAAAAAAAAAAAAAAAAGAATGTATGATACTCAAACACAGGTTTGAAGTGTGTACTTACATACATATTATTAATCGTTTTATATTAATAATTAATGGAAATTAGGTGAAAACCACTTTTTCCTTGTGGTGGTGGTGTTTTAATCATCATATACGGCATTTAAACTTCTTGCTTGAATTAAAAACTAGTGAAATCATCATATACGGCATTTACACTTCTTGCTTGAATTAAAAACTAGTGAACATAGCATCTCTAAAAGCTAAACGACTTCCTTGAGAGAAGGACCCACATCATCCTACAAGATCACAACTTAAGATCATGATAGAATAAAATGTCACCTCTTCCTTAATAGGCAGAGAACATCTAATACTCCAAATTCCTCTTCCTATGACACCCTCTACACTTCATAATGTAACATAATATTTTAGTCGATAAACGTACATAAGAATTAAGAAGAGGTCGAGATTGTACGTTTAAAGAATTTTTATGTATGATTAATAATTCCTCTACCAAATCAGCCTAAAGAAATCTAAATGCATGATAGCGATGGATACTGATACAAGCTCCGAAGCATTAGTCTATCAAGAATAATTTGTCACTATAATTTCCAAGTTCGTAACAAAAACATCAGCACTCCCTTTCAAGCCATTATACAATTCAAAGCTTCCTGTGCAATTTGACCTCGTCCTGATTCATGTCAATCTATGTTAGTATAACCACTAAGCATGATTAATATAGAAGACAAAACCTTTTATTGTTCCTCATTCTCTCTCCTTTCTCATATTAGCAATTTCTTATTAAGAGGGCAACTGAAATATATATATATATATATATATATATATATATATATATATATATATATATATATATATATATAGTTAGAGAGAGAGAGAGAGAGAGAGAGAGAGTAGCAAGTAATCACCCATTAATCTGGTGATCTAATGAGGCGCCCAGATGCAAGCTGACAGTATGTATGCCAAGAGCCTTAAGTGGTTTGCTGACTGACCTAACCTGATGTGAATATGAGCTATATAAGCAAACTTACGAAATGAGATGAATATTTGCAATTAAGTAATAGTCTGAGTAACCGAGAGACCTGCACAGCCTTTTCCTGAGACGGTACAAGATGCAGAAGGAAGGGGCTGGCAATAACTTGCCCTTGTTTCTCCTTCCTCGCAATGATGTCGGAAGCTGTGGACAGCAACCAAGCAAGTTGCTCTTTGCTGGCACAAGCTCCACTGGAATCCACAACATTCCACCCACAGGAACAACGTCTCCACAGATCAGCACCCCACGAGCTTGCGAGAAGACGCCTTGGATTCATGCAACCGTTGGAAACAGAGATGTCATTGCCATCATCATCCTCATCATCTTCTTCCTCTTCTTTCCAAGCATTTTGTATTGCATTCAGACATAGAGTAAGGAACTTGGAGAGGCAACCGTCCTCAAAATTCCCTTCACCATTGGAGGAGGGAACAGCCTTCTTAGGCTTCTGTGAAAGTTTTGGTCTTTTAGCAGACTCCTTGCCGGGATCGGGTTCAGTTTTGGGGGGAAGAGGGTTTATCTTGGGTTTAGGTGGAGGATTGGGATTGCGTTTTGGGTTTTCCTTCTCCTTTTTCTTCTTATTATTATATCGATCATTAAATGGGTCTTCAGGCGTTGGAAGACTGAAACACATCCCCTGAATAATAAAAATAATAACAGTAAATAGCAATTCACAAGCTAAATAACCAAACCCTCGTCATCGATCCATTAATCAAAACAACAACTTACTTTACTATTGAACGAATAAATGAACGCTCGATAAAGAAAAAAATAAAAAAACCAAGCGAGACTGACCTACCTCGCAGGCTCGTCGCTTTCCCGCCTTCCTCCGACGCTTGGAGGCGATGATGGAGGCGATGCGGGCGGAGACGGTGGATTCAGAGTTGCGCATCCTCTTGCGGTTCACCCTGTTCTTCTTCCTCATCACTGCGTCGTCTCCTTTCGCCATAACAACTACTAACTCTCTCTGAATGTTGATATGACGACGACGGCGGCGGCGGCGGCGGCGGCGGCTGGCTAGGGTTCCAAGGTCTAGAACTAGAACTCGAGCAAGAGCTAGAAGAAAAAGGCCGCAGCGGCATGAAAAGGACAACATCAAGAATATCAACGCTCAGAGCTGAGACCCAGCCCATCAAACTAAAGCCCACATACCACAGTCTAAAAATTCCACCACATAACTTCCGGATTGTTCAGGAGGAAAAAGGCTTTTTATTTATTTTTATTTTTTTTATTTTATTTTTTCCTCTTTTCACCGTTTTGCAAAGGCAACGAAAGAGTTACTAAGACTGTGTTTTAAGAGTTACTAAGACTGTGTTTGGATTGAGGAAAAATGAAGGAAAAGAAAAAAAAAAAGGGAAATGAAAGTTGCTTTTCATTGTTTGGCTAGAGGAAAAATTAGAGAGAAAATAAAAAGAAAAGAAAGTGAGAGAAAATGTATTAGATTTTTTTCTATTTCATTTTCTTCTTCAAACCCAAGAGAAAATGAAAGAAAAGAAAAGTTGAGAGAAAAAAGAAAAAGGGAGAGAAATTTTTGCAGAAATTTTCGCAGAAATTTTCTTGTAACTTTAGTTCCAAAATATTTTTAAGTTTTGTAAAGTTTGAACCTTTTGGTTATTATATACTTAATTATTTAAAAATTAAAAATTATATCAATAATATGTAAATTAATATTGATATAATATGTAAATTAATATTAAAATTTTCTATATTTTAATTAGAATTATATTTTCCTCTTAATTTTCAATTGAGCAACCAAACATAAGAAACTGTTTTTTTCTAAAATTTCCTTGAGATTTTCTTTTTCATTTTCTTTCTAACCAAACATAAAAAAGAAAACCAATTTCCATATTCGATTTCATTTTGCCTTTTTTTTTTCATTTTGTTACAATATTGCTCATTTTTTATGGGAAAAACTTACTTATCATCTGATAATCTTTATCTTTGACATTTTGAAACATTTACTTAAAAATAAAATTCAATAGTTCATTTTTCATTAGGGCATGATGGATTAATTATGGTTTTCGTTGTTCTCTCTTATGATTTAGAGATAAAAAAAAAAGTTAAACAATCATATTATCATACATTTAGCAAACTTTGACGTAGAGGACTCTATGAATAGACAATTTTCCCATAACAATTAGTTCTCTGATGTCTTACTATTACTAATACAGGTTGACAATGGCAGCCATGCCCCAGACCTCTAACTAATAATAAATCATTGACATTTTCCTGGACATAATATTTTAATTTGCTTTTCTTTTTGGTGTTGTCCCTACTAGTAATAATTAATAGATATTTTTTTACCTTCAGAATTTTTTTCTTTTCCACGTTGAATTTATACCATGAATAAAAAACCATTTACAGCTAATTTGTTAAAATAATTGAAAAACCAATAGAAAGTGAGTAACAAATTGTAGTGTGCTTATTCTTTTTCCTTATCAAATTGCCGTCTGACTTTCCCACAATAATAGTCGATGAAGTTCATATTGGCCATCCTTTGTTTGGTTCCTTTTTACTAATAAGCGACAAATTTAGATTTAAAAGTCCAAGTTACGACTTTGACTTGTAAAATTCATTCTTCTTCTTTCGCTTATTTGGGATTTCTAAACGGGTAAATATATTGGTTTTTGATTTCTAAACTGGTAAATATATTGGTTTTTTTAAAATAAAATGGCGGTCTGAAGTCTATTTTTCTGACGTATTGTTTTTTTAAGATAAAACGGAGAGATGAAATCCATACCATTAGTGAGAATTAATAAAATATTACAACACATTAAAAGTACATAAAAAT